>PVJL010002159.1:0-212110 GCA_004026885.1 Lyroderma lyra | reverse complement strand
AATTTAGAGCTTCTTCTCAGTGCAACCACTGAGCTGATCATCACAGGTATAAAATCCACTTTTTATCACTTGTCACAATCTGATTGAGAAAAGGTTCATTGTTGTTGTGTAGAATAAGAGAAGACAACAATTCAAAATGACAAGTTTTTTATTTCTAGTCAGTTCATGAGGCATACACTTATTGAGGTTTTTCACCTTTCCAATTTGTTTCAAATGCCAAACAACCATGAAATGGTTGACATTGAGTTCTTTGGCAACTTCTCGTGTAGTTGTAAGTGGTTTAGCTTCAGTGATTGTTTTCAATAGGTCATTGACAACTTCTGATAGCTGGCTACTACGCTCCTCATTTTCAAGGCTCTTGAAAAAACTTCTTGAACCATTGTAAAACTTCTTGAACCACCACTGCACTGCACTTTCATTAGCAGATCCTGGGCCAAATGTGTTGTTGACGTTGCAAGTTGTCTCTGTTGCTTTATGACCCATTTTGAACTCAAATAAGAAAATTACTCGAATTTGCTTTTTGTCTAATATCATATCCATAGTCAAAAATATAAAATAAATAGCAAGTAATAAGTCATTGGCACAAAAACATAAAGTGAGAAATGCACATTAAAATGTTGTATAATATAACCACATTAATTTAAGAATGCATTCCAATATCAAATGACAAATTTCAACAATGCAAAAACAGCAGTTAAGTTTGCACCAACCTAACATATGGCCTACCTTAGGCATGGCCAAAATCAAGGCTTGTTGGAGACAAAGCCAAGAACCCCTTGTAGAGTCTGAATCCCTGGTTAAAGCTCAAAGAGAAAATAACAAAACTTCTCTCCCAGCCACCATCACAACTGTTGTATTTTGTACCAGATCCCATTCAATATTGTTGAGTCCAATTGTATGCTAGATCCGCTATATAATTATTAGATGTAGTCATTTCAACATCTCTTTGAAGTAGGTACAATTATCCCCACATTTTACTAGAAAAAAAACAATGCTCAAAGAGGTTAAATAGCGTGTCCACGTTCATATAATCATCAAGAAAAATCTAGTTTTCAAATTCCCTTAGGAAAAAGGAGGAGCCCAATCAATGTATGGTCTGCAACATTGCAGGAAGTGGGGGAATGCTGAGCTCACCACTCATTGAGTCACAACCCACTCATCATCAGTGAGTCAACAGCTTGGTCCTTGCTCCCATGTACCTTATACACTGAGGCATTCAGACAGACAAGTAAAAATGTCTATAATTACAAGTCATGATAAGTGTTGTTAAGGAAAGGGTACCCTAAGAAAGAATTGTATCCTCATTGTTATGAAAAAGTCTGCCATCAGGAGCCCTCTTTTTTGCAAAACAAAGACAAAGCCTTCATCCACAGGCCTGAGATGATGCACTCAGTTTTGCACAGTGACCAAGAACATGAACTTTGTCTCTTTCCTGGCAGTGGTTTTTCCAAACTGAGCGCAGAGAGAAGCTGAACCTTTGCAAAGCTGAGGTGGGAGAGTGTACACTACATTCTGTTAGGAATTTTGTTTCTAAACATGCATGACTTCCTGCATGTCAGGCTGGATGGTGCTGGTGGTGGTAGGTTTTCTCTTTGTGTGCTGGGGGAATGGAGGGGGACTAGTATGAGAACAGACTCCTGATAATCTTTTTCTTCCACCCCACTGCTACATGTCCTTTATAATGAGAAGGGCCACCTATGCCTTGGCAAATGCTAGAAGCCTAGGCTTCCATCTTCTTGAAAGCTTCGGCTAAGATCAATGTGTCATGACTAGGAAGGAAATTAAGGTGGGGGTGGGCGCAACCCTGTGCGACCTGGAACAAGCAACTTAAAATTCTATGGGCCTCACCAAATGCAGAAATACATGTAAAGCATTTAGCTGAACTGGCATATAACTTAAATTTGAGTTTTCTCAACTATGTTATTATTGACATTATTTCTCTTCTACCTACCACACCCATAAATCCTCCCAGATGTGCCTTCAATGGCAATGGGAAATGGTGGCCTGTAGAGATTATGGAACTAAAGCCGTGGAGTATGGGATCAACTCGTTGAAAACATCTTTCTCCTCTGCCTATGTGGAACGAGCTCCTTTCCCTCACCTGTTTTGTAGGTGCCAGTGCAGCAAATGCTGTCAATGACTTGCTCGCATATCCTCAAATCCCTTCACCATTTTCATGCTCACTGGTCACAGCATTCATTATTTAGAGATCATCTAGACTGTTTTTTCACTGCAGATTCACTCCCAAGTGCAAGTACCTGTTTCTCTCTTCTGGTGGCCTGCCCTCCAGCTGTCTGAACCAAAATTGATGCCCCCAGGGACAGCCTTCACCCATCTAAGAGACTAGAGTTAACTGTCCCAAGTACTTGCTTTAAAATCATGGTTAGAAATAAAACATTTGGATGAGAAATGTTTCCATCTCAGCAAGACATGACACACAAGCTTTCATATTCCCTGAGAATCGGAGAGAGTAGCAATAGGCATTTTTGTCCTTCATTATGAAAGATGGAGGACTATTAGAATTGAGAAGTGTAAACACAGTGATGTATTTTGGAACCACATGCACCTTCTGGGCAGCAATAATTTCCTGAGTTAAAGTCATCAGACTTTCCATTGTTGCTCATTCCCAAATGAAATGTTTTCTAAACAAAATTCAGAATGTGCCAGAATAAGAAAGGCTTTCCTAGGCACTCACAATTACAAAGTAATTGCAACCTTTTAAGTTAAATACAATTAAATGGAAGTAAAATATTCATTATTTGCATGTTTAATGGAATTCTATTTAAGAGAATCTCTTTATCCTTAGAGTTTAATTATTTATAGTACATACAACTTATAGACATGCAACACCTATTTTGGGATGGCTTTCAATTAAATGAAAATGTACTAGGCTTTTATTTGAGGATAAAAAATAAGGTGGCCTAATTAGAAATAATTTTTGAGATCAGTCTCCTTTATCGTGACTTTTGCTATATGACTTCAGGTATGAAATTTCTGATATTATGGTCATAGCATTCAGAGTTTAGAGACCATCTAGATTGTTCTTTCTAGTGTTTGACATTTCCAGTTTTTCCACAATAAGTACATGGATATATATTACATATTTACTCATATATGTATATATGGATATGCATATCTATATATACTTTTATATAAAAGTATATGTTTGTATCTGTAAATATACAGAGAGATTACTTCTATAATTTGAAGTTTCTAAATTGGACCATGTACAACTGTGTGGACACTTAAAAATTTTAAATTATAATAATGAAATAGCTTTACTTATATATTGTCAAAGTATTTTTTTAATAATGAGACTTTGCTGATAGTAGAAATGCAAATTCATAGACTCCTTTGAAAGTAATTTAGCAAGAACCTCTAAAAAGTTTGTAAAATAGTAGTTTTATGCCTATAAAACTGAAATTAAAAGCTTTGTATACAAATATGCATCTATTATAAACCTATTATATTTAATAGGTTTTCTACTTTCTATTAAAGTACAACATAACAAGATGTGCACAATTCAATGAATGTTCACAAACTAAACGCACCCAAGTACACATTGCCCAAATAGCAGACTATTGCCAACACCCCAGAATGTAATAGCTTTTTAAAGTAGAAATAAATTAATGTTCAATAATAGGGAAAATTTTCAGATGGCACAAACAGGGCAAATGTTAAGCAATTTAAACAATGCCATCTAGAAATCCCAAAGGCAACACGACACCAACTTGCAAGAGCTGTATTGCTGGAGGTGTGGCCAAGACAATGGGAAACTGAGCCAAGTTGCCTTCATGAGGAATACCTGGGAGAACCATAGCAGCAAAGACACTGAGCAAAATTTCAACCTGAGTCATGTTATGCCTCATGGTTATGCAAATGAGGTTTAAATTGATATGCTCCCTACTCCAAATGCAGAGAGTAAGTAAGCAATCACAGAGAGGAAAAGCAGATACGGGTGGCAGTCTGACTGAGGGTGAAAATTTTAGAAATAAGTCCTACAGGCTCAGAAAAGATGGCGTCCACCATTTTGAATAGTACAGTGAACATTTATACCAAACCAGATTATAGCTAAAAATACAAATAAGGCCAAGCTCAATTAACTGGCATAACCAGCTGTTATCATCTAGTTTATGAATAAGTATAGCTAAATTACGCATGACCTTGAGATATAAATCAAGAACAAGTGAAATAGTTTCAGAGGAGAAGCAAAGAAGCTTCCAGATAGATGGAATATATCGACAACATTCCAAAAAACAAACCTTATTCTCACAGTTGGGCTCTTGAAGCTAGGATGGAATGGACCTTTCTCACCCACTGGTTCAGGCTTCACAAAGGAACAAAAGAACCAGGTAATAATCTCAGTATACACAGTACAGTTTTCACAGGAACACCCTCAGAGAGAAGAGTGGTCTCTGAATTAAAGAGATCTGCCCAGCCTACTACGGGACCAAGATCAAACCAAGTTACTGCAGTTGGGATTTTCTCAGGCTGGTAAAGACAAAACTAGTGTGTGCCTCCTCCTTTATATCATAGATTCATTCTTTCCTTCAACAAATAGTTATTGAGCTTCTTCTAAGTGTCAGGTACCATGCTATCCAAAGCATATGTCAGTAAGAAAGGTTAACACAGGACATTCCCTAAAGAGGCTATCACCTAAACTGTGATAAGGAGAGGGACATTTACCAGTAGTCTAAGGAAACTGTAGCTTCAGACTGTGCTTTTTTTTAAATTTATTTTTATTGTTAGACTTATTGGGGTGACATCTGTTAGCAAGGATTACATAGGTTTCAGGCATACAATTCTACAGTGCATTGTCAACTTGTTGTATAATAAGTTCACCACCTAATGTGACTTCTCTTTCCATCACCATATATTTAGCTCCCCCTTCCTTCTCTCCCACACCCTCCCACTTCTCCCCTCCCCTCTCCACTCATCCCCAAATAAACATTAAACTATTGACTGTGTCCATTGGTTATTTGTTTGTTTGTTCATTTTGTTTTTTTTTCTTTGTTGTTTAAAGTTTTATATTCTGCATATGAGTGAAGTCATACAGATTCTTGTTTTTTGTCTGGCTTATTTCACTAAGCATGATGATCTCCAGGTCCATCCATTTTGTTGCAAATGGCAATATTTCATCTTTCAAATGGCAATATTTCATCTTTTCTTATAGCTGAATAATATTCCATTGTGTATATGTACCACAGCTTCTTTATCCAGGCATCTGTCACAGGGAACTTTTATTGTTTCCATGTTTTGGCCACTGTGAACAGCGCTGCAATGAAGATTGGGGTACATAAATCTTTGCGGACAAAGATTTTCAGGTTTTTTGGGTAGATCCCCAGAAGGGGGATTGCTGGGTCAAATTCCCCAATTTTCTGAGGAATCTCCACACCGTCTTCCACAGTGGTTGTACCAATTTGCATTTCAACCAGCAGTGTATCAGAGTTCCTTTTTCTCCGCAGACTCTGCAGCACTTGTTATTCCTTGTCTTGTTGATAATACCCATTCTAACAAGTGTGAGGTGATATCTCATTGTGGTTTTGGTTTGCATTTCCCTCACAGCTAATGAGGATGAGCATTTTTTAATATGTCTGCTGGCCATTTGTATCTTTTCATGGGAGAAGTGTCTGTTTAGTTCTGCCCACTTTTTAATTGGGTTATTTGGTTTTTTTGTTGTTAAGTTGTATTAGTTCTTTATATATTTGAGATATTAGACCTTTATCTAATGCATTGTTTGCAAATATTTTCTTCCATTCGGTTGACTGTCTCTTTGCTTTGTTCATGGTTTCTTTTGCTGTGCAGAAGCTTTTTAGTTTAATATAGTCCCATTAATTTATTTTTGCTTTTACTTCCCTTGCCTTTGAGGACAGGTTCATGAAGTCTTCCTTGAGCCCTAGGTCTATAAGTTTAGTACCTATGATTTCTTCTATACAGTTGATTGTTTCAGGTCTTATATGAAGGTCATTAATCCATTTTGAGTTAAGTTTTGTATATGAAGAGAGTTCACAGCTCAGGTTCATTCTTTTGCATATGTTTTTTGCAGCTTTCCCAGCACCACCTACTGAAGAGTCTGTCTTATTCCCCATTGCATATTTTTGGCTCCTTTATCAAAAATCATTTGTCCATAAATTTGTGAATTTATTTCTGGGTTTTCAGTTTTGTTCCATTGGTCTATGTTTCTGTTTTTCTTCCAATACTGAGCTGTTTTGATTATTGATGCTTTGTAATATAAATTGAAGTCAGGAAGTGTAATACCACCATCTTTATTTTTTTCATGTAGTATTGCTTTGGCAATTCGAGGTCTTTTATGGTTTCATATAAATCTGATAATTCTTTTATCTATTTTGTGAAAGTATGATTGTGGAATTTTGATAGGTTTTGCATTAACTCTGGAAATTGCTTTGGGCAAAATGGCCATTTTGACAATCTTAAGTCTTCCTATCTATGAATAGGGAATACTTCTACATTTCTTTGTGTCTACTTCAATTTCTTTCAATTTCTTGTGTCTTAAAGTTTTCTGTGTATAAGTCTGTCATATTCTCTGTTAAGTTAATTCCCAGGTATTTCATTCTTTTTTGTGCGTGATAACAAAAGGAATTGACTCCCTCATTTCTTTTTCTGAAGATTCGATGTTTGTATATAGGAATGCTGTTGATTTTTGTACATTGACTTTGTATCCTGGGACTTTACCATATTCATTTATTGTCTCTAATAGTTTCCTGATGGAATCTTTGGAATTTTCTATATAAAGGATCACGTCATCTGCAAATATTAACAATTTGACCTCTTCTTTTCCAATCTGGATACCTTTTATTCCTTTCTCTTGCCTGATTGTTGAGGCTAGAACTTCCAGTAATATATTGAATAGCAGTGGTGACAGGGGGCATCCCTGTCTTGTTCCTGACTTTAGGGGAATAAGCTTCACCTTTTCCCCATTCAGTATGATGTTAGCTGAGGGTTTGTCATATGTGGACTTTTATTATGTTGAGATACTTTCCTTCTATACCTATTGTATTCAGTGTTTTGATCATAAATGGATGTTGTATTTTATTGAATACTTTTTCTGCATCTATTGATATGACCAAATGGTCTTTATCTTTTATTTTGTTTATGTGGTGTATCACATTGATTGATTTTCATATGTTGAACCATCCTTGTGCTCCTGGGATGAATCCCACTTGATCATTATGTATAATCTGTTTGATGTATTGTTGTATTCCATTTGCTAATATTTTTGCATTTGTGTTCATCAGAGATATTGATCTAGTTTTCTTTTTTTGTGTTGACTTTACCAGGTTTAGCTATTAGGGTAATGTTGGCCTCATAGAATGAGTTAGAAAGTATTGCTTCCTCTTCAATTTTTGGAGGAGTTTGAGGAGGATATGTGTTAATTCTTCTTTGAGTGCTTGGTAGAAATCATTTGTGAGACCATCTGGTCCACGGCTTTGCCTTTAGTGAGATTATGGATAGTCATTTCAATCTCTTTGCTATTGATTGGTCCATTTAGATTATCCAGTTCTTCTGGTTCAGTCTAGGTAGATTATAAGTTTCTAGAAACTTGTCCATTTCTTCTAGGTTGTTAAATTTATTGGCATAAAGCCCTTCACAGTATATCCTTAAAATCTTTTGTATTTCTGTGGTATCAGTGGTAATTTGCCCCTTTTCATTTTTAATTTTGGATATTTATGTCCTTTCCTTTCATCCTTTGATTAGTCTAGCCAGGAGTTTGTCAATTTTGTTGACTTTCTCAAAGAACCAGATCTTTGTCATATTAATATTTTTCTATTGCCCTTCTGTTCTCTAATTGGTTTAGCTCTGCTTTAATTTTTATTATTTCTTTTCTTCTGCTGACTTTGGGTTTTGCCTGCTCTTCTTTTTCAAGTTCATTAAGATGGGATGCTAAGTTGTTTACTTGTGATTTTTGTTGTTGTTGTTTCTTAAGATAGGCCTGTAATGATATAAATTTCCCTCTTATTACTGATTTCACTGTGTCACAATAATTTTGATATGTTGTATTTTCATTCTCATTAGTTTCTATATATTTTTAATCTCTTCTTTTATTTGTATTTTTATCCAGTCATTTTTTTAATAAGATATTATTTAACCTCCATGTATATGTGGTCTTTTTTCTGCTTTCCTTTTACCATTAATCTCCACTTTCAAAGCATTGTGGTCTGAGAATACACTTGGTATGATTTTGATCTTCTTGAATTTGCTGAGGCTACTTTTATGTCCCAGCATGTGGTCTATCCTTGAGAATGTTCCATGTGTACTAGAAAAGAAGGTATAGTCTCTTTTTGTTGGATGAAGTGTCCTGTAAATGTCAATTATGTCCAATTGCTGTAATGTGTCATTTAAAGCTGATATTTCCTTATTTATTTTCTGTTTGGAAGGTCTATCCATAGCTGTTAAAGGGGTGTTTAAGTCTCCCACAATGATTGTGCAGTTGTCAGTTTCTCCTTTCAGATCTGTTAGTAGTTGCTTTGTATATTTTAGTGCTTCCTGGTTGGGAGCATATAGATTAATTAGTGTCAAATCTTCTTGTTGCTGTATTGTGCTTTTTATCATTATGTAATGTCCATTTTTGTCTCTTGCTATCTTTTTAACCTGAAGTTTATTTCATCAGATATCAGTCTGGCAACTCCTGTTTTTCTCTGGTTACCATTTGCTTGGAGTATTGTTTCCCATCCTTTCACTCTGAGTCTGTGTTTGTCCTTATGGCTGAGGTTGTGTCCCTTGAGACAGCATATGGATGGGTTTTGTTTTTAAATCCAGTCTGCTACTCTGTGTCTTTTTATTGGTGAATTCAGTCCATTAACATTTACAGTGATGATTGATGTGTGAGGATTTCCTCTAGTCATTACTTTTTTGTTGTTGTTTTGTTTTGTTATGTTTTGTTTTTTTCTTTCTTGTTGTTCCAACTCTATTCCATTTTTCCTGATGTTTTGTTTCAGGTTGAAGTGCCAGCCTTGTGCTGGTGAATTCCCTGAGCGTCTATGTGTCTGAGAAGGTCTTTATTTGTCCTTCATATCTGAGGGATAATTTTGCTGGGTAATTTATTGTTGGCTGGGAGTTTCTCTCTTTTAAAGTTTTGAATATTTGATTCCACTCCCTCTAGGTTTATAGAGCTTCTGCTAAGAAGTCTGATGCCAACCTGATGTGTTTTCCTCTAAAGGTTGTAGATCATTTTTCCCTGGCTGCCTTGAGGATTGTCTTCAGTTTTTGACATCTTCAGTACCATGTTTCTTGGAGAAGATCTGCTAGGGTCTAGGTATCTAGAAGACCTATTTTCTTCTTGAATTTGGGGTTCCAGATCTTTCCATAGGCTTGGAAAGTTCTCAACTACTATTTGTTTATGTTCTCTGTAGAGTGCTCTGCTCCTTCTTCTGCTCCTATTATCCTGATGTTGTTTTGTCTCATGAAGTCAGATAGTTCTTGCAGAGTTCTTTCAATCCTTCCGGTCCTATATTCCCTATCTTCCTCTTTCTGAGATGTTTCCATATTCTGATCTTCAATATCACTAATTCTTTCCTCCATCTTATTGGCCCTGTTTCCCATTGCAGTTATTTCATTTCTCACTTCTTTTATTGTATTATTTATCTCTCAAATTTCCATCTCATTGTTCCTTATGCTTTGAATTTCTTCGTTAAATTGTTCCTTTTGTTCATTGATTTCCTTTCTCGGGTTGTTTACCTCAGCTATAGTGTTCTGCCAGTATGTTTTCATTTTTCTCAGAGCCTTTAGAATGGCTACTTTATAATCTCTATCACCTAGTTCAGAAATTTGTAGGTCTATCAGATCCTTTTCTGGAAATTTTTCATCTTCTTTCTGAGCAGTTTTAAATCCTAAGGTGCTCATATTGTCCACTTCATACATCTTTTTTGGCATGAGGGCTTTATGTTCATCAGACCCCAGGAGCTCTTTCCTTCTCTGATTAGTATTTTTGTGGTATTAGTATTTCTGTAGGGCAGACACTAGGTGGCACTGGGGGGGGGGTAAGTTTTGGGATAGAAGGGAGGTGTTTAAGCCTTATCTCTGTTCTCTAGCTGGGTTTGGAGGTGGGGCACATCTATCTGCTGTCCCTCCCCTTCCTGCAGTTTGTTGGGGGAGGCTGTAGGAGAGGGGAAAGGCCAACAAAATGTGCACTGTGGTGGCTGTACTTCCTGCCTTTTGCTGGGGAAGCTGGAAGAGACAGGGGAGGCTGACGGGGTGCAGGTCAAGGCCACTCTTGCTGGCTGAGGTGAATGCTATCAAATCCACCTCTTTTCTCAGGCATGCTCCAGCAACCCGTCTCCACAGCAGCTGCTCAGGGTGAGTCTGCAAGCGTGCACCTTGTGAGGGTGCAAGGTGTGCATGAGCCATGGGTCCAAAGCTGCGGGCCTGATGTCACAGGCCACGCAAGGGTGGTCAGTGCGCCTTTGCTGTGGGCAGGAACTGCAGCCCTGCAGAATAGTCAAGTGTACATGTGCTGTGGGCCACGAGGGAGCCAGGAGCTGAGGTGCCATCTCTGGTGTCCCACCTTGGCCTGTGACTGCTCAGAGTCCTCACTCAGCCCTCTTGCTACTCAAGAGCTTCATAGGATGGCCCCCAAGCTCTGTCCCCAACACGCTGCTCTAAGGCCCAGCTCCCCCATGGTCTCCCACTATTCCGCCACTCTGGCTTTCACTCTTGTCTCCTCTTGGCCTCCTCCCTCCTGTGTGGTGCCCCAATTTTGTTCCTTTAGTCAGCAGTGATGGGGTCTTATCATGATCCATCTCTGCTCCCTCCCCCTCTCCCTCTCTCCAAACTTCAGTTGTTTTCTTGCAATACATGGATTTCTAAGCTGTCACTGTGTCACTCAGGGTCTTCTTTCTTGGCTCCTGGATGGACATTCAATTGTGTTTTCTGGGAGAGGTTTAAGGGACCTCCTCCCTGGTTGCCCTCTTGCTCTCTCTCTCAAACACATCTTTATTAATCAAAACATCAACCATTACAATCAACAGATTTGCCAATGAGAAATAAGTTTTTTTATTTCTGTAGCAAAAAAATCCATGCTTTGGAAGTTGACAAACTCTTGGAAAGCGTTTTCTGCATCCTGCTGGTTGTAGAAGCCTTTTCCCTGCAAAATTTTGTCAAGATGCTTGAAGAAGCGGCAGTCATTTGGTGAGAAGTCAGGTGAATATGGCGGATGAGGCAAAACTTCATAGCCCAATTTGTTGAACTTTTGAAGTGTTGGTTGTGTGACCTGTGGTTGGGCATTGTCATGCAGAATAATTGGGCCCTTTTTGTTAGCTGATGCCAGCTGCAGGCATTGCAGTTTGTGGTGCATCTCATCAATTTGCTGAGTATACTTCTCAGTTGTAATGGTTTTGCCAGGATTCAGAAAGGTGTGGTGATCAGACCAGCAGTAGACCACCAAACAGTGATCATGACCTTTTTTGGTGCACTTTTGGCTTTTGGAAGTGCTTTAGAGCTTCTTCTCCATCCAACCAATGAGCTGGTCACCAGTTGTATAACATACACTTTTCATCACAAGTCACAATCTGATTGAAAAACGGTTCATTGTTGTTGTGTAGAATAAGAAAAGACAACACTTTAAAATGATTTTTTTTCCAGTCATTTCATAAGACATCCACTTATCAAGCTTTTTCACCTTTCCAATTTGGTTTAAGTGCCGAATGACCATGGAATGATTGACATTGAGTTCTTTGGCAATTTCTAATGTAGTTGTAAGAGGAACTGCTTCAATGATTGCTCTCAGTTTGTTATTGTCAACTTCCAATGGTTGGCCCCTATTCTCATCTTCAAGGTTTTCATCTTCTCTGCAAAACTTCTTGAACCACCATTGCCCTCTGCTTTCACTAGCAGTTACTGGGCCAAATGTGTTGTTGATGTTGCAAGTTGTCTCCACTGCTTTATGACCCATTTTGAACTCGAATAAGAAAATTGTTCAAATCTGCTTATTGTCTAACAGCACTTCCATAGTCAAAAATAAATATAAAAGGAGCATGTAATAAGTCATTAGCACAAAAACATAAAGTGAGAAATGCACTTAAAATGATGTATAACATAACCACATTCATTTAAGAATGTATTCCAATATCAAATGGCACATTTCAACAATGCAAAAACCACAATTATATTTGCACCAACCTAATAACAAGTTCTAGATTATGCTAATGCTGCTGGTTTAGGGACCACAATTTGCCCTTGACTATTGATGCCAAATCTTGGCTGTACATTGGAATCACCTGGGAAGCTATAAAAACGCTAATGTCTAGGTTCTCCCCAATGCTAATATTCTGATTAATTAGTTTAGATCACAGTCTGGCCATTACAATTTGTAAAAGTGCAGCCAAGGTTGCAAACCATTGCCCTACACCATGGTGCATGAGACATGTACTAAAGTATGCAGGTCACAGTCTTGACCTACTCTTCAACTTACGAGAAGCAAGAGTAGCTAAATCCTCATCTTTGGAGAATCCCAAGAATCAGAGAGAATTTATAGAATCTTAAAAGGTCATGAACTCCAGACACCTTTGCAATATCCACCCAGCCACCCTTGGAGCAATTCTAGTTGGAGACAACCTTTCTGCATTTAAACATCCCCAGCTATTACAATCCAAAAGAGATTCACTTAGGCCTGCTCCTCAACACACCATGTTTTCCAGTCTCTGCAGGTGTTGCTGAGTGCCTGGAAGGGCCACCCCTACCCTGATCTCCATAGGGCCCCATCTTCTTCTCCCTAATGCTTTCTAGATCTGGGCATCACAACTCTTTAATTTCTCAGTTCCTCCTCCCATTTCCTCACAGTAATGTTTGTAACTACATCTCTCCTATTACATCTCTCTTCCTACATCGCAATTACTTATTTGTATTTCCATCTTCCTTCCAAAATAATGGAGCTCCTTGAAGACAATTTTTCTCCCTTATAGGCCTACTCCCCAGCTGTTATTGAATGACAGGTGTTTTAATGAACATTGAACAGGAGTGTATTATTCAGATCACTGATTCCTCCCTTTTCAGCAAAAGAATTTCTTACTCTTCCCAATTGTCTTTCCATTTCCATCTCTATTTCCACCTAATTGTTGGATTCCTTTACCTTTATCATAATTTAAAGGTAAAAAAAATCAACTTAGTAAAATCTCGTACCATAAATTGCAAAACAATCAAACTGAATTCAAATTATTTAAATGGTGTCCCAAAATAGAACCTTTAACAGAGAGGTATATCGAGTGAACTAATTAGGAAAGGAAAATGAAAATTTTGTTATTGCATTACAAGTTCCTGATTTTACCTAAATGAATGATAAGGAAAAAAAAGGTGTGAAAGAGCAAAATGACTTCATGGTAAAACTCTAAGTCCCAAAAGATGTTAGCATCCCTTCTATTCTAAACTTAGCTCAGTCACTGGCCTACCATGTGAATGAGTCACTGCTCTTCCTTGACTTAAATCATCCCTCTTATAAAACTTGTTAAAGAAAGACGTCACTGTAAATTAGATGCTGTAGCTAAGTTTAGTCATCCTTAGGACATAAATATTATAACTTATGTGAGTTCAATCATTTTTTTTCATGACATATTAGGGCATGTGTTTAAATATGTGTTGTTATACATACTGTAGCTAAAGACATACCTTCTGCATAAACATAGATTTTATATATATTATATTAATATATATGCAAATATCCACAGAAAGTACCTTGCACAGAAACATCCTGGAGCTACTTTAAGAGATACTTTAAATTACTGACAAATGTTCAGAATTTAGCTCTCCCACTTGCCCCTAGTCTAATCTTTATGAATTAACTTTTCTCCTCAGAGAGGCTCTGTAAAAGTGTGTAAGTGTGTGTGTTGGGGAAAAGGCAGGGAGACCTGCCCTCCCCCATCCCTGGTTTCTCCTCTGACAGTGGCATTCACAAATAGCCACACAGGCAGATGACTCATGGTATAACCTGGAAACTAATGGAGGTCTCTCTACCAAAAATAGTTCCCCACAGGCTTCCCAGAGAACCCTGAAGTTCCATTCATCACTAGCATTACCTTCATTTTTTAAGGGCCTTCTTACAGAGGTCCTGCATTTTTACCCAGATCAGTATACTGTATTATCTGACAAAGGTTGCCCATTTATAATCTGAGTGACTGGAGAGATTAGTTTATCTGATCAAATCACTTCCACCCATTTATTGTAACCTCTTTGAGATTAGAATCCTAAGAACATGAAGAAAAGAAAATCTACAGCAAGAGAGACTTGAGAAGCCCTGAATCTTGCATGAAAGGAGGAAGTCAGAATCCTGAATAGCCAAGCAGTCCCAACAGGTCTAGGCACAGGAAATAATTATCAGAGGACAGTAACAAGGACATCAGAAGCCAGGTAAGCATGTGCAAAAGGCTAACTCTGGCCAGTGACCAAGACTGATCTCTGCATGGGGACTTATAGTTTATAGAGAACTTTCTCATAAAATTTTTGTGACGAGATTTCAATCGAATCTCATAAAATTCCAGTGAATTATGTGTTATTATTTTATCCTCATTTTATAAAAATAGAATGTGAGATTCAGAAAATCTGAATAGCTCACCCAAGGTTACTCAGCTAGTAAAGGGCAAAACTGGGCTACAAACCATAGTCATCAAAACCCAGCAAGTCTTCTTTTTATACCTTTCTACCTAGGTGTGTCACACAAAGCAGTGGGTATGCCAAATGATTCTGTCTCTTCCAATACACACAGATGTGGTTATACTCCACTGCTGTTTTCTACTTGCTGTGGCTAGAACTGACCCAAGCTCCCTAGCAATAGTCAACAGGCTATTCATATCAGGGTATATATACCCTAAAATATGGGGCAAATGGCTAACAAAGAAACTTAAGAGGGAGGCAAATATTAAGTTAGGTAAGGAAGGTATACCTACACTTCCAGGAGAGTACAAAATCCTGTGGGTGAAAGAAAATCTGAGACCACAGAATATAAATTTCAGGAGAGGCCTTGAGGGTATAGGTTCATACCTCAACTATCCAATCCATGTGGTCGTCTAGCCTGTCCATAAATAATGAAAAAGAAGCATTCTTCAAATTCCTTAAGAGATTCATTCTCATGTTCAATCATTTTTTTCTATGAAAAGAGGTACTTTTGTATCTAAATTAAATGTTTCCTATTAGCTTTCTTAGGTCTGTTCAAGTACAGACAATCAGTGCCATTTAATAATATATTTAATATTTTAAAGCCTACTAAGCATCTCGTCAACATTTCTTCTCCAGTAAATCAGCTTCATCTCCTTTGGGATCTCTTCATAAGGCAGAAGTCCTAATTTTCATACCTTTAATCAATTCCATTGCTCATCTGTGGTCCCTTTCCAATTTTACCACACACACCTTAAGATGTGAATACCAAAACACAGTACCCTGGAGGCAATACTCTAAGGAACAGACCAATAAAAGGCTGGGTTCCTAGCTTCTGAAAAAAAGATCACACAATAAAATCCAGGGTCATGTTTATGCCCAAATATCACTAACAAATCACAGCACTGCCCTGCTGATTCATCGGATGGGTGCTCCTTCACTGCTGCTCCCCTGGTGCCCTGGCCTTTCTCCTCTGCTGTATCCCTGCAGTCCATGTTGAGCATTCCTGCACATAATTCTGCCCCTACATAATCTGGAGAGGAGAGATCCACAGCCTTTCACACATTGAAAATATGATGCTACTTCTCATTTTCACAGATAACTGGAGAGTCACAGAATTTTAGAACAAAAGGCAAGTTCAATATTGTACCACAACAGGAAAAAAAGAATTCACAATATATGAGTGCTCAGTGAAGCTTCTATAGGTACAAATGGCCTAAGAACATTTGTAGGTGATTTATATACACTTAGGTCTATCTATATCAAAGGAAACATTACCCTCATTCACCAGCTCACAGGTTTGATCAGAAAAGAGACCGAAACTAAGGCAGCCAGAAGTACCCAGAGCTTGTTAGAAAATGTATCATGGCAAGGCCAGCAATCACTTAGTGGGTTTTCTATCTTGTTTTCCCTCTCCACCTGCACATTAAACCAAGCAATTTACTCCTCACAAAGGGAAACTGCTGCAACTTGAACTTTTCCATTTTTCTCCCTGAAGCAAGACAATATATATAAGTAAAAGCCCCATAAATGTTCTAATCAAGAATGAGAACTAAACCCCCCAAAATTAAGATTTAGGCAAACAAGATAATGGATTCCAGAATAAGCAAAGCCTACTGATGTTGCTAGAGCATTGATAGCACACATTACTCAATCCTTAGCTCTTAATAGAGATGTCCTCATAGCTGAATACCCCAGGCCTCTCTGCCTGGAGGGGCTGGCAAATATTTATTCAGTCTCAGACCATCTTCTCCAGAGTAGTATTTTACTTTATTCTGCTGATGGAATGCAGTCCTGTGGAGGTCAATGAAGTAACACCATGTGCCACTCACTCTCCCTGAGTAACCAGCATGGAGCCTAGGCCATCTTACATTCTCCCAGAATGAGTCTAGCTCTTTGGAATGCTAGCTTGTTGCCTGCATTTCCAGCTGGGTAACTTCAGATAATCATTTTAATAGAGTGGAGCCTGCAGAACCAGTAAAATTATTCTATTTACTTAACAGTTAAACCATGTCTATTTCCAAAAAAGAGTATGTTATTTATCAGTGATATTTAGACTAATTAAAACACAATGAAAATAAGGGATATTTGCACTCCCATGTTTGGTACAACATTTTTCAAAATAGCTAAGAGATGGAAATAACCTATATGTATATTGACAGATAAATGGATAAAGAAAATGGGGCATATACATATAATAGAATATTATTCAGCCATAAAAAGGAAATCCTGTCATATGCTACAACATGAATGAACCTTAAAGATATTGTACTAAGTGAATAAGTCCATCACAAAAAGACAAATACTATATGATTCCATTTATATGAGGTATCTAATGTGGTCAAAGTCACCAAGGCAGAGAGTAGAATGGCAGTAGCTAGGGGCTGGTAGGAGGAGCAAATGAGGAGTCACTGTTCAGTGAGTACAAAGTTTCAGTCATGAAAGATAAAAAAAGTTCTAGAGATCTGCTATGCAACATTGTGTTTATAAGCTATACTGTATGGTACACTTAAAATGTTGATGATAGATCTCATGTTATGTACTTCTTAACACAATAAAAAATCTATTTTTCTCTACTTGACTACAAAGGCCAAACTAAGTTGGCAATAAAATTATGTTTATGTCAAAACACACACTAAGGATAAAGCATTTAAGAACTAATAAAGACAGAGTGATGTCAGAAATATGGCAGAATGAGGGGTGCTCCTTGATCTCTCCCCTTGAAGTTTTAAGAATTTGATCAGCTATAATTCAACAAAGGATTCCATACACAACATAAAACATGTCTGAGACATCCATTCATTGAAACATCCAAAAGTGGGCAAATTGGGATAAACAGGAAAAAAGAAGAGGAAGAATTATAGAGATGGGAGAGGATTGAGATGGCAAGTGCTGTCTCTCTATGACCCCAACAATCCTGCCTAAGTGATCAGCATATAATATGGCTAAATCCAGCAACCTCACAGCAATGACCAAATCAAAAATTGCAACAACTAAGATCTAACAGCCCTCACTGCCAGTCAGAAAACAAAGCCATGGAGCCTAGCCACCTGCCCCCAGCCTCCCAATGCTCACTTCCCCCTACACCATTCCAGTGTTTTAGCAGTGGGCCCCCCAAAAAGAAAAACCAATAGCAGTGTCAAATTAAAGAGCAGAATACCTACAGCCCTGAGCATTGGACAGTGAGTTCCTGAGAGACAGATGGACACTGCAGCTAATTCCAGCAACAAGGTAGAAGCTATTGGGGCAAGGTAGCTATGATCCAGCAGTTGCCATGACTCAGAGAACAAAGCCACAAACATACCAGCTGACTCTCCTAGCCCACCCTGCCCCTACCTTCACAACTATCTCAGTAGAGGCACTCAGGGCTACTGAGGCATGCAACTCTGAATCTAGCTATAGGTGCAGCATTGGGATGTCAGGAACTCAGAACCCCATCACTCACCACATCCTTTAATGGGGTTTGTGCCCTGATACTGAAGCAATCTGATCACAGAGGAGATACCTACCTCCCCAGGAAATCTCCCAGTGTGAAAAAAAGGTGGGGCAGGTCATGGAAAAATAAAACATTCTAGTGCTACCTATTGGAAATAAAAAGAAACCTCTCTATATCAATCTGCTATAGAATTCATTCCTACAAATTTTCAGAAAGAGAAATAATCTGTTAATTACTGTGAATAGCCAAGGTAATAAGGAGCTCAGACATAAAATGGAAAAATGTCCAGAAAATAAACTAAAACACATTTTTAAAAAATGTGCCTTAAATGACAGAGAATTTGAGATTGCAGTTCTGAAAAAAACTCAGTGAGATGCAAGAAAACTCAGATAAGCAGTTTAATGAACTCAGAAATAAAATGAAGAAACAAAGAGACTGAAATTTTACCAAAAGATTGAAATTTTCCAAAGATAACTAAATAGAAATTCTGGATCTGAAGAATTCAATAAAATAGATAGGATGAAATAGCTACCTTAGGAAATATAGCTGACCAGATGGAAGAAGAATTAGTGATATCAAAGATAGAAATCTGGAAATGAAACACATGGAAGGAGAGACTTAAGAGTTATAAAAAAAATGAAAGAACTCTAAAAGAACTATCTGACTTCATCAAAAGGAACAATATAAGAATAATGTGTATACCAGAAAGAGAAGAGAGGCAGAAGGGCACAGAGAGCCTATTCAAACAAATAGTCACCAAGAACTTTCCAAACCTATGGTAAGAATACTAACAGACAGAAGCAGGAAATGACAACCCCTACAGAATCAGCCAGTATACCTTAAACATAACATAAAGGCTAAAACAGATAAGAATATTAAAAAAGAAAAAGAAAAGACTACAATTTCCTACTGAAACTCAGAAATAAACTCACAGCATAAATAGAAATAATTTGTGACAATAAAAACATAAAAGGGGAGGGAGTAGAAATCTAAATTTGTAAAAGAAAGTGGAGCTAAAATGCATGATAAAGAAAAAGAATTATGATATATATGAAATTTTCTTTTACATAAAATTAATGGTAACCACTCAGAAAAAAATCAGAACTAAGACACATAACATAAAAAAAGAGAAAATAGATGAAAAAAATCATAGAATACCACCAAACTAAAATAACAGACAGAAACGAAATTCAAAGAAAAAAATGGAGACACTGAGCTACCAGAAAACAAAAGATAAAATGGCTATAAGAAAACCCTCATATATCAATCATCACCCTAAATGTAAATGAACTGAACTCACCAATAAAAAGGCACAGAGTTGCATATTGGATCAAAAAACAAAACTCAACCACATGCTGCCTTCAAGAGACACATGTCAGCTACAAGGACAAATATAGACTCAAAGTGAAAGGGTAGAAAATGATACTCCAAGCAAATAGCATCCAGAAAAAAAGTGGATGTAGCTATACTTACAAGGTCTGACAATTAAGTTCAGAAATTCATCCTAGAAATAAAGTTACATAAATCATTGCTAAATATCACTATTGTAACATTTGAAGTACTCCCCTTGAGAAGCTATGCACTGATGCCAGCACCTAGTCCACCTTTCAAGCAATTTTGGAACTCCTTTTCTGGAATGGCCATCAGAACTGTTGTCCTATTGCCCTTGATATCCTGAATGTAATCAAAATGTCTTCCTTTCAATATTTCCTTTATCTTTGGGTAAAGAAAAAAGTCATTAGGGGCCATATGAGGTGAACAGAAAGGGTGTTCCAATACAGTCGTTTACTGGTTAAAAACTCCCTCACATACAGTGCTGTGTGAGCCAGTGCATCGTCATGATACAGGAGTCATGAGTTGTTGGCAAAAAGTTCAGGTCATTTTTATCTAACTTTTTCATGCAGGCTTTTCAGCACTTCCAAGTAGTAAACTTGGTTGATTGTGTGTTCAGTTGTTACAAATTCATAATGAACAATCCCTCTGATATTTTTTAAAAATTAGCAATATTGTTTCAACTCTTGATTTGGACTGATGGAAACTTTTTGGTCATAGAGAATCAGTTGACTTCCACTGTGCACTCTGATGCTTTGTTTCAGGGTTGCATTGGTACCCCCATGTTTCCTCACCAGTGATAACATGGCCCCAAACATTGTCTTGCCTCATCAAAAGGTCTTGATAAACTCCAACTCTCCTTTGCTTTTGTTCATCAGTGAGCTCCTTTGATACCACTGTTGCATACATCTTTCTCATGCCAAGATTTTTAGTTAAGATTTTCCTGTTTCTCTATCAATGTTTTCTCAGTCTGCTATGCTTCTCACAATCAGCTAATAATTTTGATGCACAATTTAACAAATTTTTGCAATGTTTTTACTAGTTCTACACATTACTGACCACCCCGATATCTCTTCATTAGTGACGCTTTCGCTCTCCTCAGAAAAACGTTTAATCCATTTGCACATTGCTGTTTTCTTTATGGCATTAACCCAATAAACTTGGAATAACATGTCCCTGATTTCACTTCCACTCTTGCCAAGTTTAACAAGGCATTTAATGTTTGTTTGTTGCTCTAATTCAAGCTCCAACATTCTCACAATGGCACACAAAAACACCCAATAACAATAATGAATGCCATTCAGCAAGACACCACCACACATCAACATGAACATAAGCTGTGAGACACAGATATACCAAGATTATCAAACCTTACCAAGTTGTTTATACAGTGCTGCCAATGTAAGTGCATGGTGGCAAGTTTGCAAATTTGTCAGATGAAACAGACTTAAAGATTAAAAAGGGTAACAAGAGACAAACATGGACATTTTATAATGTTAAAGGGGATAATATAAAAAGAAAAGGCAGTACTTATCAGTATATATGCTCCCAATCAAAGAGCACCAAAATATATAAAGCAACTACTAATAAAACTAAAATGAGAAACTGACAAAAACACAATTATACTAGGAAATGTAAATATGCCACCAACCGCCATTGATAGATCATCCAAGCAGAAAATCAGTAAGAAAATATCAGCCTAGAAGAGGCAATAAAATGACAGCATGAGAGGGACCCCTGATAACTCCCCTAGATATTACAATGAATAAAACATCTAAAACTCAACTAAGGACTTCATACACAATGCAGAAACATTGCTAAGAGACCTGCTTGTTGCATTAAAATACTGGCAGATGGGCAGAGGGGCAAGGAGGAGAAAAAGAGGGAAGTGCAAAGATGTAGGCTGGAGAAAAGAGGAGGAAAAAAGTGGTGTGTCAGCATTCTGGACCTCACTCAGTCCACAGGACAGAGAAAAGGAGGCCTAGAGGCAGAGGCCATGAAGCACCATAACCAGACCTCACTCTGGCCCCCAAGAGGTGCAGACCACATATGAGACACAGTGGCTGACTTCACTCTGGTTTCAAGAGGAGGAGGAGCAATGGGGGTGGTAAAGAGCCACAGTCTGACCTCACTCCAGCCAGAAAGGAGAAAGCTAGAGTGAGCTACATGTGTGGGCATTTCTTGGCCCACAACCAGCAAGGTCTGGGAGATTAGCATACAGGACTGACCCCAGGGCAGAATCCTCAGGACAAACCGAGAAAGGCATAAACACATACTACCTGCATGGCCCTGCAGCCTCAGGAAAAAAATAAAGGTGAAGAAAACAAAAAACCCTAGCCACCTCCACCCCCAGACCTCTGCCCACCCAGTACCAGCATCAAACATCAAAGAAACTGCAGCAGTGAGTGTTAGGTTAAGAAGTAGAATACCTACAAACAAAGAGGCTGTCAGAATGAGAAACAAGAGAAAGGAAGCTCAAAATAAATTCAAACAATGGAAAATCAAAATAAAAGAGATGGGGACAAACAACCCATCAGAGAAAGAGCTCAAGACAATTATTATAAAAATGATCAGGGAACTTAATGATAATTTCAACAAGAAACAACAAGCATAAAGGAAGACATACAAACCATTATAAAGGACCAGACTGAGATGAAGATTACAATAATTAAAATGAAGAATGTAATAAAAGGAGTCACCAGACTAGATAAAGCAGAAGTACAAAGCAGTGATTTTCAAGAAAAGCCAGCAGAAAACACCCAATCAGAACAAAAAATAGAAAAAAATAATCCAAAAAGTGAAAATGGTTTCAGTTTCCTCTTGAGACAACATTATGCATAACAATATTTGCATCATAGGATTACCAGAAGGAGAAGGAAAAAAACAAGGGATCAAGAACTTATTTGAAGAAATAATAACTGAAATTTTTTTTAACCTGGCAAAGGACATAGACATACAAGCCCAGGTAACACAGGGAGTCCCAAACAAGATGAACCCAAACAGAAACACACTGAAACACATCATAATTATGTGATACACCACATAAACAAAGTAAAGGATAAAAATTATATTATTATATCAATAGATGCAGAAAAAGCATTTAACAAGATACAACATCTATTTATGTTTAAAGCACTTAATAAAATGAGAATAGAGGAAAACTACTTCAATATAATAAAGGCCATATATGACAGACCCTCAACTAATATCATACTTAATGGTGAAAAATTGAAAACTTTTCCTGTAAGAGCAGAAACAATGGAAAAATGCCTCCTGTCACCACTGTTATTCAACACAATATTGGGAGTCCTTAGCCAAAGCAATCAAGCAAGAGAAAGAAATAAAAGGCATCCAAATTGGGAATGTAGAAGTTAAATTGTCACTCTTTGCAGATAATGTGAGTCTTTCTTTAAAAAAAAAAAAAGTCACTAGGGACTCCACCAAAAAACTATGAGAAACAATAAACAAATACACTGAAGTTGCAGAATACAAAAATCAATGTACAAAAATTCATTTCATTTCTTTATACTAACAATAAAATTTTACAAAAAGAAATAAAATGAAACAATATATTTTGCAATTGCAACAAAAAGAATAAAATACCTAGAAGGGAGGTAAAGGACCTATGCACTGAAAACTTTAAGACATTATTATGAGAAATGAAGAAGACACAAGAAAATGGAAAGATACTCCATGTTCATAAATTGGAATAATCGACATGGTTAAAATGGCCATATTACCCAAAGCAATATACAAATTTAATGCAAACCTCATCTAAATCCCAACGACATTTTTTAAGGAAATAGAACAAAAATAATCATTCAGTTTGTATGAAATAACAAAAGGCTGGAGGTATCACACTCCCTGACTTTAATTTATACAACAAAGCTAAAATAACCACGACAGCATAGGATTGGCAGAAAAAGAAACACAGAGACCAATGAAATACAATTGAAAAATAAAAAATAGTCTCTCTCTCTCTCTCTCTCTCTCTCTCACACACACACACACACACACGTAAAATGAGGTCTGACAATTAAGTTCACAAACTTCCCACCATGCGCTTATGTTGGCAGCACTGTACAAGCAACTCAGTAGGTGTCATAACCTTGGTATATCTGTGTCTCACAGTTGTGTTCATCTCAATGCATTGTTGTGTCTTGCTGAGTGGCATTCATTATTGTTATTGTGTATTTTTGTGTGCTATTGTGAAAATGTTGGAGCTCGAATGAGAGCAAAAACAAACATTAAATTTCTTGTTAAACTTGGCAAGAGTGGACATGAAATCAGGGGCATGTTAGTCCAAGTTTATTGGGATAATGCCATGAAGAAAACAGCAGTGTACAAATGAATTAAACATTTTTCTGAGGGGAGAGAAAGTGTCACTAATACAGAGATGTCAGAGTGGTCAGTAATGAGCAGAACTGATTAAAACATTGAAAAAAATTCATTGAATTGTTTGTCAAAATCATTGGCTGACTGTGAGAAGCATAGCGGACCAAGTAAACACTGATAAAGAAACAGTCAAGAAAATCTTAACTGAAAATCTTGGCATGAGAAAGGTGTGTGCAAAAATGATCTCAAAGGAGCTCATAGATGAACAGAGGAGAGCTGAAGTTTGCCAAGACCTTTTGAAGAGGCAAGATGATGCTTTGGGCTGTGTTATTATTGGTGATAAAACATGGGTGTACCAATACAACCTTGACACAAACCATCAAAGTGCACAATGGAAGTTAGCCAATTCTTCACAACCAAAAATGTTCCATCAGTTCAACTCAATAGTCAAAACAATGTTGCTAATCTTTTTTAATATCAGAGGGATTGTTCATTATTTGTCCCAACTGGAAAACCAAGTTTACTATTTGGAAGTCTGTGTGAAAAAGTTAGATGAAAAAGATCTGAACTTTTTGCCAACAACTCATGGCTCTTGCATCACAACAATGCACTGGTTCACAGGGCACTGTATGTGAGGGAGTTTTTAGCCAGTAAACAAATAACTGTATTGGAATACCCATTCTACTCACCTGATCTGGACCCCAAGGCCTTTTTTTATGAAAGATAAAGCAAATATTAAAAGAAAGACATTTTGATGACATTCGGGACATCTAGAATAATAGAATGACAACTCTAATGACCATTCCAGAAAAGAAGTTCCAAAATTGCTTTGAAGGGTGGACTAGGCACTGGCATGGTGCATGGTTTTCAAGGAAAGTACCTTAAAGGTAACCATAGTGATATTTAGCAATGAGGTGTATAGTACTTTCTCTAGGATGAGTTCATGAACTTAGTTGTCAGACCACATATATAAATGTGTGTGTGTGTGTGTGTGTGTGTGTGTGTGTGTGTGTACATATGCCAATAATTTTTTTTCAAAAGAGCCAAAAACAATGGAGAAAAGACAGCCTTTTCAATAAATGGTGCTGGGAAATTGGAAAGCCACATATAAAGCATAAAACTAAACTTCTATCTGTTACCATATACCAAAAGTAACTCAAAATGAATCAAACACCTAAACATCAGACCTGAAACAATAAATTGCATAGAAGAAAACATCAGTACTAAATTTATATACCTTGGATTCAGAGAGGATTTTATATATTTGATCTCAAAGGCAAGGGAAATAAAAGCAAAAAGAAATTAATCAGACTGTATCAAAATAAAAAGCTTGTGCACAGCAAAAAAACCATTAACAAAACAAAGTGGCAACCAACCAAATGGGAGAAGAGATTTGCAAACACTTCCAATAAGGGTCTAATATCCAAAATATATAAAGAACTCATACAACTCAGCAACAGTAGAAACAACAACAAAAATCTAATTGGGAAATGGGCAGGACCAGAACAGACACTTCTCCCAAGAAGACATACTAATGGCCAACAAATATATAAAATCATGCTCAGCTTCACTATCTATTAGGAAAATGCATATCAAAACAACAATGAGATACCACCTCATTAGAGTGGCTATTATCAACAAGAGGAATAAGTGTTGGAGAGGATGTGCAGAAAAAGGAACTCTCATACACTGCTAATGGAAATGTACAGCCACTATGGAAAACAGTATGGAGGTTCAAAAAATTAAGAATAAAATTAGCATATGACCCAGCAATCCCTCTTCTAGGTTTCTACCAAAAAAAATCTGAAAACATTTATTCATAAAGATATATGTACACCTATATTCACTGCATCATTATGCATTGTGGCCAAGACATAGAAAAAAAACAGTGTTTTTCAATAGATGATTTGATAAAGAACATGTGGTACATATACACAATGCGATATTACCTGGCCTTAAGATAAAATACTACCATTTTCTTGAGATTATCAAGTTAAGTGAAATAAGTCAGACAGAAAAAGTTGAGAATCATGACTTCACTCATATGTGGGATATAAAACTGAAAGAAACAAGTGAACAAGACAAACAAACAAAGAAACAAAAATACATAGACACAGACCACAGTTTAGTGGTTACCAGAGAGTAAGGGGAGAGAGAAGATGGCAGAAGAAGGTAAATGGGATCAAAAATATATGGTAATGGAAGGAGAACTGACTCTGGGTAGTGAACACACAATGCAATATATAAATGATATAGAATGGTACACTTGAAACAGATATAATTTTACTTACCAATGCCACACCAATAAATTTAATAAAAATTAGTTTTAAGAAAGAACAAATAAAGATAAGGTCTGGGGTAGTCTCTAGCTGAGCCTGCTATACTGACTCTTAGATTTAGAACCAGGGTCAGCTTCATGGCCGTACAACCTGTATAGTCACATCAAGACCCAAGCTCAGAACAAGCCTGTACTTGGTTTAATATTTTTCTGTTATTGTCTACAAATTCTTAATAATTTTTTAAGGGCCTTGAACTTTCATTTTGCACTGAGACCCACAAATTATGGAGCTAGTCCGGTTTGTGTCTGTTCATAGACTGGTCATCTTTACATAGTTCATTCTTTCTGACTACAAATTGGTGGTGTCCAATCCTTATTATATAACCCGTGCACAATAGGGCAAAGGTTGTAAAATAAGAAAATCTGTCAGCATGTTAGACACAGGCTGCTTGCTAAAGGCAGTTATTTCAACCATATAAAGTAGATAAGCTGGCAGTTGGGGCATTTTAGTGTGAAATAAAAGAGATTTGTAAATCTTTTACTGTGGGCTTCCCTCTACCAGACAGGACCTACCACTGGGCAGGCAAATTACCATTGTCATTCTTTCAAGTATATCTCCCCCCAGGAACTGGGGAGACCTGGGAAGTCATGCTGATCAAACCTCCTTAAGCCTGATAACTTCTGATATCCTTTGCTAAAAAAGATCCTTTGTGCTTATGACAATAACGGAAACTACTGGTCTACATAGTTTTCCAAGTGCTCATTTTCACCAATCCTTCAGCTCATGTCTCTGAAGCATATCTTGAGGGCATCTAAAGGAACAACAACAACAACAACAAAAATAGATACTTTCAGAGACTTCAACTGAGTATCCTTTAAGCAATCAGATGATCAAGTTGCCTATAGTTTTTAGATAATGTGAATAAAAAATGAAACTAAGTCTAAAGTCTAAATGACTTTAGTCTATACAGAGATAATTTATTTAAAATAACTAAAAATTAATTATTTTATGGTTTAATCAAATCCTTATTCCATAAATTTGTTGATTTCTTTCCCTCCTATGGTACGATGTCTTTCATAGTAATGTCAGGGATATAAGCTACTCATTAAGATAGATTAATTGTTAATTTTAAATGCTGAAAAAAAATAATAAAAATGGCTGTTCTCCCATTGTGAGACAGCCTGGCAGGTCACTTAATAAAGTTTGTTACTACCAAAAAAAATTAAATAAATAAATAAATAAATAAAAATAAAAACAACAGGAGTTCTCCCTTACTACATGTCCAATAAATATCCCAACAAGAACAGATAGGATAGGAGAGTTCCAAGATGGCAAAATAGACAAACACTGTGCCTGCTTTGTTCCAAGAACACATTAAAATTATAACTAAATTATAGGACAACCAACCTGGAAAACATTCCAAAGTCTAACTGAAAAGAAGTTTTATAACGGATATAAAGAAGAAGCCACGACAAGACTGGTAGGAGAAGGCAGTGATACAATATGATCCTCCATGTAGTGATTGACAATCAGGAGGGATATCTCAGCTGCAGAGGTTCCCCCTAGAAGAGTGAGAAACCCCATCCCCACACTAGGACCCCCAGCCCAGAGTACTGGTGCTAGGAAGAGCAACTCCACAACATCTAGCTATGGAAGACAGTGGGGATTCTGATGGTCCTGGTGAAATAAAGGGCTGTGGGAAACCCAGGTATCAAACTACTGGGGTACAGACTCAGCCACTCTCAGGCAGTCACCCTGGGCTACAGCAGAGGGATGATGACTCAGGAGATGTTAAAGGCATGTGGGAGGTAAACTGAAGTATGTGGCTTTGGGACAAGGGCTAGAGGACAGTTGCCAGTTTTTCTGAGTGGGGTCCTCCTCCCAAGTAGCCAGCAGGTGGGCACTCTCTTTTCTTATTACACCCTCCCCCTGCACAGCCAAATTTTAACCTGATTGGTCTTGTGAGTTCCACCCACTTCACCTTCCTGACTCACTAGGACCTTGCCCTACACAACTGCCCCAATGCCAGACACACTTTCTCTGGTGAGCTGTCAGCTCCATCCACACTGCAATCTTTCTTGGAAAATTATTAGAGTCTGCAGACCCTGGGTGGGTGACAACTGGCCTAGGTAATGCCTCAAGCCTTTTGCTGAGTAGTTTTAGGTACAGCATTCATTGCAGGTGGCACATAATAATTAAACTAGTTAAAGTTAAGGGCAAAGAGATAATCCTAAAAACAGCAAAGAAAGGCAACTAGTAACTTATAAGGAAGCTCCCATAAAGCTGTCAGCTGATCTCTCAACTGAAACTTTGAAGGCCAGAAGGGAATGGCAGAAAATATTCAATGTGATAAAAAGCAAGGACCTACAACCAAGATAACTCCATCCAGCAAGGCTAGCATTCAAAATTGTAGGGCAAATAAAGTGCTTCCCAGACAAGAAAAAGCTGAAGCAGTTGGTCACCACCGAACTAGCATTACAAGGAATGTTAGAGGAACTTCTTTAAGATACAAAAAGAAGCAAAATTATGAATAATAAAATGGCAATAGCTATATATCTATTAACAATTACCTTCAATTTAAATAGATTTAAAATTCCAATAAAAAGACATGAAGGGTATTGTGTTGAGTAAAGTGTCAGACAGAGAAAGACAAATGCAATGAGATTTCACTTATATCTGGAATCTAAAGAAGAAAATAAACAAACAAAACAGGAACAAATCCATAGATACAGAAAACATTTGGATGGTTGCTAGATAGAAGGGGGTTTTGAGGGTATGGGTGATTTAATGGGAATGGATTATGAAGTACAAGTTGTTGTTACAAAGTAGTTATGGGGATGTAGGGTATAGCATAAGGAATATAGTCAATAATATTGTAATAACTGTGTATAGTGTCACATGTGTGCTAGATTTGTTGGACTGATAGTTGGGTGGGGTTGTGGACAGGGTGAAAAAATGAAGGGATTAAGAAGTACAAATTGGTAGTTATATTATAGTCATAAGGATATAAAGTAAAGCACAGGGAATGATATAGTAATAACTATATATAGTGCCAGGTTGCTATTAGACTAGTTAGGGGGTTCACTACTTAATTTATACAAATGTCTAACCATTATGCTGTACACCTAAAATTAATATAAAATAATATTAAATGTAAAAAAAAAAGAAGAGGGCATACATATATCATAAATATTACTCAATCATAAAAAAGAATAAAATCCTGCCATCTGCAACAACCTGGTTGGATCTACAGGGTATCATACTGAATGTAGTAAGTCAGGCAGAGAAAGACAAATATCATATGATTCCACTTATATGTGGAATCTAAAGAACAAAATAAACAAACAAACAAAACAGAACAGACCCATAGATACAGTTACATTTTGATGATTGCCAGATGAGAGGGTGTTGGAGGGGTGAGTGAAAAAGGGTAAAAGATTAAGACGTACAAATTCATAGTTACAAAATAGTCACAGTAAGGTAAAGTATAGCAGGGGCATACAGTCAATGATATTGTAATTATTATATATAGTGTCAGATGGGTAACAGATTTATCAGGGTGATGACTTCGTAAGTTACACAAATGTCTCATCACTATGTTGTACATCTGAAACTAATATATTATTATATTTCAAATGTAATTTAAAATGCTTTCATTATAAAAAAATAAACAGAATACTCTTTCCATTACTAATAATAATAGAGAGAAGTGATTGAGTGCCCCTTATGTGCCAGAAACTACAGGCTTTAAGGATTGGAAGTTGAATAATATCAGCCTTACGTTCTCAATCTAGTAGCAAAAAAATGTATGCAACTAAATACTAAACTAGTGGTATGAAGAAATGCAGTCAGAAAACAAAAAAATGAGCTGGCCCTTCCTTGAAAGATTAGTATCATTTCATCAGAAAAATAAAAAAATAGAAGAGCATTCCAGAGAAACTGAGCAACAAATAGAAGGGAGAAGAGAAAGGTGGATTGGAGGGAAATTATTAAAGACATAAAGATTTTGGATTCCATCAATTAACTACAGGGAATTATAAAAAAATTTTCAAGCCAACATACAGAGATAATATGACCAGAGTCTTATTTCAAATAGATCATTCTGGAGGCAGAGCAGAATGACTAGGAGGGAATAACTAGAGTCAAAGTATTAGGAAGCTGTTACAAAAATAGTAAAAGATTATGTAAATGTAGGGTTTTTAAAAAAAAGAAAATAAGATTGAAAAACCTGTGAGACTTAAAGGCTAATTAAATCAATGGAGTAAAGAAGAGGAAAGGAAAGTATACTCTGAAGTATTTAGATTGGGTAACATGAGGGATAGCAATGCCAAAAACAAAAGAAAGAATAAATGTGGGTAATGATTTCATTTTGAAACATATTGAGCCTGAGGGGCTTGAGGAGCTTTGGACATTCAGGTGAATATGTCAATTGGACATTTGAACTCTAACAAGAACTGTAGGATACAAAGTTACCAGGCAATTATAGATGAGATCATCTAAGGTAAAAGTAGAGCCTTAGGAAAAAGGGGGAAGAACAAAAGTTGAGCCTATTCACATTTAAAAAGAAAGAAAGGGCAGTGTAAAAGATTGGAAACAGAAGCAGAAAGGTATGAAAAAAGACGAAGAGCAGAGTCAAGTTCCTGGAAGCAAGTGAAAAGAAAGTTTTAGGAATGAAGGAGATGCTATAAAGCTTTTCCAATCAAAATACCAGAGTAGGTAAACATGCTCACCTCCTCCCATGACCACATCAAAATTACAACTAAATTATAAAACAATCAACCTGGAGAATAATCTGAAGATTAGCTAAACAGAAATCTTATAACTAAGAATATAAAGAAGAAGCCACATCGTGGAGACTGGTAGGAGGGTCAAAGATGTGAAACAGGCTGTCCTCATTGAACAGTTGAGAATCAGGAGAGATATCTCAGCTGCAGAAGCCCCCTTATGAGGAGTAAGGGGTACCAGCAACACACTGACTTCCCCAGCCCAGAGCACTAGTGATGGAAAGGGAGTCCCCACATCATCTGGCTGTGAAAATGGGCAGGGATTCCATTGAACAATGAGACAAAAGTCTGCAGTGAAACCCAGATATCCTCTTAAAGAGCCCATGCAAAGACTTACTCACTCATTGGCACTCATACTGGGCTTTAGCTAAGGGACACCAGCTCAGGAAGCACCAGAGACATAAGAGGAAAACTGAGTTGTGTGGCTTCAAAACGAGGGCTGAAGGGACAGCTGTCGTTGTTCCTATGTTGAGCCCTCCTCCCACAGAGCTGACAGGGCTGCATCATCTTTTCTGTATTCAGCCCTCCCTCCACATGGCCAAATCTGAATCTACATTAGCCTAGTGAATACTGCTCACTCAACCCTAATGGCTCCCAGAGACCTTGCCCCACCTGCTCACACACTGCCAGGAGCTCTTTTGGCAGCAAGTAGCTGGCTTTGGCCCAGCCTATCATTCTCTAAAAACTCTCAAAAGTCCTCAGGCCTCATGTGGATGGCAGCTGGCCTTCATGTGCCATGTGCCTTTTGCTAAGTGGCCCCAGGTTTAGCACTGGTGACAAATCAGAATCTGTATTAACCTGGTGAACAACACTTACCATACCCTAGTGACTCCCTGAGATGCATCTCACCAATTCAAATACTACCTGGGGTTATTTCAGGTGTTAGGTCTTATAGGCAGCCAGCAGGCAGCAGCAGCAGGCTTCAGGTGCCCTGAGCCTTTTGCTGAACTGACCCAAAACCAGTATTTGTGGTAGCTTGCCTTGGTTCATATCATGGCCTCTCCCACATGTCTCTAGGTCCAGCATAGGCAGCTACCAATTATGGATCACTTTGTAGTTCCTCTTAGGTAGCCCCAGGCTGGTAACAAGCAGTGGCTGCACTTGGCATACACTCGAGCCTCTACCAAGGGGCACCAGAACCAAAAAACCCAGTGGCCAATTAGTACCACCTGATTAGCCCTACAAGGGGCATACACAAAGGGTGGTTTAGGCAGACACCAGAGACCACTGAGATGAATCCCACTTCGTGGGGAACAACCCCCTTACAGCAGTTTACATGCTGTGGTCGTGGTCAGTTCTCACAGCCAGTCAGCCTAAGGTTTAATCCCACCCGCTGACATGCTAAGAGCAATCAAGTCTCAACCCACACAAAAGACATGCCTGCGGCACCCAGCTCAGGTGATCAAGGAGACCGCACCACTGGGCTCCACAGGACATCTACCACATAAATCCACCCTGCAATGACTGGAAGACATAGCAGATCTATCTAATATATAGAAACAAACACAGAGCAGTAATTAGGAGACAAAGAAATATATCCCAAATGAAAGGGCAGGATAAAACTCAAGAAAAAAAATAATAATAAAAAACTACATGGAATGAAGATAGAGTTCAATGAGATACAGAGTTCAAAACAGTAGTTATATTAAGAATCCAAGATGGTGGAGTAGATAAATGCAGTGCTTACCTCATTCTGTGAACACATCAAAGTTACAACTAAATTATAAAATTATCAATCCAGTGAACCATCTGAAGTATAGCTGACCAGAAGTTTTAAAACTAAGGGTATAAAGAAGATGACACATTGAGACAGGTAGGAGAGACAGAGAAGCTAAAAGATCTGGTCTCACACCCACATGTTGAAAATCAGGAGCAATATCTTGGCCACAAATGTTTCCCATGGAAGAGCAAGGGACCCCAGCCCCACACCAGCTCCCCAGCTCAGAGTAATGGAGTCAAAACAAAGAGCCCCCACATCTGGCTGTGAAAAACAGTGGGGATTCTGACAGCATAGGGAATATAGTCAACAATATGGTAATAACTATGTATAGTATAGTGTTATGTGAGTACTAGCTAGAGAGGCAAATCACCACTGAAATTATACAAATGTCTAACCACTATGCTGTACACCTGAAATTAATATAAAACACTGAAGTCAATGTAATTGAAAATTTTAAAATTGGGGATAAGAGTCAAGGGCAATAAGTGGTCCAAATACCCAAGTATAAAACAAATAAGCCATGGGAATATAAAGCACAGCATAAGGAATATAGTCAATAGTATTGTGGCAGCATGGTATTGTGTCAGATGGTTGCTGGACTTATCATAGTGATTACTTCTCTAGGTATATAAATGTTGAACAACTATGGTGTATACCTGAAACTGATATAATGTTGTATGTTAGTTATATTTTTTAATAAAAATCTTTTTTAAAAACTGGTTATAAAAAAGCTCAAGGAAGGTAGTGAGAACTTTAGCAAAGAGATAGTAAACATAAAAGAAGACATAGAAACCATAAAAAAGAGCCAGTCAGAAATGAAGAATACAATAAATGAAATGAAAGATACACTAGAAGGAATCAATAGCACATTAGATGAAGCAGAGGATCTAATTGGTGATTTGGAAGATTAAGATGGCAGAAAACACCCAATTGAAACAACAAAAAGAAAAAAATCATTTTTAAAAAAATGAGAATAGTTTAAGGAACATCTGGAACATCAAGCATACCAACATTCACATTATAGGCATACCAGAAGGAGAAAATATTGAGAAAAGTATTGAAAACCTATTTGAAGATATAATGACTGAAAACTTCCCTAACCTGGTGAAGAAAATAGACATACAAGCCCAGCAATTGCAGAGTCCCAAACAAAATAAACCCAAACAGGCCCATAACAAGACACATTATAATTAAGATGGCAAAAGTTAAAGACAAAAAGAGACTCTTAAAAGCAGCAAGAGAAAAGCAGTTAGTTACCTACAAAGGAGCCTCCATAATACTGTTAGCTGATTTCTCAACAGAAACTTTGCAGGCCAGAGGGATTGGCACAAAACATATGAAGTGATAAAAAGCAAGGACCTACAACCAAGATTACTCTGCCTAGCAAGGCTATTATTTACAATCAATGGAGAAATAAAGAATTTCTCAGAAAAGAAAGAAACTAAAGAAGCTCATCACCACCAAACCAGTATTATAATACAAGAAATGTTAAAGATGTTTCTTTAAGAAGAAGAGGGGGGATAAATATAAATAATAAAATAGTAATAACTATGTACCTATCAATAATCACTTTAAATGTAAATGAATTAAATGTTCCAATCAAAAAACAGAGGGTAGCTGAATGGATAAGAAAACAAGATTGATGAAGTGGAGCAGGATGAAAAAGTTGAAACACAGCAGTGGAAATGCTGGAGCTACATTATCTCATTTGCACTTCAACGTGTCCTTGTGTGGAATTGGAAAGAAAGCACAGATGCCACCAAGAGGGCTGCAGAGGAAATTATATATTAAAAAGAAAACGAGGTTGTACTGGCACAAGGAAGTGCTGGAAATTACGTAGCCATTAAGACAATGCAAGGGAGGCCTACTTACAAATGAAAGGAGTTATCAGTTGATAAAATTAACTAAGCTGAAAGATGTCAGTATGATGAGAGGTAAAGAGAACAAATAATCAAGTGGTTGGTTTCTGCAGGAAGTCAGACCCGAGTCAACTGAATTTAAGGATCTTAATAGAATTGCATTAAAACCTGAGACCTAAATTCAGGGCCCCACTTGTATTCAAGGAAGTATGTTTTGTACCAAATTTGGAATTTATAGACTCTTAACTGCATTCTAAAACAGAAATTAAAAGTTTTGAGGTCAAAATTTTCCTTTTTTCTGTTGAACTGTTTTCCTCAGACACAAGCAGTTCTAAACAACCTGCAAAATTAAGTTGTCATTAATACATTTGTAATACCAGCTTTAAAAAAGAAAAGGAAAAAAAAGCAAGACCCATACATATGTGTCTACAAAATACCCACATCACATTGAAAGACACACACAAACAGAAAGTAAAAGGATGAAAAAACCATTTCATGCAAATGTAAACAAAAAAATAATAATAATAAAAGCTGGGGTAGCAATACTTACATCAGATAAAATTGACTTTAAAACACATGGTATAATAAGAAACAAAGAAGGATATTTCTTGATAATAAAGAGATCAATACAAGAGGATATAATCCTAGTAAACATTTCTGCATTCAACATAGGAGCTCCTAAATGTATAAAACAAATATTGACCAACATAAAGGGAGAGACTGAAAGAAATGCATTCATAGTAGGAGACTTTAACACCCCATTTACTTGAATGAACACAGAAAGTCAACAAGGAAACAGCAACCTTAATTGACATATTAGACAAGACAGATTTAATTGATATTTGTAGAGCATTTCACTCCAAAACATCAGGATATGCATTCTTTTAAAGTGCACATGGAACATTTTCCAAAGTAGATCACATGTTAGGCCACAAAACAAGTCTTAAAAAATTTAAGAAGATTTAAACATATCAAGCTTCTTCTCTGACCACATGGCATGAAATTAGAAATCAATTACAAAAAAAAAATTAAAAATACACAAATGCATAGAGGCTAAATAATATGCTACTAAACAATTAATGCATTGACAGTGAAATCAAGAAATTAAAAGATACCTTAAGACAAACGAAAATGAAAACATGTCCCCCAAAAAACTATGGGGCACAGGAAAAGCAGTCCTAAGAGGGAAATTCATAGTAATACAGGCCTACTACCAGAAACAAACAAAAAAATTTCAAGTAAATCATCAAACCTTACACTTACAGGAACAAGGAAAAGAGTGGAAAACAAAGCCCAAAGTGAGAAGGAAAGAAATAGCAAAGATTAAAGTGGAAATAAAGAAAATAGAGTTCAAAAAGATCAGTGAAAAAAGACCTGGTTCTTTGAAAAGATAAACAAAATTGATAAACTTTTAACCAGACTCCTCAAGAAAAAAAGAGAGAGAATTCAAATAAACAAAATCAGAAATGAAAGAGAAGTGACAAGTGGCACTACAGAAATAAAAAGGATTATTTAAAAAATACTATGAAAAATATATGACAACAAATTGGACAATCTGGAAGAAATGAATAAATTCCTAGAAACATACAATTTCCCAAGACTGAATCAAGAAGAAACAGGAAATCCAAAGACACTGATTACTACTACCAAAATCTAATCAGTAATCAAAAAATCTTTAATACTATTTAAGGATGGGATATCCATAGATCATAAAGGAATCATGGTGAGAATCAAACACACATGTTTGTGATATCAAATTTTACTTCTGGAAATGAGTACTAGATTAAATGAAACAATATCTGTAAAAAAAAAAAATTCTCCAACAAACAACATTCCTGGACAAGTAGGGCTCACCAGTGAATTTCACCAGTCAAAATGAAATTAACACCAATCCATGTTAAACTATCCAAAAAATTCAAGAGAGGGAAAGCTTCCAAGCTCATTTTATAAGGCCAATATCACCCTGATTCCAAAAGCAGGCAAAGATATACAAAAAATGGAAATTATAGGACAATATTGCTAATGAATATAGATACAAAAACACTCAAAATAATATTAGCAAAGTAAATTCACCAATACATTAAAAAGATCAGACACCATGACTGAGTGGGATTTATTCCTGGGATAGAAGGTTGGTTCAATATCTGCAAACCCATTAATGTGATAGACCACATAAGCAAAATGAAAGATAAAAATGATATGATCCTATGAATAGATGTAGAAAAGGCATTTGAAAAATTCTAGCATCCATTTATGATAACAAAAACTCTCACCAAAGTAAGAGGGAATATACCTGAACATAATAAAGGTTATATATGACAAACCCACAGTTAACATCTTACATAATGAAAAAAATCTAAAAGCATTTTCCTTAAGATTAGGAACAAGACAAAAATATCCACCTTCAACACTTTTACTCAACACAATACTGGAAGTTCTAGTCACAGCAACCAGACAAGAAAAAGAAATAAAAGGCTCCAAATTAGAAAGAATGAAATAAAACTGTCATTATCTGCAGGTGACATGATACTATAAATCAAAAACCCTAAAGATTCCAGTAAAAAACTATTGGATTAATAAAGGAATTCAGTAAAGTATTAGGATCCAAAATTAATATTCAGAAATCAGTTGCATTTTTATACACTAATAATGAACTATTAAAAAGAGAAATTCAGAAAATAATCCAATTTACAATTTCATCAAAAAAAATAAAATAAAATACCTAGGAATAAATTTAATTAAGGCATTATAAGATATGTATTCAGAAAATTATAAGACATTAAAAATAGAAATTGAAGAAGATACAAATAAATGGCAGCTTATACCATGTTCATGGATGGGAAGAACTGACATTGTTAAAATGCCCATACTAGCAAAAGTAATCTATAGATTCTATGTAATCCCTATCAAAATACTAATGGCATTTTTTACATAACTGAAACAAGTAATCCTAAAATTTACATAGAACTACAAAAGACCCTGAATAGCCAAAGCAATCTTGAAGAGGAACAAAGTTGGAGGTATCATGCTACAAACTGAACTACAAAGCGATAATAATCAAAACAACATGGTATGGGCATTAAAACAGACACATGGATTGAAATAGACAGCCCAAAAATAAAGCCATACCTGTATCATCAATTAATTTATGACAAAGGAGGCAAGAATATACAATGGGGTAAAGATTACTTATTCAATAAATGGTGTTGAGAAAACTGGACAGATAAACAAAATAATTTTTAACTGAACCACTTTCTTACATCATATACAACAAAAAACTCAAAATGGATTAGACTTAAATATAAGACCCAAAAACATAAAACTCCCAGAAAACATTAATACATAGTCATTAAACTCTCAGACATTACCCTTGGTAATATCTTTTCTGATATACCTCCTTGGCAAGGGAAACAAAAGAAAAAATAAACAAATGAAACTACATCAAACTAAAAATAGAGGGATGTAAAGTACAACATATGTAATACAGTCAATATGTAATAACTGTGTATGGTGCCAGGTGGTTATTAGACTTCTTAGGGGGATCACTTCATAAATTACTTAAGTGTCTAGCTATAATACTGTACACTGGAAAATAATATAAAATAATATTGAATGTCAACTGTAATTATTTTTTTTAAAAAATAGAGCTACCTTAGAATGTCTCCATCCTATGTAAACATAATAGTTTTGAAAAATATGAGACAACTGAATACAAAAAAATTTTAATTAAAAAAAATGTTAGGAAATATAGACACCAAGGAATGGAGATGGGAATTTAAAGTGAAAAAAATAAGAAGCTTGAGGAGTTTTGCTTTTGTTTGTTTTCAGAAAATGGGAGGCAAAGTCAACAATGAAATTAAAGGGCAGGATGGGCTAAGGATCTTGAAAGATAAAGAAAACAGATTAGGAAATGGAAAACACAACTGGTTAGATGTGAGTGCATTATAGAGCCAACAGACATAAGTAATCAAAAATTTATCAGATCAAATCAGATCCATGATTTTTCCAATTGCTCTCAGCAACTGGGAGAAAACACATCATTGGCTTAACCGAAGTTTGAGTAGTGTTAAGGTAAGTGTGTAAAATATTAGTCAAAGAATAAAAGCATTTAGGGGCCTAAAGAGCATCATTAAACTGATCCAAAATGAATGAGGAAATAATGAAGGGAGAAAGTGGCAGGTAACCTGGGAAAATAGAAAACAGGGCATCAGAAGACTGGAAAGAGTCTCCACTGAGTTTTGTCTTTTTTAAAGACTTTTTTAGAGAAGTTTTAGGTTTATATCGCAATTGATAAAAAGCTATAGAGATTTCCCAAATACCTCCTACCCTCACACATGCAGGGCCTCCCCCATTAATAACAGTGGACCATTATCAATATCATTCACCAGAATGGTACAAGAATGAGCCTATATTGACACATCATAATCTCCTAAAGTCCACAGTTTACCTAAGGGTTCAGTCTGGTGTTGTACAAGTTGACCCTTGAACAACCCAGTGGGGCAGGGGAAGCTGGGAGTGGTGGTAGTGGCAACCACCCAGCACAGCCAAGAATTCAAGCATAACTTTTGACTCTACAATTGGCTCTTGGCATCTGCAGATTCAACAAACTACAGATCAAAAGCAGTATTTTCTATCCTCAGTTGGGAAGCTGCAGTTGTAAAGAAAGCTGTGGTTGGGAATGCAAAAATACCATTTTTGGCCCAGGGTTAGATGATTCCACTAATGCAATTCCTACCTACACAAAGAGCCAACTGTTATTTATTGGAAAAAATCCACATATAAGTAGGCCCATGCAGTTCAAACCTGTGTTATTCAAGGGTCAACTCTATAAGGACTTGGACAAAAATATATCTATTATTATAATATACAGCGTATTTTCACTGCCCTAAAAATCTCATGTGGTCTGCCTATTTAACTATCCCCTTCTCCCTCTTCCCTCTCCACCTGACAACCACTAATCTTTTCACTTGTGTCCACAGTTTTGCCTTTTCCAGAATATCATATAATTGGAATAATATTGTATGTAGATGTTTCAGATTGGCTCCCTTCAGTTAATAATATGTATTTAAGTGCCCTCCATGTCTTTCTGTGGCTTAATAACTTATTTTTTTAATGCTGAACAATATTCTATTGTCTGGATGTATCACAGTTTATTTACCCATTCACCTACTGAAGGACATCTTCTTGGTTGCTCCCAAGTTTTGGCAATTATGAATAAAACTGCCCTAAACAATTGTGTGCATGTTTTTGAGTGAACATATGTTTTCAACTCCTTTGGATAAAGTCAAAGGAGCCTGATTGCTGGATCATATCGTAAGAATATGTTTAGTTTTGTAAGCAACAACCAAACTGTCTTCCAGAGTGGCTCTCTATTGAGTTTTATCACAAGTTCCATGGGTGTAGGGAAGAGCAAAAGTTAAAAAAAAAAAAAAAAAGTCAGAGTACAGTAGTTCTAAGCCACTACTGATAAAGAATAGCATAGTTGATGGCAAAAAACAAAAAACAAAAAACAGAAAAACAGTCAGGGCTCCTCAAAGGATATTTATTACTACAGTTAAAAGCAGTTACTACATCTTTAGGACTCAATTCCCATTGCCTGGACTCTCCAGAGCTCAGCCTTGGACCCTACATTAAATTTCAAACTGAAGAGAGGCTGAATGAACACTGAAATTCAAACATGGAAATGAAGCAAGAGACAGGAAGCAAGTGAGGTGAGGGAAGATTGGCTCAAGAAGGAGCAGAGAGTTCAGTTAACAATAATCAATAGAATCATTGTCAATTATTGTCAATGTCAGGCCATTATCTTCCCACTAACAGAAGTCTATTTTGACTTGTAAGATTTCCAATCAACAATATACAAAATAAAAATATATTTTATAAGGGGGGAACAAGCAGTTACTAGGGTTCACTTCTAGATGTTTTGTAATATTTAAATATTAAAACATTACAGTAAAATTTTAGTAGAGGATGTGAAGTCTTTGGAACACTGGGGCACTAGAACTTGTAACACTCCCTGTTCACTAGAATCTCTGCAGCCCAGTGTTAATACTGTATTCTGGGTTCTGAAGAAATACCTAATCAGTTTAAGTTGGGTTTTCCATTATTTGCAACACAGGTCCTAAGTGATATTACAAAAAACAAACACAAAAACTGGCTTAAGCAATGAAGGGGATTTATTGGCTTTCTTAACAGGAAAGTTCAACAGTAGTTTAGGCTTCAGGGTTCATTTGATTCAAAGGTTCAATGATGTTGTTAAGGACATGTTTCTTCCTGTCGATCCTGTCTCTTTTTTATAATACCAGTTCCAGTGTGAGGCTGGTTTCTTATATAGTGTGTTTCATTATATATCACCCCATTCAGAAGGAAAAAAAAAAAAAGAACTTCCTTCCCAGAAGCTTCTAGGAAAAGGAAAACAAAAAACTACTCTAATCTAACAACCCTAAAATGAATCACATGTCAAGCCTGAACTGTGTTCAGGTGGTGAAATTATCATACTGATTAGTTATATCTAGAAGTGGAGTTATTGTCCTATAAAAGCCATGTCCTGCATGAGGGACAAGTAGTCAAAAATAAGGATATTTAATGAGAAGAAGAAATGTGCACAAATACACATCATACTATTTTCTTTTAGATTTATAAATATCCCTCCCTGAAGTAGGAATGAATATCCCAGGGCTGTCTGGAAAAAAATCCAGTCATAAATACCTCTAATTTTCATATTACATGGCTGGATACTTTCTGGACAGCATATTGATACATGACAGATGATAGATACATAGATTGTAGATAGATAAATAGAATTATATAGATATAGATATAGATGATACAGATTATATATATGTGTGTGTGTCTATATATATATATATATATATAGACACACACAAACTTAAACCAGATGATACCACCTACTACAATATTCCATTGTTAAAATATATTTTTCATTATGTTCTTTTTCCTGTCTATGAACTCATGTTTCAAATTACATTTCTGTTGATGGGAGAAGTTTCTTTGGCAGGTGCAGGTAACTGCTCTGTAAATTATCACTTTGAGGGCAGTCCAGTTCCCAGTCTGCATCTCAAGAAATTCCTTTTCCTTTATTCTAGGAATAGGTATTAGTGTCTTGAGGCATAAGGCGAATTCTCTTTAGTTTGAAAATGCAATGCTTTATCAGAATGAAAAATTAAAAGCCTAGTGGCTTGATTCTGTTTCACCCTTTTGCCTATATGCGAATTTAAAGTTCATTTTATCTTATGGCAGAAACCCACCTAATTAACTTGGCATTCTTTTCTATGAAGCTTTTCCTGGAGGGGGATCTAGTTTGAGTTATGATGAACACCTAATTAATAGTTAATTTCACTTCTTATATATGCTTTGTAGCTGTCTTAGAAGGGGGAAATGTCATGGTGAATTCTGCAAATCCTCTGGCTATTTCAATCACTCAAAAGAGGTATTTATTATATTATCAGAATGTAGGGCATTAAAGTGCAATGTATCATCTATGCTTTTCAGGAGGTCATCTAGCTGGGTAGAAAACCATGTACTTTCAAAATAGTTAAGGAATACGGCAGAGCAGTGTGGAATTAAAGATCACACGATGTAATGCTACAGAAAGTAAGGGTCAGAGGAAAAGAGTGCAAGGATCATGGTAGGGGAATGAAGATGTGGTTACTCTGAGAGACTGAGGAAGATCCCTAGAAAAGGAAGGCCTGACTTGGACTTTACAGAATATTTAGATTGGGTAGGTAGAGAAAGGACATCTGGGCATGAATAAATTGAGATACTAAAGATGAAAAGAAGCATTTTAGTTTGAAAGACTGGTAAGAACCAGTCCTTCTAAAGAAGGAGGATCTATGTTGGGAAACAGTTGGAAGTTTAGACCAGCTACAAAGTGAATCCAGAGTATGAAGAATATGAATAACTTTGAACCCTGTGACAGTGGAGGGTACCTTTGAAAATCTGCTGGAAGGGAGATAAGGAGCTAACCTGGTTGAAGAGAGAATAATCGAGGGCAGGCTGACCAGTTACAAACCAATGCAGGAGCCAGTGGTGAAGCCATGGGTAACAGCAAGAGGAGCAGGTACCTCCCTTCTTCAAAGAAAGATTACAATGAAATAAATGGAAGAGCTCAGACTTAATCTTTGTGCCCAATCTTGTAACAGGGTGAAAGGTTGCATTTGAGGTCATAGTGGGGCACCAAGTGAAGTCATCTTGTAAACAGTCAGGGGTGTGCACTTAAACCAAATTTCAATATAATGCAATTGGAGTGGACTTTTAGATCTACAGCATTACTGCCAGCTATATACATATATAATACGCATACATAATATATATAAAAATAATATACATAATATGTATATAGTGTGGTGAATGGAGAGATGAAGAAGGTAAAATTTTTTGGTTGAGCTAATGACTTGTCCAGAAAGTAGAGAAAAGCCCCGGACTTGGCTGACTTCAAGTGAAATTAATGTATATGATAGCGACTTGCGATTATTATGTGGGATAACTCAAAAGGATGCTTATAATACATACATACATGTATACACACACACACACTTCCAGTGTCTCTATGGGTAGGTGTTGAAAGATGATGAAGAAAAACTCCTATCTAATAAGATCCAATGTAAATATGAATAGTACTGTATTTTTTTTTAATTTACTACAAATGGGATCTCTACATCATAAGCTGTTCCTTTATATGATTCTTGGCCTTAAATACTCAGCTAAGTTCTGAAGATAGTTTTTTAATCCTTACAAATCTTTTGATCTACACTGGTCCTTTAGTACCACTGTGACATATTTATTGCTTTATTAATTAATTGCATTAATTTTAAGATGAAAATCTGGCAATTTAAATTAAATGGTATGTGACTTTCAATGCAACATTTTTTATCTCAGAAATCATCAAGGGCTTCAAAAATAAACACCACTGAGAAATTTATGGAAGTTTCACATGAAGGCTTTGCTTTAAAGTTTGTTAATATAAATTAATAAAATAATTCACAAGTGACTTTTCATATTGTCCTGAACTTCAAAGTACATTTCCTTTTAAAGGTATTTAATTAACTCTTTGCTTATGCATGTTCTTTCTCCTTCTACCCAAAGCATTTTAATGATAGATAGTTGTAGTGGATGTCTCCAAATATATTTTTAAACCTCCAACTAATTATTTAAATCATTTTATACATAATTTTATCAAGATCAATTTAGTCTGCAGAGTCACTTAATAAAAGAACAAGTTTGGATTGATATTGTAGAAATGTAACTAATACCAGGTACTGTGTCCCACCACTGGATAGTAACTTCCTGAATATTGAGCAATGTATATACACACTAGGGGATAGAATTTCATTTAAATTGTGCATCTATAAATGTTCAAACATCCATTTCTATTTATGAGCTAAAATATCTTCTTAGGCATCTCCGTCTGAGTAGCTACTTTAAATTTTTGGTTGGATCCAGTAACCCATCAAGCAGATATTAAAGTACATTTATGAAAATACATGGATGCTTAGGTATATTATATATTCCAGACGTGAAAATTCTTATGGTTGCTAAAGAAAATATAAAACTTTAAAAGATTTTAAAGTAGTTATTTCCTGATGTCTTTTTTCTCCAAACATTAGACGAAATTGCATTGTTTACAAAAATTTATTCATACAAATTTTACACACTTTATATAACAGTTATCAAAGTCCTAGTTATAGATATCATGTGTGTAATAATACTTGGTTAAGATGTTTTGTAATCAGTTGCACACAAAATAAGAGTTTCAAGACTAACATCTACCTAAATTATCACTATATCATAAATCTGCTCCAGGTTAGTAAGGCTCTTGGCATTTCTAAAAAGTATACAAAAGATTAAACTGGGTGATCACTGTAAATGCTTGCAACTAGCCACGGGAACACTAAATTAGACTTTATAAATAAAAGGTTAACTAGAGCCCTATTTCACCACTAACAGCTGACACAAATACAGAAAACTCTGCCCATTATCCAAGAAACAAATAATTAAGACTAAAACGCAAGCTGATGTGTTGCAGCATTGTAGGGCCACTAAATAGCCATCTGTGATTCGTGGCGATTTAAAAGGTGAAGAAAGGCACTAAAGCTGCAAACTGCGTCCCATGTCACATTGCCTGAGGAGACTGCAGAATTAAAGAAAGATTGATCCCATACACAGGACTCAGGCATAGATCGAATGCCTCTGTGCTTTCACTGTTTGCAATGTGATCTCCTGGCAGCATCCATCCCGCCTGGGAATGCAAATCCAATTCTGTTTTCTTTGATTTATGACTTCATACTGATCAAATCCGTAAAGGAAAAGGAAAGGTCGTTTAAACTTACAAGCTAATGTTTAATCTTTTCTTGTTCTTTTTTTTTTTTTTTTTTTTTTTTTTTTTTTTTTTTTTTTTTTTTTTTTTTTTTTTTTTTTTTTTTTTTTTAAGAATCTGTGCCTGAAATTTGGAGTTTGGCTGGTTTGCCTGTTGTTGCTTGATCTGGTTGCTGGGTGAAGGTTATTTTGTTTATATTATAGAGATTATTCGATATATTCAAGGAATTAATAAGAAACAGATAGATAGACATGCTTTCTATAGCCAAGAAAGAATACAAAAGGAGGTTCTCAGGGTCTGTTGGAGCTGGCTTACCTTACTCTTGACCACAAATACAAGATAGTACTCATACATAAGAAGATGAGGTTTAAATGATTTATCAGTTAGTAAAACTGAGCAACATGTGAACACTACACATTCTAGTATGACAAAGATTGGTTTTATGAAATAAATTTTACTAAGCAATAAGCCGTAATGTAGAAAAATACATTTTACCTACAAACTCAATAAACAACAAACAAAAGGTTCGTATTTAGTGCATAATTACTTAGTGGTAACTACACAGGTTTCCTAAACTTTACAATAAATGCTTGCATCAAACAACAACAAAGGAAAAGGAAAAGCATTCACAGGTTTAAGAGAAGTGAATGAAAAATGGTAAACAGTACTTAAACAGCAAGAGGGTGGGAAGGAGGGGATCTTCAGAAAAACCACAAAAGAAAAGGGTGGATCCTACAGAGCAGGGTTCAAAGGGAAGGATCCTGGCCATTTCACAAGATGAGAAGCATGGACAGCACTGGAGAAAAACACATTGTACTTTGCATCCATTTCCAATACCCAGCGCCCAAAGTCAGTCAGGCTGGGGACCTAAGGAGGGGACCCAGCTTACCCTCAGCATCCCAGACCTGGGGCAGCCCCAAACTAGTCCCTCTCCAGGGTCCTCCTCCTACTGCCTTATGCTCTACATCTTCCAATATACCCTCACTTCCTTCACTTTGTTCCAATAGCCCTAAACCTTGGGATATTGGGTTTCTTAGAAGTACAGAAAAGGGAGCTTTCTACCCAAGTCTCCCTTCTCTGCACTATTTCCCAATCCTTCCCCCAGGAAATGGTGTGAATTCTGGGGAGAAGCACAATTTAGATCGAGCTGCTATTTGTTTTATCAGGAGAATTTCCTTCTGGGCTGAGAGTCTGAAGAGACACAAGTACACATAAAAGTAAAACAGAAGAAAGCAGAAGTATTAGAATTGTCACCCAGCGAGGGGGACAGTGCCTAGTTAGGTTGGGCTGGGATTGAAGCAGCCTGCCCCAGAGACTCACTGGGAAAGAATGCCCTACAGCAAATTATCCCAAATCATTACCTCAAAATCTCCCTGGAGCAGGGCATCATTGTTTATGTACAGTAGCAAATGGTCAGTATTAATATCTTCAGGCCTGTCGTGGATAAAAATACTATCCTTTTAATTCCAGTTTACAAAAATAGGAGTAATATTCAAAACAATGATTGTCTATTTTTCTATTTATTTTATATAAAAACATAAACAGCTCAGGCGAATTTTCAATCCTTGTGCACACTTTATATCATCTTCTATCTATTATACTTATATATATTCTTAAATATATATTTATAATATATATCAATAATTGGTTCACAAAGTATATCTGTGCATTCTCTAGTGCTTTGTAAAAAGAAAAACAATATTATTATCAAAATATTCATTTAATGGCTTTACTTCATACAGAAATACATGTTTGGATGGAACACATGAGCGATGACTGTTCAGTTAGTTGGGAAAATGACTTTTCATTGTGTCAGGGTTGGATACACAGGGTAGCTAGTAACTCATCGCTACAAATATGCTATTCGGCGTCCTTTATTTTTAACCCTTTGTTTATACCTTTTCCCTAGGACCGCCGCCAAGTATTTCTTGACAGCCATTTGTTTCCGGTAGCGGCTGTAGCTGTCTGTGAAGATTCCGTCCGAGTGGCGCTTGGAGAGCGGCTCTGAGTCGTCCTCCACGCCGTTGCCCAGGTTCCCACTGCAAGGAAAGGGATCGGGGGAGAGGGTGGCGGGGCAGGAGACACAGATTCAATAGCTGCGGGGAGCAGGCAAGCCCCACCCCACGCGGGAGACTGCAAAGAGAGCTGGGGCTCTCACTGCCCACCACGCCGCCTCCCTCTGCCAGGAAAAGCCGGACGGAGGGCTGTGAAGGAAACCCTTCACTCCTCCCTTCCCATCGAGGAATCCCTGGCACTAAATCCTTAGGAAGGGATCCAGGATGAGGTCCCCGCCAAGGGCACACGATTTGAGCCTCCCCCGTCCCCATGAGACAGGGCCCTCCTATCTGCGCGTACGCCCTGAATTGCCCTAAGTGCTGTCTCACCCACTCACGTACGGAGAAAACAATCAGAGAGCCCTAAATGCCATTGTGGCGGCCGCGGCGGAGTTTACAACGATTCTGCAGTTGCTAGTCATATGCCAGCACTCCTCCCCTTCCCCACGCCAAGTGGAAATAGATGTAAGAGTACAGGTCGACAGGCTATCGGCGATATTTTTCATCGCATGAATAATTAATTGCAAAAATGTAATGTTTTCCCCGTAGGCTTTATGGAAGATGTTTCCTTCTGCTAAGAGATGCTTCTCACAAGCTCTACGCTCTGGATTCGTCTGGCACAAGGAAAAATCTGTTTCCCTCTGAATTCAAATTTGAGGATTTGTGGGTTTCAATTTTAATTTATAGTAAAAGAAACGTTTTAAAAATAATAATAATAAAAGGCAAGCTTGGTGGAAATGACAGCAAATCGTCCCGCGAAGTTCGAAGGTGTTGAATGACGGAGGGTTGGCTTGGTTTCTCTTATTCAAAACGGATCCAATTTCCCAGTTTCCCTGCGCTCTCACTTCCCTCTCGCCAAACTTCAGGTGCCACCCGTGACCCGGGGCTGAGCGTGCAGACCCCGCGGCTCAGACCCACCCCGGGCGCCCGGGTGCACACGAGGACGTAGAAGCCGCGCCACCCACCCCGCGCGCGCTCCGCACTGACACCCGCCCCGGCGTGCGCGCGCCGTCACGCGCCAGTTAACTATTTCGCGAACTCTTACCCCGGGCCCTTGACCACGAGCGTTTGCAGGTACTTCCTGGCGGACAGCTGCTCCAACACTTTTCGGTAGGCCTTGTTAAGAATCCCGTGGGCGACATATCTAACGTGGGGGCAAAGCGCGCCTGGAGTCACTGCCTCTGTCCCCAAGCGGCCGCCCGGTCCCCTCCCCCACGCTGGTGCCGTTCGACCCTGGGCGCTCCTAGACGCCGACGGAAAACACCCTGAGGCCCAGGACTCGGGAATCGCTCTCTTGGGACGTTCCCTTGAGTGACTGCCAGGAATAGAAGTTCCTCTTGCAACTCTGGTGGCAGATGGGAAGTCTGGGTGCTCCACCGGCGGGGCGCGCACTCAGTCCTATTCCTTGACAATTGACCTTTGGGGCCCCACGCGGCCCTCCTGTCCACACAGATCGCCCGCTACTAACTTTCCGTCGTAGTCGTGAGAACCAACCATGGAGAAAAGCGCCTTGAGGGCTTTTATGAAAAAGACCCTCCTGGGCGGGCCACTCCGCTGCCCCTCCCACCACCTCGGTCCCGGGGTCGCGCGGGTGGTACCTCTTCTCCGAGGGGTAGTAAAGCGCGTCGGCGTGGCGCGGCGCGAAGGCGGGGCTCCCTACGCCTGGCGGGTTAGAGTCGTAGAAGTCCGGCAGCGGGTTTCCGTCCTCGTCATAGGCTTCGTCCTCCGGCCTGCAAAGGGAGCCGGGGGCAGAAGGAGTGGTCAGTACCAGTCCCTCCTTGGCGCTGCGTGGGCTCGCACTGGTAGTCCTTTGTCCTAAAGGTCCCTTAGGAACTACCTCCTCTTCCCGGACAGGGATAGGGGTCGAGGTAAGGAGCAGGAAACTAAACCCAAATGAAACTAATTCCCACCCCGCGAGGCGGCTCTCCCACTCCTCCTCCAGCGGGTGACGGGCCGCCCAGCAGAGCTGCGACCCCAACAAGCACTGGGAAGCCGAAGTGTCTCACCAACCGCGCACACCTGGCCACCGAAAAGGCCCGCCCGACCCCCGGCCTGGCGCCAGAGCCTCCTCGCACGAGAGGCCGCGGGCGGGCAAGAGAAAGACCCTTGGAGTCCAGGCGCTGGCCGACGCGAAGACCCGATGGCTGAGTGCCAGGAGCGACACAGAGAGGGTGGATGGGTGGGGTGTGCGGCGGCCAAGTTCGGCAGCCACCCCCACCCCGCCTCTGCGCCCAGGGGAGCCCTTCCCAGCGCAGATGTAGGTCACGGAGAACCTCCGGCTTCTATTTTGGGCCGGAGAGGATCTGGCAGGAACATGAATAATAGATGCCCCTAAACTTAGTCGGTTCGGCGGCGGCTTATTATGTGGGGTGTCCGCGCCCTCCGTCGCCTCTCGCACACGAAACTTTGAAAACAGCTCGGGGCGAAATAGGGCGTTTAAGTCCACTAAATAAGTAGTTCCCGCTCATTTATTAGAGATGGAGAGGCGACGAGACAGCATCTTGACCCCGGGTATCGGGGAAAGAGTCAACGCGGGACCGAGAAGCAGCAGGAGCTCCGCGGCCTCGCAGTCGCCCTTACCATCTGCCTCTTTCCTAGACATGGGACGGAAAGATGTGGGTTAAAACACAAAAACTCCTCGTTTGGGGCAGCTGGAGAGACTCAGAAAGTGTCCAGGCCAATTCGCGCTCTCTGGGAGGGGTTAGAGTTACATTTCGTTACTCCGTTCGCCTTGCCTTCATCCCTGGAGAGGTAACGGCAAGCACATCCCTCCTCTGGCCCCGCACACAGCCCTTCCCAGCCTTCCTCTGTCGTGGCCCGGCTGCCCCGAGTCACTGGGTCTTTCTAGCCACTTGCACCCCTCCCCTGTACCAAGATGCTGGCGTCCTAATGCTGAGGCCAGAGCCCTTCTCGCGGGGCAAGTCGATGATCAGAGGCCCCTAAGGCGCATTCTTGGGCGCGGCTCGGAGAAGCAGCTTTGCAAGAGGAACTCACGGCCCTCGCAGTCGGAACTGAGTGCCCCGCGGGGCGCGGACGCAGTGCTGTAAAGCTAGCTCCCATTCCCGGCCTGACCCGCGGGAGACGCGGGTGCGGAGGCGGAGAACCGGACCGATTAGAAGACAGGATTAAGGAAAAAGCCAGGGTTACTCCGCCTGGGGCGGGCAGGGCTGTCCTGGTTCTGCCTGCCTGCTCGCGTTCTCTGCCTCCTTCCTTGCATCCGTTTCTCCCTCTCTTTCTCACTCTTGTTTCCTTCTCTCAAATCGCTTTTCCTCCACCATACCTGGCCAACACTCCTCCTCCCCAAGACAGCCTGAGACTCAAAATGCTGTTGGAAAACGTATCACTTGAAAGAAAGCTTTTGCAGAGGAAAGCATTTGCATCGAAGTAAAGGAGACCCCTCCGCGATAGTCCAGAACAAGCTGTAACAAAGCAAAGTCCCTAGGAGCGTAACGCTCAGCCCCCCAAGCTAGCTCAGGGAGCAGAAGTTCTCCTAACTCCGGCTGAGAATAAGGAAAAGAAGTCAGGCTCCGGGCCCTGCCCTGCCCCCCTCCCGCGGGCGGGGCTGGGGGAGGGTAGGTTTCTCCAGCCCGCGGAAGCGCGCTCGCTCCACCCGGGCCCCTAACCTGCCGCGGGCTGAGAGAAGGATCCCGAACCCAAGTGGAGCCGGCCCACCCGCGAACTGAGCCGGAGCCAGGGTCCCGCGGCCCGACCCAGGCTGGTGGCGGCACTCTGGAGAGCGTGGGGAGATGGTCGTAGCCGAGACTGAGGAACTGCAGGCGGGCGACTACGGGAAGGTGTGAGGGGAAGGGAAGCCCCAGCGTCCATTCAGCCCGGGTGGCCAGCACTTACCTGATCCCAGGAAACCGGAGCCCGGCCGCGACTGGTGAGCAGTAGACGCTGCTGTGCATTAGAATCCCGTAGACCAGCAGGACTAGCCTTGCTCCGCTACACATGGTCATTCTGCGCAGGACGGGGAAAAGGGCACACAGCCGTCAGAAGACCCCTGGCCTTCCACCCTCCGACCCCAAGAAACTCTCGGGGCTGGGGGAGGGACGGAGCAAAGCTCCGGCTCCTGGCGTGGAATACGGCTTAGTGACAGACCGCGCAACCTGCCGCTTCCCTGTCGCTATACGTAGTTAGAAAATATATGTCTATACCCAGTGCCCAAATAACTCGCCAGACCTGGTGCGAAGAAAAGATAATTCGTACCCTCATGTTGGCGAAGGAATCAGCAAGGAGGGGAGCCATTTGGTTTGCTAAGATTTCCCCCCCTTACCGTTCAACTCTTACCGCCGCTAGGAGAGGGTTTGCTGCCAAGTAGGACGGCAGGCTAAGGGCTCCTCCAAGTTTCTGTGCTGGAGTCACAACCCAAGAGGCATCACCGTCTGGCGTTAGAGTCCGAGGAGAAGCCGCAGGAACGATCGGGAGCAGCAGGAGGAGCTGGAGGACTTGTTTGCTGAGGCCAGTATTCTGTTCAAAAGTTTGTAGACGCACACAACTAGGAGCGTGACACCAAGAGGAGAGGAGAGAGATGGAGAGGGAAGAAAGGGGAGGCAAAGAGCGAAAGTCGGGGTAGAGGACGAAGTGGCCTAAGTCCTCCGGGAGAAAGAAGTAAGAGGTTAAGGAAAGGAGGAAAGGTCGGAGAAGGAGAGAAAGGAAAGAAAGGGGGCCACGGCGCAGCAGGCGTCTGCGGGAGCCGCTCCGGTCGGCAGCGCCTTCTCTGCTCTGAGGTCCTTCTAGCTGCGTTTGAAGCTGCGGTTTCTGCTGCTGCTGCCGATGGTAACAGAGGTAACCGGCCCTCTGCTCCTATTTATATGGGCAGTTAGCAAAAATCTATCTGAACATGATTTTAAAAGAGCCTTCTTTGTCAACATCTGTCTGCCTATAGCCTTTAAGTACAGAATATTTTGTTGCACTGTTGCGCTCCGATTTTTATTCATGAAATGACTTCCTTTTTTTTTTTTTTTCAGTCACGTAATGATCGGGTATCAGAAAAAGACGTCAGCATCCTAGTCCCTCAAGGAACATATTAACTATTCTGTGCTGTCCTGTTGGATGATAAGATCCGGAGTCATCCACTTCTCATAAACACCTTTCACTCATGCAATCCAATTTTTAAGAAGTCCATTTATTTTTATGGTTCTCAATTTTACCCATTTCTCAAAGACCAGTAAAGAAGTGAGAGAATTTTAAGCATGGTTAAAATCATGTTTTTAACTATGTCCCTATTATTTCCCTTTACATTTCATCAAGCCCCAGGAATCAGAGCTCTACTCTCTGGAATTAAGCACCCTCATGCTCTCCTATTAATAAATTTAATTTAGATCTCCTAATTTCTTACGTATGTTCTTTCAGATAGACAATTAAATGTGGAAGTCATTTTGTTTTTAAAGACGAATCTTGGAGGATTATCAGTAAATTGCTAATGAGTCTGGCTGTCATTGATAGTCTGGCTAAGAGTAGACTGATGAGAATTAAAGCTTGAGTCCAGAGCGTGGCCTGTGGAGCTCTCCAGGCTCTGAGTGCTGAACCTATTTGGTCGCAGATGCTACAGACATTGAAAATTGCCCCTGATTCAATTTTTCACCAGAGCCTCTAAATCTGAGGATTTGGCAGTGGTGCCATTAATGTGGCAATTCATTGCACAAGTCACCCCACTGTTCAGTTATGTTTCCCCCCTTGCAGTGTTCAAGAATGCCCTTAAAACTGAGAAAGGTCCTACCCACGTAGATTTAAATAAAGAGCATTCTATGTCTACTGTTAGTCCTGGATTTTGGAACTCTAGATGACCCATTTGGACACCTTCATGTTTTCTGTGGCTCTTATTGATTTGAAGAATTGAAACTGAAATTGTGCTTTCTACAAAAATGGAAATTTTGAGAATTTTGGAGTGAGAAATATGTTTTCCCCCTTTATTTACAACTTGAGTTTTGTTTAGGGAAATACAGACAGACTGGGAAAACTTGAGGATTCCCAGTACGAGTTCTCTTTCTGAGTGTTTCTAACAGGAATCCCTCTGTTGGGAACAGTTAAATTTTTTTAACTGAAAATGACGTGGGAAGAGGAAAGCAATAAGGGAAGACCACATCCACCCAGAGCCTTCCAAGCCCCAGGGTAATTTAAGAAGATTTGTAAATTTCTACTCCAGTAAAAGATCTCAGGTCTATTTCTTTAAAAAAGGAAATAGGGCCATCAATAGCCATTAGTGTGTGCATGTTAATTATTTGAGTTGGACCTTAAACAAAAATTAGAGGAAATGGCCATTTAGTAGGAGTGTTTCCAGTTACTATGATTTGGATCTAGTATTTAAATAAGCTATATTGGTTCTGCATGCTTTTTATAAGACAAAATTATAATGCTTCTCATTAATGCCTTTCCTGCTCTCTTACTTGAGATTTAATACTTCCTCCAATAAGACAAAATTTTGCTTATTCCTCCCCCAGGAATGGCCAGAAACTCTTCTTCCAGTTTATTCCTGGGGATGCGCCAGATTGCTTTGCCTGCAATAGAGCTTCAAACCACATCTACAAAGGGATATATCTCTTCATCTCCACTGCATATGTTCGCTGATTTACGTTGGAGTGTTTCCACGTGTGTGTTCCATGTTCAGTTCTGCCTCTAGAGTAAGCTCGCACACAAAGAGCCCAGGGTGAACATGACTGGATAATCAAGCAGAGACATCTTTCTTACCAAAGCGCCCAAAGCTATTACAGACTCTGACTTTCCTGTCTTCTGCCTTGCTTCACGTCAAAGGTGAACCCGATTAAAATCTTTACTTTTCCCTCCCACGCGTATTCTGAAATGAGTTCAATCTGTAGAAATACTTGAAAATTTCCACGACTCTTGTACGAATTCACTACTCAGCTTTAGTAAAGGGAGCCACCATGTGGGGAGTTTGTTGACTTCATGGCCTATTAAAGGGGGAAAACCACAAATACCATTAACTTCATAGGGAGGATGGTGGAACTGCTGGCTCCAGAGGCCTGCAAGACTCTGAACTGCGCCTCTAGCTTACAAAGGCTCTTCCACTTCCCCTCTTCTCAGTGAAAGCATTCTCAACAGGAACACAGGACTCCACACTCCAGGATTACCAGCCTCAGAGGCGTGAACTCATTCAGTGAAGTGAAAGACCAAGCACAAAATTTAATTTGAGATTCTTCGTCACCGAACTCCAGAAAAACTAGTTTTCAAGACCCATTAATTGCTCCGCACGATCTAAAGACTTGTCCCGACCCGTTACACAGCTGCTTGGGGGAATCTAACTAACCCCTAACAGGATGGCCCTGCAGATCTTTCATGCCACTGACTGTCTCTGATTAAATAAGTTTTGTGTCCCGTGGGCAAGGAAGCTTTCCTATTCTCGAAAGGTTCTAGCCGTGGGCCCCTGGGCCGGGAAAGTAAGGAAGGCTGAGGAAACTGTAAGCAAAGGACGGGCTGAGAGAGTCTGCGGCTGTATCCTAGCCTCACCAAATCCTCAGGCTTGGGCATAGGCCCTTTCTGCTTTCTTTTTTTGTCTCTCTCTTTTTTTTTTTTTTTTTTTTTTTTTTTTTTTTTTTTTTTTTTTTTTTTTTTTTTTTTAATGTGGGTAATTCCCTAGCTGGCGCGGAAGCCTTAACCACTACACCACCAGGGAACTCCCCTTTCTGCTTTCTATTTAGGTGAGGGGAATGTGGGGCAATTGACGTCTCAGAGACCAAAACTATCCCCAAGTGCCCCCTCGAACTTGGGAATTTGCTTTTAATCTTGGAAAGCAGTCTAACTCGAACATTAACGCTGCTTTCATGGGGCCTTTGCATATGGGAGCTTTAGGGAGAGGCAGGGAGCAGGGTGCATCAGGCCAAAATGCCAGGCTGCAGAGGCCATGCACATACGGAAGAGGTATCCAGAGGCAGGGCCGGTATGCACTTGTTCATTACAAATGCAGGCGCCAATTTTGTTTAATGTAAGGGATGGGGCCTGGGCCTCCCATCGAAAGGACCTGAACTCATGCACCCTTTGGGGGAGGAAAGGGGAGAAGGGGAGGAAGAGTGAGAGGATAATTGGCAGGGGCAGTACAAGGGGGAAGAACCTGTCTTCTCTCCCAAAGAGATTTTTATATCTTCCTAGGGTGACTGAGGTTAAGAGCGAAAAAGAAACCTTGAGATTTCCTATATATGATTAAAAATGACATGGGGGAAAAAGGGAGGAGATAACGGGGCCAACAGGTTAGAACTTGTATTTACAGATAACGCAAAAGGATTTCAAGTCTTGGATCCGACAGTCCCACCTCTTACCCCAACATTCACCAAAGTAGAATTATGAAGCAGAAAAGTTTCTTTCCAGTGTATGGGAAGTGTAGAATGGCATGTAACTGGAATCATGTTCAGTTAGTAAAGTTAGTGGAACCACACAAGTCTTCAGAGTGGAAGGTCTCACACAGGTCCTCTGTATGACACAGGGACAGATGGAAGGCATCAGTCTCAAGCTAAGGAGTGGCCTACCCAAAAGAGTTTGTTGGAACTGTTAAAGACCCTGAATTTCAAGCCCCTAATGTATCAACTCCTTTTTAACCTGTTTGACCTGAAGACATGAAAACATAACTTTTGGTCTGAAATGGTGAATGCTAGCTTAAAATCTAGCATTGTTCTGCTTTTCCTGGTCACTGACACATCTGTCTTCCTTGAAGTTTCAAGCCTTGAACTTTTGATCAAAATTTGATTTAGAGAACTCTTTAGCCCTTGAAAAAGTGGATTTTGTGTTCAAACAGGAATATTAATGTCTAGTATGTTCACTGAGAGTTTGAACTTATGGATGCCTTCTCAATTTTAACAAATACCTGGCATAGACAAGACTCAGTTTCCTAGGGTAAGGAGATTTCCACTATTTTCCTTCTATCCCAGCTACTCATCCTACACACAGTTTCCATGTGTTCACTTTTTCTTTCTTTGACTATGTACCTCTCCTCATTGCCTGTAACACCCCCACCCCATCTCCTATCACCATAAATATTTTTTTACCTTATAAAAGAACATCCTCTATGAATGTGCACACACATATTCATACATTCCTAGTACAAATAATACTAAATCAGATTGGAAAAATCTTATATTCTCATTCTATTTGTTTCTAGTCAATATTAGCATAAGAACCAGGCTATAGTAAGCTTGATGCAAAACATCATCCTCTCATATGAAGAACAAAGGTAAATTACAACACTGTTTGCAATTGCACTCTAAACTTTTTCTCTTCTGACTCTTCCAGAAAATGTAATGACTAATGACTCACTTCATACCGATTGCACCTGTAGGGAAACCCAAATGTTCTGTAGCAGAACATCATGACCATCACTTACTGGACTGTCTGAATCACGCCCTTCTGAACTCACTATGAAGTAAGGAGCTGATGAGCTTACCCATAATGTGTCATGACTTACTTCTCTGACCTTCAGAATTTAGTGCTTCACGCACTCTAAAAACAATCAGCAAAGGAAGCCTTTCCAAACCACATGAGCCAAAGCATCTCTCTCTAATTCAAGCACAGAATTGCATGTTCACAGGGCCAAGAGGTTTGTCAGTTGTTTTAAGACAAAAACAGATACCCAAAAAGCAAAAACTAGGATCTAACCTTTGCTGTAGGTTTGGGTGATTTCAACTATCTCACATATATGGCTCTCCCAAGGCTGTGTTCTCTGAAATATTTTTGGTACCAAAATATATATCCCAGACTTTGCTCTGCAGCATCTATCAAATTTTCCTAAGATTTCCAGAACATGTTCTCTTTAAAATCAAGGAGAAGAAAGTCTTCTCTCTAATTTGGTCTAAATCTTCTGCTCATATAAGGCTTAAGAGCAGGAAGAAAAGTTTGGAGAGGATCCAAGAAACCCAATATCCTAAATGAGTTTTTGTGACAGCTGAAAATATTGGAAGGAAGATCTGTATGCACAATAAAACAAGTTTTAATGTGTAAGTCAAAAAAGGATATTATTCTATGTAGCATTCCAAATCTTTGTCCTCTGGATTCAGACTCAGTTTGTGAATATAAGTCTATTTGTAATCATTTTTGAGCCTTTGTATTTTATTACCCTTATTACTAGCACTTCATGGTAGTAACTCTGCAAATACTTTCTCTCCACCCAAATATGAGGGCTGTCTGGAAAGTATCCATCCATGTAATATGAAAAAATAGAGGCATTTATGACTGGATTTTTTTCCAGACAGCCCTTGTATACACAGGCATTTTTTTTTATGAAGCAACCATCTGCTTGGAATACAATTATATTTGCCATGAGTTTACTATTTGAAATCTTCAATTCTTATTTCTTTAAATTCTCTTAAATCCTCCCTTCCAGTGGGGTTGCATGATTTTGCAACTTCTTCGTTTATAACAGCAACAACAACAGTAATAATAACTATTTACTAAACACTGTGATAAATACTTGACTAGAGTTATTTCCTTTACTCTCAAACTATCTTCTTTCTAGACACTATTATTGTTCCATTTTCCAGAAGAGAAATTGAGACTCAAAGTGGTTAGGCATCTTACCCAGAGTCACACAGCTGCTACATTGTAATGTAGAGATTCAAATTCAAGTCCCAATGACTTTAGACAGTCTTAATTACCATAATATAGTATGGTGATTTACATATTTATTTTCTTGAGTTATTATAAATACAAATTACTAATTTAATATGACCTTTACTCTGTGACTCAACTGAGAAGAAAATGGGGTTTTTCTTATTAATTTTCAAATTAAAAATAACACTGAATGTAGTAGGAATCAAATGCTATTACTACAGTAGAAACTGGTTAAGTTAGACTACAAACATATCACATACTTATGGGCTTTGTTTTATAGAATAGATATGCTTCTAAAACTTTGTGCATTAATAGTACATATATTCTTACATATATCAAATTCTTGAAAAGGTAAAAAAATTGCCATCCCATGTCATTTTTTGAAAGGATTTCATACCTAAGAATATAGCAAAAGTTTTACTGATGTGTTTAAAAATAAAAGCATTCTTTTCTAAGATCACAATTTAATAGCCATTATTGCATCATCATCTTATTAAATCATCATGTAATTCAATACCACACAAACTATATGATTGCCAATGAGTCAAGACTTTTGTGAGTCAAAGAGATGATGTATATAAAAGTGTTAAAAGTATTTTATAAACAGTAGATTCTAGACCAGTATAAGGAAAGGGAAATTGACATTTACTGAGCTCCTTCTTTGATAGCAGTGACTGTGTTCTGTGCTAATCCTCTTATTCTTGTGGGAGATGGATATGATACTATTATTTTTACTTTTACTGATGGATAAACTGAGACTTCTAAAGGTAAATTAACTTACCTAAGACACACAGCTAACAAATGACAAAGTCAGGTTTCCGATCTAGGCTCAGCTGCTTCCAAAGAAACATCAGATTTCAAAAAAACACTGTGCTTTCTCCTACCATTTGGCCTCCTTGTTACTGCTGTATAATTACCATTATTATTAAAGGGGAATGAAACATCAGCTTTCACAAAAATATGTTATTTAACAAAACATGAGATTTTTTCCAGTTTTATCGAGATGTAATTGACATACCATACTATGTAAGTTTAAGGTGTACAGCATAATGATATTGTCAAATGATTACCACAAATTTAATTAATACCCATCATCTAAAATATATACAAATAAAGAAAGAAAAAGAAAAATATGTATTTTTCCCTTGTGATGAGGACTCTTAGGGTCTACTTCCTTAACAACTTTCATGTATACCATACAGCAGTGTTAAATAGTCATCATGCTATACATTGCATTCCTACTACTTACTTATGTTATAACTGGAAGTGTGTACCTTTTAACCACTTTTATCCAATCTTCTATCCCCACCTCACCTCTGGTAACCACAAATCAGATCTAATTTTTCTGTGAGTTTGAAAATATGATTTTAAGACAGTTGTATGAACAATTCTTCTTGCTTTTTCTTGATATTTTAAAATAAGTGAAAGGGTTATGTGTATCATTTTTAAGAACATTTTAAAAGATATAAGTAATAAAGTTGCACTCACAAATGAAAAATGTAATAAAGTTGCAGCAATTAAAACAGTGTGGTACTGGTGAAATAATAAATCAAAGGAATAAATGTCAAGTATACAAATATAAAGAAATAAACACTATTATGTAATTTCTAAGGAAAAGAGTAGAATAGTGTAACAGCTGACTATCCATTTGGAAAAAATAATTAGATCACTAGTTTATATCCTACAACATCAAACATATTCAAGTAAATTAAAAATTCAAATGTAAAAGAAAATCACAAGAACATTAAAAATATATATAAATAATTTGAAGGTTGAAAGGGGAATTTTAAGACTGATGAGTTAAAAAAAGAGATTGATAAATTGACTAAATTTTTTTTTAATTTCTCTGTATTAAAAGAAAAACCACAAATAAAGTTAAATGGCACATGAAAAGTTGCGGGAAATGTTGCCATTGTTAATGAAAAATGAAGATTTCACATCTTCACAATACAAAGAACACTTACAAATTCATAAAGAACAGACAATCACAACTAAATGCAAACTTGGTAAAGGACATAAACAGGCAATTCACAAAATTAGAAATATGAATGTACAACAAATTTGTACAAAATTAGAAATATCAATGGTCGATAGATTTGTACAAAATTTTTCTTTTTCCATACAGGTAGCCTGTTGTCCCAGTATCCTATTCTTTCTATTAGAAATACATAAGAGAGTTTATTTTCTTATATTTATGTTTCTCATATTTGTTTTTTCGATCTATGCTACGTATCATAAATGGTCATGCAAATGCAAATTAAAATTTTTAATTACAAAATTGGAATGATTTTTATATTCTCCTATGTTCTGCTGTCGAGTGTACTCTCAAGCACAGCTGGCATTTGTGTAAATTGATCCAACTTTTCCAGAGAGCAGTTTGTCTATTATGCATTAATTTGACCCATTGATTTTACTTCTATGAATTAATGCTAAGGAAATAAGCCTTGGTTTATCCAAAAATTAACTACAACCCCTATTCATATAACCATTGATTATTATAAGGAACAATTGAACACAACCATAAAATGTTCCATACTAAAGGACTGACTAAATTTCTTTTAGTATATCTCTACAATGGAACATCATTTCTATTATAGAATGATGAGATGAAGTGATGTTGTAAAGAATCTATAATGACTCAAAAGATACATATCATATGTTGTTAAAAACTGGAGAGACAGATTATAAACCTTCATGTGCAATGCAATGCCAAGTTTGTAAAACAAAATGTTTATACATTGGCATCTAAAAAGACACATACTACAACATTAACAATGTTCATAACCAGTGTTGAAATTATGGAGAAGATCATGGATTCTATTTATTGTCTTTTTATGCTTAGCCATTTTTTTCTTAAAGTTTTTAAATTAATATATGCTTTCATAATAAAAGTATGATTTATTTTTAAATATAATGCATGACTTTATTACATTTCCAATAAATATGTATATCTTTCTTCTTAAAATTTCTTTTGTCTTATGCTGGACTAAACATCTATTTGATTTTTCTCATCATCCTGATCTATGACCTTCACTTGAAAGGAATGCTAAAAGAAAACTGGAATAGAAGAATAGAGCCAAGGCAACACATCCAGGAAGCAAGTTCAGCAAAGGCAGTGTGAGAATAAACACAGCAGAGGAGAGAGCCAAGCAATGCTGCCATCAAGAGTGGCATTTTCCAATGTATATATTGAATCCTCTTGTGTATAAGTCATTAGTGATAAGATTGAATGTTAAATCAAATTTGTGATGAATGAGCTTGAAGGACAAGGGCTGTCTGGAAAATATCCAGCCATGTAATATGAAAACTACAGGCATTTATGGCTGGATTTTTTCCAGACAGCCATCACATACTTTACCCTACATTATTCAGGTTAGATCATCTAGCTTATAGTTCATACAGAACTTGACTCCTTTATGATCCAAGTCTGTTGTCACATGTTGTGAAACCCCAGCTAGGTCCAGATATCTGATTAGTGTCTCCTCACCCCCCACCTCTTCTCCATGAAGTATATCCTTTTCATGCCAGCCTTCAGGGCTAGTTGTAATCAGGGCTGAACAGCATCTAGCAGGCAGATTTAGTCAGGTGCCATGTTTGAGGCCATTAGAATATTCAAGAGGTGGTGTTACGGATTAAATTGTGCCCTCCAAAAGCTATATGTTGAAGTCCTAATATGCCAGTACCTCAGAATGTGAGCTTATTTGAAAATCTTTGTAAGTGTAGTCAAGATAAGGTCATTAGAATGGACTCTAATCTAATGTAACTGGTGTTCTTATAATATGAGGAAATGTGGACACAGATATGCATAAAGGGAAGATTATGTGAAGACACAGGGAGAACTTTATGTAAGGATTGAGTGATACTATCATGAACCAAGAAATGTCTGGGGCTACCAGAAGTTGGAAGAGGCAACAAAAGCTCTTCCCCTACATGTTTCAGCAGAAAGATGGCCCTGCCAACACCTTGACTTCAATTTCTAACATCTAAAACTGAGGCATAAGTTTCTGTTGATCTGAGCCACCCAACTTATCATACTTTGTTATAGCAAACCTAGAAAACTCATAGAGGTGGTACAATCACCACCTCCAGAAAAAAAAAAGAAAAAAAGAACAAGCAAGTAATTCCCAAGAGATTCTGGAAATATTGAAGAGCCTTTAATGCACTTCTGTAAAGCTAGTTATAAAAAATTGAGGAGCTGCTTCTGCCTGCATGTGCAGGCAAAACCTCTGCCTCTTTTATACATACACCCTCACCCTCAACTTTGATTTCGCCATCATTTTTTCACCATTAAATAAGGATCAAAATCTGATCTCCCTCACTGCACAGAATTAATACTTAAAGCATATTTGGAATCACTTTCAAAAGGAAGGGAGTACATGAACACAACAGAACCAGGTAAAGCAACAGCCAAAATAAACATGTTGAACAGAATGGGCTACAGGGCATAACTGATTAAGGCAATTGTTAACTCCATCAAATGCTTTTTAAATGGCTTACAATCTTACAATGCTTCACTGGTGTGTTAAAATAACAAGCTACTGCACCAGCTCATTGCCGGGTGTGCAGACAAAGTGATCTGTGTAGAGCTGTCCGTATTTTTACATACACTAGGGCAACAGTGTGTAATGGTCATTCCCTAGAGATGCACACAACAGCCCCTCGTGAATAAAGCTATCCCAGGAAGGCAAATGTTCTGCTAAATAAATAAAATCTCTTTGGAGAAACTGCATGACTCAGAGTAATAGGCAGCAAACAAAAGAAGAAGGCCATGGGACCTTTCAGATGGAGCACCAGAGTACCTTGAGGTGCATAGGTTCTGGACTCAGTGGAAGACAGTACTCTATTAATAAAGTCAGCCTCACTCTTTTATCCCAAACGCCTCTGCTATTGGAATTAAACACATTTTTTTAGAGTGGAAAATTTTTTACCTGTTCTCTTTTACTATAGCCTAAAGTTGAGCAAATCTTTACATTTAGGAGCAAGCTCCCCACCCCCAAAATGTGAAGCAAACATCCCAACTCTTGATCTAAAGGGAACCAGTATTATATAAAAATCTGAACATAATACTACTACATATAGCTGCACATAAAGCAACAGGAGATTTGAGGTCCACAGTTTAGCACTACATGACTGATACAGATTTTGGTACCCAGAATGGTTCTAGAGGTTCTAATATTTTATACCACAAGGGCTGTCTGGAAAGTATCCAGCCATGTAATATGAAAAATAGAGGCATTTATGGCTGGATTTTTTCCATACAGTGTTTGTATATTAATGTGTGTGTGTGTGTGTAGATATATGACAGAGAGACAGAGATAGAGACAGAAAAACAGAAATGTCAAGGAATGGGTTTATAAGACTGTGGGGGCTGGGAAGCTGGGAACTCTCAGGCAGGACATGATGGCTACAGTCTTGAGACAGAATTTCTTCTTCCTCAGGGAAACTTGCTTTATTCTTAAGGTCTATTAACTAATTGAATGAAACCTACCGTATTACCAGCATAATCTCCTTTACTTAAAGTCAACTAATTGTAGGTGTTAACCACATTTACAAAATACCTTCACAGCAAAACTTAGTGTTTGATTGAATAACTAGTTACCATAGCCTAGCCACATTGATACATAAAACTGACCATCACGCTCTCCAATAGTGATTTGTGCTTCCATGCTAATTAAATAACATAATCCCTTTGGTCATCCAGTAACAACAAAACATCACAGTTTTGTCTAAATTGTATTCTTTGTTCCATTTCCTTCCAAAATCATGAGGAAACTATTATTTGAATTTAATTTACATTTATAGTATTTTTCATGGTTAAATAGTACTTATAGTCAATCATTTCATACATAGTAGCTCTACCACTAGAAAAAAAAACCCTTGTTTTGTGGATTACGTTTTGAAAACACTTATTTATAGCCAAGAATTGCCAGAAATAACAGCCAAATTAATAATTAACTAGAAAGCTTTCATTGCAAAATGAACAAAACTAAAATAAATAAACTATCTGAAATTTTTCAATATACAAATTCATAGAGCTTTTATTTAACTGAACAGTTATTACAATAATAAGTAACAACCTGTCATCCTCCAACTCCCCTGGAGCTCATAGCCTCTAAATCTGAGAAAGCTGTTGGAGAGAGCCTAGCAATTCAGCCTGTGTGGAAGGAAATAAGAGAGAAATCGATGGAAAAACATGAGGGCAGGTGAGAAGTACTCTGATTTGTTTTGTAGTATTATATAAAGGAGAATGGATTTTTATAGTCATAAACTCAAATATGCAAAACTAGATTTTATTTTCCTGTAACTGAATTTAATTTCTGCCCTAAGCTTCCACTTCTGCCTAACAGCAAAAAGTTTAATAATTTCTAGGTAAACTCAGTCAAATCAACAATTACCCAATCAGTCCTTGTTTTTAGTCAATTCAAGAATTATTTTATGAGTAAAATCCAGAGACCTCTGTTTCATTTTTACCCAGAGGTATACATGCCCGAGAATTTATGGAAAAGCCTGTAATAGAGCAGCAGAGGTGTTCAGTTCTTGATGGTTCTTTCTTCCATGGGTAGCCACAAAGATATAACTCATCTTGCTGAGAGGGAGCTTCTCTGCTAAGTTTGAATTTTTCCCCAGGCCTAACTTGGAAAGCAAAGCACTCACACCCCTAGCCTACCTGGTATATAATGTCATTACACACTTGTTCTCAGACACACACACACACACACACACACACACACACACACACACAGAGTGAGAGAGAGAGAGAGAGAGCCCAAGAGAGGAGGCAGGACACTGTGACTGTTTTCACCAGAAGTTAATTCTATTCTTGGTTATCACTGAAAAACTTATTTTTCCCACTAGCTCATCCTCTTGGATGGGAGAGTAGTATGTGCACAGGCCCTTGCTTCAGTATTCAGAGACTTTTCTAAAGATTATTTTTATTTTGGTTATACCACCCTTTGCCAAAAATAACAAAGTTCCACTGATAAGAAAAAGTTGAGAATTTTGGCAAAATACAAAAGTGGCAAGAAACTTGATTAGCCTTTCATGCCACTATACATATAATATTCGAAAAGAGAAACCACTATTTTTCCACGTTGACCGGATCTTCTTCTACACAGCTACATCTAAGCCCTAAAATCAGAGTTTTATAAATTAATTTTATCTGACAAGACAACTTTTCACCTCTTCTTCCAGAGCTCTTCCAAGACCTTATACCCAACAGAAACCCACTTTCTGATAATCACCCCATACCCCAAACTCCAGCCTTTATCCCCCACTTTATTTCTACCCCTTCAAATAGCTGATTTCAGCTGAGTGAGTTTTAAGGTGTATTTTAATAGAGATCAATTAAAGATCAAAAATCTTCAAAATCCCATGAGCTAGATTAATCATGGGATTAAAGAAATATATCAAGTGGTAAAAGAAAGAAAACATTTCCTATCACAGCTCAACTCACACCATATAAAAGACTGCGGAAACATTCTCATGGAGAAATAACACTTTACACTTTCAGTGAGTAACAGCTGATAACGAATAACTTTATCAGACCTTCCCAATGAGAACACACGTGCTAGGAGAAGTGGAAGAGTGTTCTAGACTTGGGAAGACATCCTAAGTGGGAGGTTGTTTTGTTTTGTGGCACATTATGCTCAGAAACTGAGATTGTATTTGCCAATAGTTTATTTAACACGGGTTCACTTCAGGAATTAATATTAATTTCACAAGCCAATAGCATACAGGATAGTGTTTCTTAATAAGCCAATAAAAAAATAACATACTCTAAGTCAAGCTTGTCCAACTCATGGCCCATGGGCTGCATGCAGACCAGGATACCTTTGAATGCAGTTCAACACAAATTCGTAAACTTTCTTAAAACATTACAAAAATTATTCATGGACCTCTTTTTAGCTCATCAACTATCATTAGTATTAGTGTATTTTATGTGTGGCCTAAGACAATTCTTCCAATGTGGTCCAGGAAAGCCAAAAGATGGGACACCTTTGCTCTAAGCCAATGGTAGATTAATCACACTATTGTTCCAGGCAAAGGGAGATGATAGGAATAAAGTCCCAATTTAGTTGAGGTGCAACTTTATGTGAATTGGTGCTCTGCAGAGAGAACTTAGCCAATGAGATATCCAGCTACCTGCACAAAAGTAAAAGCCCCTTGATGCTGGTGCACATTGCTAGGAAATGACGGCATCATTGTTGACAAGCAAGATGTTCTTCGCAGGGCTGAGGCATGGTAAAATAGTTGGTCTTCACAGAGCTATTCAGATCAGCAAAGGGTAGCCTTGCCCAGACAAAACACTCTTAGTTAGTCCTCAAAAACATTTGGTATTTATACTCCGTCCTCTTACCATAGTTGCTTCTCTACATATTTTATTTGATTAGCCCTTTCAGCAGCTGAGCTAATGAGTGTTTCTTATCCACAACAACTGATGAGATGATGACATTCAGACACAGCTTACTTCACTGTCACATCAAAACTACCCATCTGTACAGTGTCAGATGGGTAGTAGACTTGTTGGTGTTATCACTCTATAAGGTGTGTAAATAGCTAGTCATTATGTTGTTTGGTAAAAAACAAGAACCATGTGATTTCACTCATTTGTGGAACACAAAACTGAAAGGACAAAGAAACAAAAACTCATGGACACAATCAATAATTTACTAGTTAGTGGTTATTTGAGGGTATGCGGGAGTGGGTGGGAGAGAAGGGATGGAGTCTCAAATATCCACATATTTGAGAACTGAAATTTTGTACACCTGAAATTAATAATAATTAAAAAACAAATTTACTCTTTAAAAAAACTTTATTTTGTTTTTGTTTTTTTTTCTTTTTATTGTTAAATTTATTGGGGTGACATTGGTTAGTAAAAATTACATAGGTTCCAGGTATACAATTCTACAATACATCATCTATGTGTTGTATTATTTGTTGATCACCCAGAGTCAGTTCTCAAATATGTGGATATTTGAGACTCCATCCCTTCTCTCCCACCCACTCCCGCATACCCTCAAATAACCACTAACCAGTAAATTATTGATTGTGTCCATGAGTTTTTGTTTCTTTGTCCTTTCAGTTTTGTGTTCCACAAATGAGTGAAATCACATGGTTCTTGTTTTTTTTCTATCTGGCTTATTTCACTTTACATGATGGTCTCAAGGTCCATCCATGTTGTCAAAAGCAACTTTATTTTTGTCATAAACAAGTGGATTTGAAATAATTTCAAATCAATACCCAGCAGAGGTCATGGTCTACCTGGATAGCATGATAGCATTGGGACACTGAAGAGAGGTAGAAAAGTGCTTTGGGGGAAGAACAGATCCTGAAATGGTCTGAAGACAAATTTCACTTCATGTATTTGTTTAGAGCTGGCGTGGCACTCATGGCAATCTCTAGAGATTCTGTTTGCTCCATGGTTTCTGTACTTCTTTGCTGCTTTGTATTTATCCATTCATTACCTAAACATACTAAATAAATATTCCATGTTGGAATTTTTGTGATTACTTGTAGCACAAATTAGGAGTTCAGGAGTTGGAAAACATCTCTAGTAATATCCTTATTTATACTTGTTATATAGACAAAATATTACCTACAGACAAATTTAGTATAATTACTCCTCAGTTCTTGGGGAGGGGGGGCTGGAGTCTAAAATAATTGGGTATTTATTTTCCTATTTCAATGCCCAAATACTCAAATCCTAAGATTTCTTTAAACTTTTTTTCTTAAAGGGTCTACATGTTTAAAGAATAACTTTTTCATGTAAGAACTACTGACAAATACCAAGGAAATGGTATGTAAGTAGTAGATTTACGACAACCTTGTCCTATTTAAGTTAGAAGCCTTATCTCTATACCACCATGTAGTACTTCTTAGTAAGTGTTTCATCAACCTTGTTGATCCTTTCAAAATTACTATAGAGATCTTTTTCTACCATAGAGAACTTCAAGTGTTCATTTGACATAATTGCATAAATTTATTACCAATTTTGAATACTAAATATTTATTTAAAATATCTTTAATTAACAACAAAAATGGTAAATCCTTAACTGTGCTACAAAAAAGAAGAAGAAAGAAAGAAAGAAAGAAAGAAAGAAAGAAAGAGGGAGGGAGGGAGGGAGGGAGGGAGGGAGAGAGAGAGAGAGAGAAAGAAGAAAGAAAGAAAGAAAGAAAAAGAAAGAAAGAAAGAAAGAAAGAAAGAAAGAAAGAAAGAAAGAAAGAAAGAAAGAAAGAAAGAAAGAAAGAAAGAAAGAAAGAAAAAGAATATCAGAACTAAATAGTTGGGTAAAATTTCACAATAGTCTATTTAGTCCATATCCCTTAGATGTAGCCAAGACAACACTTTGACGAGACAGATGATCACCTATTCAGTGTATGACCAGCTCCCATGTCTCACTAGCTAACCAAAGGAAGTTCTACTGATGTCCACCTGAACTCCTTCTGCAATGCAACTTAGTTATTAACCACCCATCTACCTACAGTTAACACAGACTTCACAGGTTGAGAGGGCAATCCTCCACAAGACCGCCCTAACTTCATATGCTGGCAACAAGCTCTAGAATTCCAAGGCCACCATGCTTCCGTACAACTGGCTAAAACTCTGGAGGTTCTCACTACTCCCTTTAGGTTTGATAATTTAATAGAAAGCTTTGTAGGACCCAGGAAACTCTTATGTTTATGATTATGGTTTTATTATAAAGGATGAAAATCAAGATCAGACAAAAGAAGAAATCCATATGAAGTCTAGAAAGTTCACAAACTGGAACTTCCACGTCCTCTCCCTGTGGGATCAGGACATGTTACTAACTGGCAAGTTTACCATGCTTGGTGTTCAGAGTTTTTATTGGGGTTTCATTAAGCAGGCCTGATTGATTGAGTCATTGGCCATGTAATTAGATTCAACCTCCAGCCCTTCTCCCTTCCCCAAAGGTTGGACTGATATCACCTGGCTCAAAGTTACAGCCATCTAATCACGTGGTTGGTCTTTCCAACATGGCCATTCCCCATCCTGAAACCATCTAGAGGTTGATCATGAATCACCTCATCAGCATAAATGCAGGTGTGCTCTGAGGGGACCTCCATGAATAATATCTATTTTCTATTCCTATGAAAATACCAAGGGATTAAAATCTCCATCCCAGAAACATAGGTAGGCTGACCAGATGTACCATTTTAAACAGGACAGAAAGCAGCACTGTCCTGTTTCAAATGCTACATATAATCAGCCTACCAACACCTTGAATTTAGCTCAGTGAGACGAGGCTGACCAGACATACCATTTGAAACAGGACAGTACTATTGTTTTCTGTCCTGTTTCAATGGTATGTCTGGTCAGCCTAAACCTAGGGCAAAAACCAGACAAATTCTTTATTATACAACAACTTCTTACTGAAGCTTATGAAGGGTGGTCGAGAAATTCACAGAACTGGGGGAGTTATCAGAGAGGTGGAAGTACTAGTGCATATAGTTTGATTGTGTGACTTAGTAGTAGTATACAAGCATGTGCCAAATTTCAGCCTAATTGTGTCTGTGTTCTTTTAGATATTGCTGAAGAGGCACATCAAACATGAAGAAAACCCTAAGTATGGATAAAATTGAATTTCATGTTGTCATTAAGTTCCTCATAAAACACCTCAAACCATTTTGGAAGAGATGTTAGCCATTTACGGGTACTGTTGCCCTGGGAAATTCATGATTTACAAGTAGCATAGTCTTTTCAAGCAAGGCAGAGAGTTAACTGAAGATGACTCCCATCTGGGACACCCTGTTGAGGCCACTTCCTCAAACATAGTAAAAAAAAGTAAAAAACTTACCGTGAAAGATGCTGGATTGAATAAAAAGCAGCTTGCAGAAATGGTTGGAGTATCACTGACAACCATTTTGAATATTCTCCACCAGCATCTAAGGATGTCAAAAGTCAGTGCAAGACGGGTACTGAGAACACTCACACCACTTCAAAAAAAAACAGCACATTGAGTGTTCACGACAGTTTTTGGAACTCGGCAGAGACAACAAAAATGAAATTTAAACTGGGTTGTCACTGGAGATGAAACTTGGGTTCATTATTATGAGTCTGAGTCAAAGCAGGAGTCCGTGCAGTAGTATGAAAAGGGCACAACAGCCCCTAAGAAGCTCGAAGTCTCACAATCATCTAAAAAATGCATGGCTACTGTTTTTTGGGATGCAGAGGGTATCCCACTGATTAATTACAAGGATAAGGGTGTCACAATAACTGAAGAGTACTATTCTGCTGAACGAGTTAAAAGAATCTGCAAAGGAGAAAAAAAAGAGGAAAATGGACCAAAGGTGTGCTGCTTTTGCACAATAACATGCCTGTGCACAAGAGCAATGTTGCATTGGCTACTCTTCACAACTATGACTTCCAAACATTAACCACCCTCCCGACAGTTCAGACCTGGCTCCATCTGATTATTATTTATTTCCAAATATGGAAAAAAACCTTTAAGGGGAAGAATTTACAGACAAAATATGCAATTTCAGCATATTTTGAGGGGCAAAAACAAAACATTTTTTTCTGAGGGTATAAATAAACTTATTGAAAGATCTGAAAAATGTAATATGGTTAAGGGTGAATATATTGAAAAGGAAAAATAATAAATAGGGTTTTTTTTTACTGTTTCTCCCTTTTATTCCATGAATTTCTTGACCACTTTATAAGATAAATAGAGACTCTTAAAATGTGTCTTATGAAGTTCTTAGAGATTCCCTTGTTTTATTACTTTTAAGTATAATTTTACCAGTGAAATTACTTCTAATTCATGGTCCCCAGAAAGGTATTAGCCAAAAGTAAGTTATCAAATTATCTCTTATTAAAATGTTAAGACAATGTCATTATTTTATTATGTGATTTTTATTTCTCCTTCGAACTAATCAGAAAATTCTTCAATAATTGAAGGTAAAAATCTCCCTTTTGGTAATCATATTTCTTCTCAGAACCATAAAGAATTAGATTTTCTAATATAACACACAGTCTTAGATAGAAACAAGTGTATAAAAATGAGTCCTTAACCAGACTAGTTATACAGAGAAATCATTAGTCTTAATAATAAATACTAGAAAACTACGCTGGCATTTATGATAAAAATTCTACCCATATCATTCTAAATCAACTTACCAATAGATTTCATTTTTTAAAAGTTAACATGTGGGATAATTAAAGATGCATAATTGGATCAAGTGTCTTGTAACTAATTTAAGGAGAACACATAATGTTCATTTGTTTGACTATGACTTTCAAGAAAGAGATATCTTACCCTAGATTGATGGACCAACATCTATAAATGTGCCCCAGGGCTTCTGTTAAGCTTCTGAAGTAATATATGAAATGTATATTTTATAAAGCAAGAATACATATTTTCATCCAACTTCCAAAGTCCATGACCCAAAACTCTAAGAAATGTCTGCAAGGGAATGCTTCTGTAAGAACAGACCATCTCTCATACCACTTCCTAAAACCTCTGGAATTTATAGTTCCTACCATTGTAACACAAGGGCCTGTGATTGAGTCCCTCTAATCCCTCCAACCTTCTTGAAGCATTTATTTTCCAAAAGTAGTTGACTTGAGCCTCCGTCCAATATCATGTCCATAGCCCTCCTCAGTATTTCTGAGAATTCTTGGTAAGGAGTGCTTATATTTCTCTTGGTCACCACTCACTCTGATTTTCTACTCTAGTCACCTCCTATAGCAACATATGCAACATGGAAAATAGCCCTGTGTCCTTTATTCCCCAAAGTACCATTAACACAAAACAGTTGAATATAAAGAACTTTACTGAAAGTTTAGATAAATGGAGAAAGATCATATATTAACCATGCTTCTAGCTTCTGTAAACTTAATGCTTCAATATCTGCCTTACATGCATATGCTAGACATGCCTTATTCTGAATAACCCAATAATACACTTGAGTCAACTTGCCTTGATCTCCTGTCTCCCTCATCACCCCTGTCCCCTCAAGAGTCCTCCTCTTGGAAGCATGCTTTTTAAATAGAAACCAGCCAGCATAGACTCCACACTCCCAACTACCTCTTAATAGGGCTTGTGTACTCTTGGCCATTATCTACCTGCCCTAATCACCCCAGACAACTACGGACAGCCCCTATGTCCCAAAGTTTGCTAATATTATTCAAACTGGCAATCTAAATCTGTTTACCCTGCCTTGACTCTTGCTTCAAAAAAAAGAAAAACACACAATAAACTCTTGCCCACATTTCCTCCTCCTTCCTCTACTTCATGACCAACACTCAGGCTTCCTCACATGGCTCCAGGTGGCATAGCATGACCATTTCTCTTGGCCACAGCTTCTTTATCAGTCATTCATCGAAGAGCACTTTGGTTGCTTCTATGTCTTGGCCACCATGAATAGTGCAGCGATGGACGTAAGTCTTTGTGGACTAAGGTTTTTAAATTTGGAGGTTAAATACCCAGAAGGGGCATTGCCGGGTCATATGGTAACTCCATTCCCAGTTTTCTGAGGAACCTCCACACTGTCCTCCACAGTAGTTGTACCAATTTGCACTCCCACCAGCAGTGTGCCATAGTCCCTTTTTCTCCACAGCCTCTCCAGCACTTGTTATTCCTTGTCTTGTTGATAACAGCCATTCTCACAGGTGTGAGGTGGTAGCTCATTATGGTTTTGATTTGCATTTCCCTGATAGCTAATGAGGTTGAGCACTTTTTCCATATGTCTGCTGGCCATTTGTATATCTTCATGGGAGAAGTGTCTGTTCAGATACTCTGCCCACTTTTTAATTGGGTTGTTGGTATTTTTGTTGTTGAATCATACTAGTTGTTTATGTATTTTAGATATTATAGCCTTATCTGATGCATTGTGTGCAAATATTTTCTCCCATTCAGTTGGCTGTCTCTTTGCTTTGCTGATGGTTTCTTTTGCTGTGCAGAAGCTTTTTAGTTTGATATAGTCCCATTCATTAATTTTTGCTTTTACTTCCCTTCCCTTTGAGGTCAGGTTCATAAAGTCTTCCTTGAGCTTGAGGTCTATAAGTTTAGTACCTATGTTTTCTTCCATACAGTTTATTGTTTTGAGTCTTATGTGGAGGTCTTTTAATTCATTTGAATTAATTTTAGTATATGGTAACAGTTCACAGCCCAGATTCATTCTTTTGCATACATTTTTCCAGTTTTCCCAGCACCATCTACTGAAGATGCTTTCTTTTTCCCCATTACATATTTTTTACTTTTTTATCAAAAATCATTTGTCCTTATATTTGTGGGTCTGTTTTTCTGCCAATACCAAGCTAATTTAATTACTGATGCTTTGTAGTATAAATGAAATTGAGGAGCTCATGCTCATTCTTTTTATATAAATCTGATTTTTTTTATCTATTTCATGAAAGTATGTTTGTGGGATTTTGGTGGAAATTGCATTAAATCTGTATATTGCTTTGGGTAGTATGGCCATTTTAATAATATTAAGTCTTCTTATCCATGAACATGAAATATCTTTTCATTTCTTTGTTTTTTAAAAGTGTCTTATAGTTTTTTGCGTATTAGTCCATCACATTCTTTGTTAAGTTAATTCCCAGGTGTTTTGTTCTTTTTGCTGTGGTCACAAAAGGTATTGATTCTCTCATTTCTTTTTCTGAAGATTTGTTGAGAAGCTATCTTTTCAATGACAATCGTTATAGATTCGTTGGCCTCACTATACCTCAAATATTCTATTAATACACTATATTCTAGAACAAATCATAACAGGGCACACAGAACAGGAATCAACTTACAATTTATTATTAAACATCACTGTTTCTTGGCCATCCCCTTACAACAAATTTCTTAGCAGCTATGTTTTCATGGGACTCCTCTCCCCACTGAGGCCATTACTCCATATGGTTTCTTATCTTCTCATCCTTGAGGTTCCCCATACCCTTCCTGTTTAGATGGCAGAGGAATTTAGAAATGTTCTTGTTATTTTACCACATAAAACAGCTTAATTTTTCTTTTTTTCAACCTTTACCCCTTTAAAACCTTCATGATCAAAATATCCACTAAGGTTTTTCCTAAAGAAAAGAGCTGTCTCTTTAAGATAAATGCTGCTATTCTCTATAATATGGATATGCAGCAATAACTTCATCTTTTAATGCAGAATTTCTTCTGTTAGATATGTATCTACTAAATAAAAAAACAATTCATGCAGAGAGGATTCCAAGCACACTATCAATTTAAAATATTAATTAACAGTTTAAAGTTTATCATATACAGACTATTCAAGTTTGCACTTGGTGACAGAAATTAATATACAAGAATTAATAACTTTGCCATGTACCAAAAATAAGCAGTAGAAAATAAAACAGAAACTATCCCACTAAAAACAACCATGAAAATTACAAAATACAGAAGAATAATCTTAATAAAAAATGCACAGGAAAAAAATGCACAGGAGCTATACTTATAAGCTCAAAACTGTACTGAGGACATAATTATTTAAACTGGAATAATAGAGAAGCAAACCATAATACTTGAATGGAAAGCCTAAATATTGCAACAATATCAATTCTGCCAAAATAAATGTATAAATTTTATATAATACAAAGCAGAAATTTCAAATCCATTTGAGATTAGAGAGGAAAAACCAACCAAATTATTTTCAGATTTACCAGAAAAGACAAACAAGCAGGAATATTTAGGAAAAAAATTAAAGAGAAAAATAACAAGGGGAAAATACACTAACAAATGTTTAAGGGTATCATAAAACTACATTTCAAACAGATACTTACATACCAATGTTCATAGAAGTATTAGTCACAATAGTCAAAAAAAAAGAAAACCTAAATATCCATTGATAGATGGATAAATAAACAAAAATGTGGTATATACATACAACAGAATATTATTCAGTCATAACAAAGGATGAAATTTTAATGCATGCTACAATTTAGATGAATCTTACAAAACATTATGCTAAGTGAAACAAGCCAGACACAGAAAGCCAAATATTGTACAATTCAAATTACATTAGGACCTAGAATGGGCACATTAATAGAAAGAGAAAGTAAAACAGACTACCAGGGGCCGGAGGTAAATTCTTCATGTATACAAATTCCCTCATATTTTCTCCTCTTCTCTGAGTTCTAGTTGGAGCTGCGCAACCTATCATATATGTAGCTAAACTCAAGATTTATTCCCATTTGTGAAATAAGGGGTTAAATGATCTTTAAAGCCATGTCCACCCCTAACATTCTATGGTTCAAAATAAACACCTTGACAAATGTCCCTGGGAGAAAGTGTTACAATACATTCTGGTTGCTAGAACTGTATGTGGCACCTAGAAGGAGCCCAAGTTGTGGGAGTAGTACAGAAAACATTAATAAAGAATAATATGAAACGTCAAACATTCTATTTGGGGGTTAGAAAGGTGTATTAGCTGTCAGAATATATGTATCTCTAACAAAATATCATCTCTAAAATCAGATTACTTATCCACAATGACTAGGGTTTTATAAATGTAATGTTGCAATTGCATAAAAACTGGCCTTGTAAAAAAAACTTTTTTTCCTCCTCCATTCAGCTTTGAGTGTAGCTGTGTCATCCCATGCACTGTGGCATTTGTTCATTGAACCCTTGTCCTTCTCAAAAGATAGTTTTTCACCCAAACAAAGTAACTATGAATCACTGGTTCTATAAGTATTTTCTCTTAGTTTTGTTCACAATATGAATGACAGATTTGGGGATATTTATTTCTTGCATAAGCAAAAGCTGCCATTAACCTGAAATGCTCTATATTACAAATGCAAACTGTTGCTTCTTAATTTCAAATTTTGGGTAACTATGCATTTCTAATTAGGGGTTCATAATTCATTTAAAGGAAGGATATGAGCCACAGGAGAAAAAGAAGTTTCACAGAGCATAAAAGACTACTAATATTTAAAGTTATTTTTCCAGATAAAACTGTTTATGTGACTCGAAAACTAAAAGAAAAATATTCCCTTGGTAATTATTTCTATGACTTTTATATAACATGTATGATCAAAATGTTGAAAGAATTTTACATGTGTTTTCAAATTTCATGAAGAAAAAATATGTAACAGAATCATACAATGCTTTTTTCTGTTTCCTCTGCTAAAGAATTAATTTTTCTTTAAACATCCCTGTACAATCTAGTCTAATATTCAGTTTTTCCTTGTGAAGTTGCTACAGATAGTAATTTTCATCTCTAACACTATGTTCTCTCAAAAAATCAATCTCTCTATTCAGGTATCCTACCATACATTCTCATAATTGCTTGTCCAATTAATTGACCAGTAAAATGTAATCTCCTTAAAGGTAGAAGCTATTACTGATTCCCTCAATAAATGAATACATTATTTAAAAGAAAATTAATAAATAAGTTAATTCAAAGGGAATATATATAACATGTGCAAAATACATCATGTTCCTAAGAGAAATTTTTATATAATTCTTTAATGTCAGATTTCTGATTCAAAAATTCTAATGTAATTTCTATTTTTTCAGCTTTATTAAGATACTAATGGCACATAACATATGTAAGTTTAAGGTTTACAAGGTGATGACTTGATGACTTATATAATTTTGACATGATTACCTTAATAAGTTTAGTTAATGCCTCTATCCCCTCACATAATTACCTTTATTATGTGTGAGGTGATCATTTTTAAGATCTACTTTCTTAACAACTTTCAAGTGTATAATACAGTATTATCAACTATAGTCACCATCTTATACACTAGATCCCCAGAATGTATCCATTTTATAACTCAAAGTTTAAACTCTTTGTCCAGCATCTCCCCGTTTTCCCCACCCACTCGTAACCATCATTCTACTCTCTATTTCTTTAAGTTTGGCTTTTTTAGATTCCACAAATGGGTGAGAGCCTACAGCCTTTGTCTTTCTCCGTCTGACACTTTCTAATGTGATTTTAAATGTAGCAAATAAAATGCCAGTTGTTTCTAAAACATTTATAGCAAAGACAAAGCATTAAGATAATATCATAATAGACAATTCCATTATCTCTTTAACTAAACCTTCAAAGTTTTCATTCTGTATCATGGAATTCCAAGAATGGACATTACTTCTGACATTAAACAAGAACATTATTTTTATATGTGCTATATTATGAACATCCACGTGCCTTAACAGTAAACTGGAATCAAATTAAATGGCTTTCAGGAGCTTCTACACTTTGCAACTGCTTAAAATCAGATATTTACTGACCGTTAAAATTAGAAGGACCTCATCAGTCTCCAGTCCAAATCTCTCATATTGGAGCTGAGAACAGGCCCAGCAAATAGGTGCCTGCCACAGTGACCTTCCAGCTCTTTATTTAGAACCCATGGCTTCTGCCACCTGATGCCACTCTGGCCTCCAGTTCTTGACTTTTCCATTCAGTCTTCCAAATTCTTCAGTCTCAGGAAAATTTTAATCACCCAATGTAAAACATAAATTAATGTAAAAGATAAAATTTTACTTATAATCCCAACAAATTCTAAATTTTGCCCTTAAGCTCCTTTTCAATTTTTTAAAAAGCCATGATGGCCTTTAGACAATGGTTTGTTGACTTAAGGATTCACAGCCTCAACAGAAGCTTAACAGAAAATTCGGTTACCAATATACGTATAACATATAAAAACCACATCTGCTTGAGCCACCCTAATTGCTCCTGGGCACTAACATCAGTAATCAGAGTTCACGCCACAGAAATATTTTCAGCATCGGAAGTGTAGAGGGAGGGCCGCATCCTAGGACTTACGGTACAGCACTGCCACCTACTGGCCCTTTTAAAGGACTCTTTCTCGCTGTCAAAACCCAGCCCTTGGCCTTCAGGGATTGAAGATCCTAAAATTACTTCTACCTTATTACAGGAAATCGTTTGATTCACAGATTACAATCACCTAGCAAATAGGAACCATCTGTCATAAAGCCAACTGAGGCCAGAAACAATTTATATTGGTGAGCAGGAACCTCAGTCTTCATATCTTTCACATTAAATAAATATCTCAATTATTTAAATTGCACTTTTTTTCTAGTTGCTACTGAAGTAGGAGGCAGAAACTGAAATTGACAGTAGCAATTTGAAGTGCACCATTTCACAGAAACTCTAAATGAGACAGAAAAGAGAACACAACAATGAAATGGGAAAAATAACATTTATGTATTTATCAAAGTTAATATCTTGAGGCACAAGGAAGCACTTGATTATCTCTAAATACAGTTAGCAAAGACAGGAAAAATAGGGTTTTTTTCCAGATTAACTTGGCTGTTAAGGGCATGCTGACATTAAACTTGAGCACTTGCTCTTGTGCTATGTGTTTACTTAGGTTCATGTTCTTTTAATGTCAGGCAAAATAACATTTTAAGAAATTTAATCCCCTTGCCCTTAAGAACTGATTGGTGAGGGACAGAGCCTAAAGGAGTCTTCATTGGATGATAGATTCCCAAGTCCACAGCTAAGCTTTTTTGCTTTACACACTTTATCTTCTGGGTAGTACATGCATTCTATTCCAAATAAAAGACATTTGCCATTCTCTAACGGGTTATTTCCACATGAGAAAAACCATAAAGGTAACTTGTAACAATCTTTTACTTGGTTAATGTAAGTGTGAATTTGATCATTTCAGACAGAATAATAATAGAACTGTCTGAGTCAGTAACTTAAGGGAAACTTATTGATAAGAAAGAAACCCAACAAGTCTTACCTAGGCTTAAAAACCAAAAACCATGGGTGCAAGCAACAATGCAATCAGAGGGTCTCTCACTTTCCCTGTGTTTATGTCTCCTTCAAGCAAATGCCGATGATTATTTGAGTAGGCCTCATGTTAAAAGTCACCTTGGGTTTTCAGAAACTGGAAGATCATGAAATCAGATCTGGATTCTACAAAAGGAGAAAATCTGAGACAGTCCCTTGCACATGCTTGGCTAACTCTGTCTTTCTACATTTCATGAAGGAATACCCAGTTCCCTGAGAACTCCAGTAGCCTTGTTTAGAATGAGATTCCCCAAGCTGCTTGTCCTCATTCCACCTAGAAAATGGTTGTTCGAAACACAGAGCATTGCCTGAATTGTAAACTTCACTTACTGGTAAGTCAGCCCAAAAAAGGTGAAAAAAATCTTTACTTGCCATCCCGGGTTTGTAATATAAGTGTGAATGACCAAGTCTAGGAAACATTTCTACAGTTAAACAGGAGTTAGAAAGAATCAGCACAGGGGTGGGAGATGGCTACGCAAAGCATGAGGGCCAGAGGAGGAAGGGTTTTTGTTTACCCCTGATCTCCCCCTCCCACTTTTCTTGTTCACAAACTCACTAGATAGTGCTAACCTGTTGGGAATTAACTAGTATCAAAGATGCAGGTGGTCAGAAAGACCTTGCATTTTCCATGGCCTCAAATTGAGACATTTGCAGCAGTTACCTTCAGGAGAAAAAGGGAAGGGCATTCAGTATCTCAAAGGAATTTTTAAAATAATATCCTCTTTCTGAACATTTTTCCAACCTAATTCGTGAAGAATGAGCCAACCTTAGAAGAAGGGGAACTCCCTTTGATTGAAGAATAAAAATTAGAAAGCCTCCATGTTATTACTTCTCAAGTATGCCCAAATACAATCATAGGGGCTTATCATTCTTTCCTCCTTATCATTCTTCTGTCAATAATGACAATTTGTAAGAATATACATTTTGCTTTGCAGGTGGAACTTTTCATTTTGATGTTTAGAGTCCTCTGTGAGCATCTTATTTTCCCTTAGTTTTCCCTAGTGAAATGACAATCTGCCATAATGAAATGACAGATTTCCTTTTGTGGGGCAGCCTTGGTAGAAGAGACTCTGTTGAAAGACAAGAAGAGAGTGTGGAGAAGGGGAGACCACCGTGCACATGGCTCAAAGCCTGTGGCCTGTGTGCTCTTGCTGTCAGGTCTTGGCATCTGTGTGCTTATTATCACTGAGGAGGAAAAGCAAACCCAGTGTCAAGTGGTTGAGTCTCTAGATGTTAGAAGACCATCTGAGGTCTCTTTTGTATAACAAGTCAGTGATCTTGGTTGCTAAGGATACCTTTTCACAACAAATATGTAAAGTAGAGAGACCTTGACAGAAGGTTAGGGATGCTGATTAGAATTTTACGATGAGGCTGCTTGTTTCATATTTTTCTCTTATACCTGAGTGTAGTTTTTTAAATGGTGTGATGTTTTTATGTGCCATAACAAGCCCAGATTGTACAAAAATAATTCTGGAAATTTAGAAAAAAATCAATCTTAACAAAAATCAAAGTCTGTAGCCTAACTTGCAAAACTGAAATTATTATAGCTAGTACTAGAATTTTTAAAATTTGGACACTGTTAAAAGTGATGTAGAAACTGAAACTGAATTAACCAGATTGACTGCACAAAAAGCTAAAATTCACTAACCATCTGCTAACTTTAGCTTCATTTTCTGATACCTATTATGGCCCAAGAAATAATTCCACACAAAATCAAAAGGAAAAGAGGAGAGCAGGAAAACCATTATGATGCTAATTCTCTTGATTTATATTAGATAGACTTTATTTCTTGGATGATAAATTAAGAAGTTAATCCCTGAAAAGGCTAAAACTTCAAAACAAAAAAGTAACAAGCTACAACTGGTCCACAGCATACTACTGCTATGAGAATATCAAGTGAAAGATAATGGGCATAAGAAAAATAAATGAGAACTCAAGCAATTCATGAATTTCATGTGTTAAATATAAAATTCATCAAGAAACACAATAAACAACATGTCACTGGTACAAAATAGGAAAAGCAATTCTTGAAGAGTTTTACAGGAGGGTCCACTAGAGATCATGTCATCTGGTTCCCTTTTTTTTTTTCCAGTTTTATTTAAGATATAATTGACATAGATCACTGTGTACGTTTAAGGTGTACAGCATGACAGTTTGACTTGCATATATTGTGAAATTATTATCACAATAAGTTTAGTTAACATGCATCCTTTCATATAGATTTTAAAAAGAGAAAAAAAGAGTTTTATTCCTTATGATGAGAACTCTTAGGATCTACTTCCTTAACTTTCAAATATACCCTATTTATCTTAGAACTGCAAGTTTGTACCTATTCACCACCTTCATTCAATTCCCATCCTCCTCCCCTCACCCGCACCTGTGAGAACCACAAATTTGTTGATCCCTTATTTGAAAATAATAGTCTATTTCTTAAAAAAAAATTATTGCTACTTCAGCCAAACACAAAATGTTTCCTCTTTAACAAACCATACAGATAAGCTCACTGGGCAGACATAAGAGACATGGCATTTAGTTCAATCTTCTTATAAATGGGATAATGCTCTAAGTTATGAAAATGAAAGTGTTCTCACTTAACCCAAGATGAATAGGTCTGCTTCATCCTTAGAACCAGTGCATTACTCACAATATTAAACTTCACTTTGAAAAATTGTATTCATTACATTAATAAGTGAGAAAATGAATCACCAAAAAAAGTTAATCTAATGCATAATTTATGGTATTACAAATTAATTGAACACTCCCTATGCCACAGGCACACAAATCCCAAATACAAAAATTGGAAAACCTTTCTTCTTTTAACTCAGGTTCATATTTGAAGTAATAATCATGGGAACTCTGGAGACTTTATGCTCAAAAGTGCTTCCCCAAAAGAATAGTGGAACTACTTTTCCCATTAAAAATTCTATAGTAATTTCTCTCACTTCTTCCAGTCATCATTAAAAATAACTAATTGAAATTTCTATAAAATAACTCAGAAAACTAATTTTCCAGAGATCCTAAAGAGATTAAAAACATACTCAACTTTGAACGAGGAAACCTAATGAAAAGTTATTCATCTGTGCAATTGATAAGGCAGCCAAGTGTCTGACACAAGCTGCGTCATTGGCTCCAGCTGTCAGTCCCACCCTGCACACAAGGCACAGAGCTCCTCGTCTTTATGCTGATCCTCCTGACTTTCCTGGGGGGTCCTTCTCAAATATTTTTACTCAATTCTGTTCAGTACTGCTCTTTCCCAAGGGGCCCAGAGGGTAACATTTAAGAAAGTCTAATAGGAAATTCCTCAAGATCTCAATACAAATAAATGTGTTTATGGAATAGACAGAAAACCTCATGTGGGTAACCAATGAGAAGAAATGTTATGATAGGGAGAATTCTAGGATGGCCCCCAAGATTCCTGCCCACTGTTGTATACACTCTGTACAATCCTCTCCCCTTGAGTGTGGCTGTAACTTGTGACTCTGACGCGATAGTTATTCCAGTGATTATATTGCATCACATGGAGAAAGGATTTTGCAGGTGTAATTAAGGTCTCTCATCAGTTTATTTTAAATTAATCAAAAAGGAAATCATCCAGGTTTGGCCTGATTCAATCAGACGAGCTCATTAAAGTCACTGGGCCTTCCTAAATGAAGAAATTCAGAGGATGAGGGAAATTTTCCTGCTGGCCTCACAAGGGCACACTGCCATGCTAAGGGGAAGACTACATGGCAGGGAAGGTAGCCAACTTCTAGGATATGAGAAGGATCCCCACTTGGCCAATAACAAGAAAGTGAGAACGTCTGTCCTATAACTGTAAGTAACCGAATTTTGCCAGCAATCAGCGAGCTTAGAAGACCCCAATCTGGAGCAGAAACTGTCATCCTGGCCAAAACCTTGTGAGATCTTAAGCCCAGCACCCAGTGATAAAGCAAAAGTATTTGGTAAGAGATCTCACTTCTAAATAAAAAAGGTTACGTAAATTCTTCCATAAAAGTGAAGTGGCTCCAGCAGGGATTTCTCACCGATGCTTATATGAATACATTGAATAAGATAGTGGGTAATTATTCTAATGAGTATGAAAGCACAGACATTGGTATAGCCTGACGAAACAACTAGCCTCTGTATCTGAAAACAAAGTCTTCCTCCATCAAACATCCAATTTTATGAAACAGACCCTAAACAGTGAGAAAAAAGGGACACTTGTCATTCTTTCAAGTTTAATTAAAGCAGCCCTAGAAATTAGTGAAATGACAGATTAGCCTAACAGTATTATATTTTAAAGGAGCTATGAACACACACACACACACACACACACACACACACACACACACAGGTGTCCCCCATCAGCCTTACACACACACACACACACACACAAGAACATTATTTTCTAATCACCTAATATAATACAAATAGAGACCCTAGAAAAACAGACCCACATAATTCCCATGAGTCTTTTTTCACATTCTTCCTTTGTCTCTGTTATCAGATGTCACAAGCAAACTTCTGGCAAGTGCTGAATTGCCATCAGTTCAGAGAGACAAATGCCTAAAATGTCAGTCTTCTGTGTTGTGGAGGGAAGAAAAATGCACATGTTTTGCTCTCATACATGCAGATGGTACAATTGAAAGTGTTGGGAAATTTTCAGAACTGTATTTATACTCTTGCCAGAGACAGAGCATACCCTCCATTCTCAAGAAAGCTGCCAGAACCACATGATTGTTTCTCAGAAAACAGTTTTGATCTCCTCATAAACTCAAAAACAAGTTCTTTGCCGATAAAATGGTATCATACAATGTGGGGGGAAATTGCTTTGTCTTTTAAAATGCTTAAAGTATAATCTTTGGAGGCCAAAAAAACTATTTTAATTCCAACTCTAGTATCTACTAATTAAATAGCTGTAGATAAGTTACTAATGTCTCAAAGTTTCTGCTTCCATTTCAGGAATAATTAACACCTGTCTCTTACCGTTGTTTTGAGTAAGGAAAATAATGTAAATAAAGTGCTCGGCATAGTGTAAGCACTTCATAGATGGCAGCTAATGCTGCTACTGAACGTGCTCAACGTTCAGCCCTCCTCCCTAAAGACCCCCTCTCTCCAGACTCTCTAGACCCTTCTCTCCAGCTTCCTTTTCTGTGGCTCCCTCTCTCTGCTGAACGCTTCCCTCTGTAACACCTCCGCCTAGTTCCTTTGGGCAGACTAACTGACAAAACATGCGCAGTGGGAAGGAACCCAGAAGGAAAGACAGTGGTTCTTCATTAATTAATAACTGAGCAAGCTCTTATCATAAATTCTGTTAAAAGTTGAATGACAGGAAGACTTAGGCCTGAGGGTAGAGTGGAGCTTCGAACTGCTTCCCTCACCTGCAAATCCAAGGGTAGATGGAACTATTGCCACGCCATGAAAGACCAGTCCAAAATGCACTCCCTAGTGCCAGAGCAAGTGGCAAAATAGCCTGCAAGAGTCCATATCCGTCCTCTGGCCTACATCCTACTCCTAGGGGACTTCTGCCTTAGCCCATGCCTGTGACAGGAACTCCTACAGTAGGAAGTGAAGGGAAAAGTGTGAACTCGGGCATGGTAACTCACCCCACTAGTAAAAGCTGCTTCAGTGAATATTAGGGGCTCACAATCAGACTGGTCACACCTCTTCTCAGAAGAGAGAAGGAGAGAAAGACTACTTGTCTCTCATCTATGAGCTGCCATAGAATTCTAGGTAGTAAGAGAAGGGCTTTATCCTAATAGTTCCTGTGACTATCAAAGGATTTCTGATTGCCTCAAAATCCCTGGTTTTCAGTATATCTGTGTCCTAGTGGGTTTATCAGAATGATTTAGTAGCCGAATGTGTTAAATCTTTGGGGTCAGAATAACTAGTATTGTTCTTTTCAAAGTTGAAACATGTCTCATAAGCACAAAAATTATGGCAAGATTTTTGTTACTCACTGAAAGTACCAATGGCATTTGGGGAGGGACAATATTTGGTTGTGCTGAGATTCCATATTTGACAGAATATTTAGCATGCCTGTCCCAAGACACTAAATGCCAAATGTACCTCCCATTCATTGTGACTGCCAAAAAGGGGCACCTATATGGTTCCAAATGTCCCTTGGAGGGTACCACAACTGAGCAAGAATCACTGGTTGATGGTCAGATGGTCTTGCTGACAATAATCAACAGTTATCCATTCTTTAAAGCTGGTAGTTCATGATAAGCCAAATGCTTTTGAGGAAATAGTAAAGAAACAGAATGGAGTCATCACAGCCAAGCTAACAAAATTACTGAAATCAAAATAGGCTGAAACATGAGGAATAGTTTTTATTTTACTTTAGTCTGAGGACTTAAACTTTTTAGTTGTGCATCAGTATGTCTCTCTATATATAAATCCTATACATAACCCTATAAAACACTTAGGAAAGAATGTTCACATGTCCAGGCCATCTGGCATCCATTATCCAGACCACCTGGCATTCATTATCCAGAACACCTGGCATTCATTATCCAGACCATCTGACATCTGGAAGATCCCATCTCAAATAAATCCAAAGGCTAAGAATGCAGGACTTATTCTTCTCACGAATGTACTTTTTACTAAAATAGCTCTTAACTTTTCTCTTTTCATTGGAATACTGTGGGTATTACTTGGTAGTGTTTTCCATTTTGCAAATTTTAAGCCCTTTGAATAAAACTTTGCCATTTCGTTCTAGCGAAGCTCCCTGATTCATTTACACTCTTTAGACATTTTCTACTTGTTATAGTCAGACAATAAATTCTATTTGTATAATATAATAACTTTACATATGCAGATAAGGTAAAGCACTTAGTGTTAGTATAGGACTTAGCAAATTCTGAGTACTCAACAAATAGCTACAATTTTCTTTATTACTACCATTATCAGCTTTATTTGATTATTAAATATTAGTTTAAAAGAAAGCCAAAAGCAGCAATATTTTATACCATTTTGAATTTAAATTTCACCTAAAAGAAATTACTTTTATCTTTTCCAAATCCTCCATTAGCACTCTGATCTCCCCAGGACTCAATATTCATGCCTGTAGAGTGAGAATGATAATATTGACACTATGGTGTTGTTATGAGGCTTAAATGAGACTGTGTTTATTGGTAGACTATTGGTGAGTGACAGCAACTAAACAGATATTTTTTTCCTAGGTAATTTCAACAGATTAGAGGGAAAACACCGGGTGGAGGAACAAAAAATCTCAGATAGCTTCCAAAATCTCTCTGTAATCTAATTCCGAACATTAACATATATCCAGGGGCATCCAACCTTTTGACTTCCCTGAGCCACATTGAAAGAAGAAGAATTGCTTTGGGCCACTCATAAAATACACTAACACTAACAATAGCTAATAAGCTAAAAAAAAAAAAAAAAAAAAAAAAAAAAAAAAAAAAAAAAAAAAAAAAAAAAAAAAAAAAAAAAGTCCAGGCATAATTTTCACAATGTTTTAAGAAAGTTTACAAATTTGTGTTGGGCCACATTCAAAGCCATGCTAGGCTGTTTGCAGCCTACAGGCTGCAGGTTGGACAAGTTTGGTATATTCTAATCACCTGAGAATCTTGTTAAACTGCAATTCTGATTCAGCAGGTGAGGGTGGGGAAAGGAACTCTGAGATTCTGCATCTAACAAACCCCCAGGAAGAGGCTTTAGAATCTGACAGATCTGGATTTGTATGTGATTCAATCAATAATTATGTAATGTTACCATTGAGACAGTTTCTGTATCTGTAAAATGGTCATGAAAATGCACACTTTGTAAAGTCGTTTTAATAATTACATAGCACAGCATATAGAAAGCAATTCGCATACTGGAGGCACTTAGTATAAGTTCTGATTTCCTACCCAGAACAAAACTTGCAGAGTTTTGAAAAGGTTTATCAAACTAACAAAATTTCCTTTCAGTGATATAGATTTACTTTCCTGTAAAAGAAGGGATATATTGTATTGTCTGTTCAAAATATTTGCTGTCCCTCTCTGTGGGAGGATTACATATCCCCACCTCAGGGATGTTAGACTTGGGCACATGACTTACGTGAGCCAAGGATTCAGGAGTAGAAGTAAATTACTCCATTTGCAAGCCAAAGCTTCAAGAGTCACCACAAGGTTCCACCTCATTCTTTCCCTCTCTAACTCTCCCCAAAAGGGTCTGCTCCTGCAGCCTCAATCCTAGAATGAAGATGTGATATAACAAAGAATTTGTCTGGGTTTTGTCCAAGGTCTCTAGCACAGAGTTTCTAAAACCCTTGGAATTTTCTAGATGACAGCAGAAATGTCTTTGTTATGCTAATAATGTGACTGTGGTGGGCCCCTACATGGCTTCAGGAGCCTGGTTACCAGAAACCCAACTAAATGATTAGAGGCTTGAACTTTGGGCTGCCTGACTGCTGAGGAATGGAGGGAGTCTGGAGATTGAATTGAATTATGTGGACATTCAATCATGACTACATAATGAAACCCCAATAAAAACTCTGAACAATGAAGCTCAGTGGAACTTGTTGGTTGGTGAACACAGTAAAATGTCAGGAGAGTAATAAGAAATGACTCCACATGGAGAGGACAGGAAGCTCTGCATCCCCTCCCAGACTTCGCCTTCTGTGTACTCTTTATAGTATAGAACTGTAATTATAAATATAGCACTTTCTTGAGTTTTTTAAGTCATTGTAGCAAATTATCAAACCTGAGAGTTGTAGAAACCCCTGAACTTATAGCCAGTTGGTCAGAAGTGTGGGTGGCCTTGGGACCTCAGAAGTGTCTGAAGTAAGGACCATCTTACGGAGAAGTGACCCCTTAACTTATGGAGTATGACCCTAACTTCAGGTAGTAACCATCAGAAATGTATGTCAGTACACCCAGTTGTGGGTGAAACACAATAGAAGGAGACATAGAGCTGAATCTCACCAGCATATAATGTGAAGGAGAAATACATTTTTGAGGCCATGAGCCACCAAGATCTTGGACTTGGGAACTTTTATTTTGAAACATCATGTAATGTAATGTAACTGGTACAAAGGTAATTTGATTCCACTCTAAAGGAATTACATCTGATTAGCTAAATTAATTAGGCTGGTGAGGAACGTGATACACCACACAGGGCACACAATGGGCTGTGGTTGCTTTTGCTTTTGGTTGCCCCTCTATTTTGCCCCATTGCTTTTTGTCAAATAACTGTGCTTGACCCCATCCCTGGACCCAGGGACAGAAGCCTGGCCAAACTCAGTACCTGCACGTAGTAATAGGAAAAGAGTCACAAGAGGCAGGTCAGGATCTTTCCCTAAGCTGGGATGGTAGCTGAGGCTTCCAGTGCCCCCGCTTTCTCATCCTGTGGAAAATGCCTGTCCGCAGAAGGAAGCCAAGCAGAGAGGGCAGAGGTGAAAGACAGACATCCATGAGGAGAGACCTTATGGCATTGACCCCAGTTTCAGAGCTCAAACTCCACGTTCCTGCAGCTCTACCTGTCATTCTAGAATCCTTCCCAGCTGCATGAGCCTAAAAATTATCATTTTTCTGTAAGCTGATTTGAGTTGGGTATCTGTCACGATATCTAAAGAGTCCAGACTACTATAAACTACAATTGAAACAATTTTGGTTATAAGGGAACTCTTTCAGGGGATTTTGTATTTTATTTTAATTGATTGGTATTTTTAAGTTTATGTATTTTCTGAATTCTAGCTAAAAAGAATCCTGGAATCTACCAAATACAGAGAAGTAGCCAAAGAAATAAAAGGACTCTAAAGTGAGCAAAAAGACTTACATTTCCAAAATTTTTCTTGGATAGGCCTGGACATGAGTAAATATTTGCTTAAACATGCAAATAATATTATCCTTGACAACTAAGCCCAAATCATCCCATTGTAAACCAAAGTTTCCAGAATAGTAAGTTGTTTTTAAAAGGATTAAGAGAACTTAAAAGTTTGTGTTTGACTTTATCTAAGTTCCATTTAAGTAATGATTTCACAAGTTTAGGGTTTATTTTAACTCCCTGGAAATTCTGAGTCAAGAAATAAAATAAGCACAGCTGCCTATACTGTACATAGCTTGCTAAGTATGTGCTTGGCATTAGGCAAACCTAAGTTCAGGTCCCAATTTGCTGCTTCACACCCATCATGCCTTGGGCAAGTTATTTAGTTCCTCTGGGTTTTAGTCTCTTTACCTGTAAAATAAAAGTAATAATTACACAATTTACAATTTAGAGATTAAATGAGATATAGCCCATGTAAAGTACTTAGCATATAGACTTTGCAGGGCATATGTTTTGTGCTTAATAACTGATAGAGTTATTATTACATCAAGTAATCTAAGCTATTTCTAGACTGTCTAAAATAGGTTACTATATAAAATAAAATCCTCTGACAAAATCACTTCGGGTGGAAAATTACTCATGGGATTGGAAAGGTACCTACTTTTTCTTTACATTTGTATAATCATTATCCTACTATTTGAATTAAGATGGTCAGATGCACTTTTGAAAAGCAACAATATTGAGAGGCAAAATGTATTTAAAATAGAAAATTATGACTTTTAATTTAATCTAAAATATCTACCTCAAACTGAAATAAAGAAAGGCTGATTATTAAAGTGTCCTTTTTTTCCCCCAAGAAAACCTAGCCCTCTAAATCTTTCTATAAATATACAGTGTTATTAGCTCATGACAATAAATTCACTTGGCCAGATGGTTTCCATTTGGTTCAGGCAAGTATTCTGAGAAATGGCCGCTCAGAAAGCATCTCTCTACATCAGCTTTCCTACGGTTGAAGCTTGGAGTGCTCCAGTACCAATTTCAGTGCCCAAGTTTCTAAAATTATTAAGCAAGCTGATGAGGGCTAAGGAGATTGTTACATTTATTCCAGAGATCTGATGAATGCACAACAGTAAGAGAGCATGTGTGTGATAAAGCAGGCCAAATTGTACAAATCAGAAATATGGAGAAATCACATATTCTTGATGCTAACTATGGTTATTTTCACCATCCCAACCACCACCAGCACTTTTCCAGATGAGTGAATAAGGGAAAATATAATTTTGCCCTGGGATTTTGTTCAACTTGGTTTGGTATTCTAAAACAGATCCTTTGTAACTGTATCTTATTAAAGCCCAAGAGGGCAGTTAGAGGTCAGGGTCTTTGCCTTTGTGCTTCCCCTTCTCTCACATCACAAAGAGGAAGCTGAGTCATTAGGAAATGAATTCTCAATCACCCTCATAACCAAAAAGAAAACTCATCATTTGCCCAGGGAACTTGAAGGAAAATAATTTCACAGTTGCTACGTTACTACAGAGGATGCCAAAAATTTGTATGCACATTTCAAGAAAGAAAAAACTGTATTAAAGTTGTAATACTCAATATAAGCAGATACCAAAAGATGAATACAAGTCATCTTTGACTTTTGCAATTACAAGAAGTGTTCAAAGAGGTTATGACAGTGTCCAGACACATCTGATTACGGAGAACTACTGCTTGAGCAAGTGAGCAAAGTGTCCACTTGTATCACTGAGCATACCATTTTAATTTTTTCCCAAAGTACCATCAGTGTAGCTGGTTTTCTAAGATACACCACATCCTTTAAGGTCCCCCATAGGTAGAAGTCAAGGGGCGTTAAGTCAGGAAAATGTGGGGGAAATTCAAACGTACTCGAATTTCAAATACCACTTCAAAATGGTCTTTTGCTCCTTGAATGGCAGCTGTGCTTCCGCTGTTTTCTTTGACTGTCCTGCCTGTTGCATGATGATGCTAACATTCATTCGATTAACACCATCCTTTGAGTTACCACAATTTAATTCAACTTCGAAAAGTAATACATAGATAACTGCCCCGCGACCAGCGCGGGGAGAACAGAACCAGAGGGGAGGCCGGGGAATTAAGAAAATCACGCAGACACACACACTCACAGACATAACAGACAGCAAAGCTGGGACCGGGGGTTCCGGTGCTCTGATGGAGACACAGAGACCCTTCAGGTCTGCAGCGGGTTTATTTTATATCCCAAGAACAACAGGGGGTGTAATTTCTTAATTGTGAAACAATGTTGCTGACCCCCATCCTTTCATCCTATTTATGATTCCTCTGCCTCGCAGGCAGTGTTGCTTCTCTCCTTCCCCTCAGCCAGCCAGAAACCCCGTGCTGAGTAATGTCCTTGTTCACCATGTACCAGGCAGCCCCTCAAGACCCCCGAACCTCGTATTCCAAGTACATAGACAGCCTTGCTAAACCCATTTTCTCTCAATAGACCTGGCCTCTAGTTCAAACACTGCCCACAGATAACATTTCTTAAAATGTGTATACATTTTTAGCACCCCAGTATTACCTCCAGAATCAGTGGTCTCCCCTGGACTAGTGGCCACCACTTGTGAAAATGAAGAGGAAAAAGGGCGTAATAAGAAGTCATCAGAAGCAGGTGGTTACATGACTGGGATAGTAGATGGTGAGAATCTAGCAGAAGAACTGAATTATTCACAAAGAAAAAGCTAAGGCAGAAACCTAAGGAGGAATTACTTTAAGGGACCAATGACTGGAAATAACTATCAAAGAACATGTCAAAATAATTTCAGAATTGGTATAGAATTCCCACTTAAGTGGGTATTCAAATAAAAAATTGACAAAGAAATATTCATGGGGCTAGCATAAGCTGAAGAAACCGATGTCACCAGGCAGTTTTTTGGTGAAGAGTGTCATCAAAAGCTATTCTTTGGTAGGGGGGAAATGTTAAGTGTTCAAGGCATCTTCTATTGAGTCTTGAAGTACAAACTATCCCTTCCTATAAGTTGAAACATAGCAAGAAACATCACTTCTTATGGATTCTGAGCTTATAATCAGAGGTTATAAATAAATTACAGTATTTCTCACCCACTTCACAAAAGACAAGCCCACTCCACTATCTGGGGAGAAGGCTTGTCTTTTGTGAAGTGGGTGAGAACTATTGTGATTTATCATAGCCAACAAGAGTGAAGGTGGTATGAAATGAGGCTGTAGATATAGGCTGGAGGCAAAGCATGCCCAACCCAATGAGTTATGTAATGAATTTTTATTTTATTCTGCATGTAATGGAACCCATCAGAAGACTTTTAAATGTTAAGGACTTACTATCTTTCAGTATGCATTTCTCCATTCCATTCATTCAGTAAATATTTTATGAGAATTCAATATGTACCAGTCCCTGTTCTAGACTCTGGAAATAAACTGTTGAACAAGAAAAACCACATCATGTCCACTCCCAGCCTGCATGATATCTGGGACAATTTTGTTTAAGATAGCCCTTCTGGCAGGTAAGTAGAGACAGACTAGATTTTAGCCCACTTACCCACCTCAGCTAGGCACCCACGTACAGTGCCCAACTTACACTAATGTCCATGGTGGCTCTGGACAAGTGAACTGACTTCAAGGGGCGTAAGTTTTAGTGGAAACAGACCGACAATAACCAAACAAACACAAGGTAACTATAGAGGATGATGCAAATCAAGAAAAACTTAAATAGGATGGCCAGGAAAGTTTCTCGGAGGAGATGACAAGCTGAGATGCAAAGTGTAAGAAAGAGTCAACTGTGAAATAAGCTGTGGTAAGAGCCCTGCAGTAAAAGAGAACATGCGCAGTGGCCTTGAAGCAGAAATGAGTTGGCACATTTGAAGAACAGAAAGTAGGTTGGTGTGACTGGAGTGAGCAGAAAAGCAAGATGTAATGAGGTTCAGAGTGGTGAGGTTCCCACCTATAGGACTCTGTAGGCTTTGACAAGACTTTGACTATAGTCAACAATAATATATTTTCCACTAGGTGTCATAAATAAATAAATAAATAAATATATATATATATATATATATATATATATGAAATAGATATAGATATATATGTAGATATAGATTATAGATATGAAGTTTCTATTCCCCCCCATTTTATTGAGATAAAATTGACATAACATAATTTTGACAAAATCAACATTTTGTTGAGCGTAAATCTCATGTTAAGTGTTCTTTCAACAACTAAAAGACTGAAAAAGTTGAGATTGAGGGGCTTGTGGGACATGGAATTAGATACGCCCCAGGGGCAGTAATTTATGTGGAATGACAATGCACAAATTGACTTCACGCATGAACCTAAAATAGTCATTGAATCCCAGGATGGGAATGATCATCTCTGGGGTAAGTAACAAAAACCTGTGAGCAGTGCCTTTGGTCCCATTGAACTTTAAGACACAAGATGAAGAAGCACCATGATAACATCAGTGTTAAGAGCTTGCCCTGTGAAGAAAGGTGACCTTGGCTGTGAATCTGTTGCTCAGAGAGTTATTAAACCTCTCTGAGTTTTGGGGTCCTCAGATAAAATGGGGATTAAAAATAACTACCTCATAAAGTTGTTTTAGGATTAAATGAGATGATGTGTGCAAACTATTACAATGCCTGGCACTCAGTAGGGACTCAATAAATTTTAAACACATGCACACACACACACACACACACATGCAGGCACCTCAAAAGAGAACTGAGAAGGAATTTCTAAAGAGAAAAAACTTGTGACAGTGGTGTCACTGAAGCGTGTTAAGGAGAGAGTTAAAAGATGAAAGTAGTCAGTGGTGTTAAATGCTACAGAGAGGTTTGGGTGGGGCTGTTCTTTTCTAAGCTAAATTCTACATTTTGACATGTAGCCCAGTAATTAACATTTGACACCCTGACCTTCATTAATGATTTGTCATTAGAGATATCAGATCACTCCTTTGAGACATGTAATTACTAGAGAGAATGAGCTCAGTGTGTTCAGGAAAGAAAATCGCCATATGAGGGTCTGGTTGTTTTGGCGTCATTACATTCCAGTACGTAAGAGAGGTTCAAAAGGCATCCATTGCATCTGGTGACTTTAGAGGAGTGGTTTCAGCAGCATGGTTGAGTTGGAAGCCTTATTACTATCATTTGAGGAACAATTATGAGATGTGAGAAGCAAAATACAGAACATACCTGCTCTGTTAGAGGGATGGCTCCAACCAGATGAGGAGATCCAAAATAGTAACTAAAGTGGAGAATAAGATCAAGTTTGCATCTTTGTTTAAAGTTGTGAATCACTTACATGCATGGGAGGAAACGTTGCAAATATAGAAGAGGATAGATGATAGTTGATGTACAAGGAGAGGGTAAGAAGTCATAGGATCCAGAAGATGACTGGAGGGTGAACATCTTTTGTTAAAAATGAGAATGAAATATGAATGAGTAGAAATGTCATCAACGTTTAAGGATGAAAGTAGAGATTTTAAATTTCTCATGCTGTACTGGATACAGCTCTGAGAAGTTAGATCTGTGATTGAGGGGCAAGGAGTTCAAAGGTAGGATTACAGGATTGCCCTAGAGAATTATAAAAGTGGGTCGGCCTGTAATAAATTTTGGATACTATAGTTTTTAATCCACAAATTTCTTTGTCGAGTAAATAAAATGACCCTAAATATAAAGGAACAGAAGCTCTTCCAAACAATTTTGGAAGCTAGCTCTTGGAGGGTAAAATTGTAATCTGAAGATTTGCTTTTAAAAAGGAGGGGTGGGGGGTGGAGGGTTTAAACCTAAGCAGTACGTATGTGCAGTCCAAACTGGAGTCACATATCTCATTCTTCAAGGGTTCAAGGACTAGCACAGTGACAGGAAAAACTCCCTCCGGCTTCTGCTCTATGATCATTTTATTGTATTTGTTTCCCGACAGCCTTTATTGCAGACACCCTCTCTGCCCACGGGTAGGAAATTCATAATCCAAGGCCATTCCCAGAGCTTTTGTTCCAATAACCTTTCTGAATCATACACCTGGCTCTCCAATATTACTAATCAGTCATTTAAAAAATACTTTAGAGACAAAGGAGACTGTTGTGCCTCATTTTAGAGTGACCGTGACATTAAAAGCACACACACACACACACACACACACACACACAGCGGTCTTACAACTATCTGGGAAATTCGTGAGATAGGCCTGAATATGAAGATAGAGTCATTTTCAAGGTCACTGCTTCAATAAAGAAAAAATCGAATTGATATAGTCAATTCCAAGTAAGTTTTGGCTAATGTAATTGGCCTTCTCTCTCCAACAGTCTCAGCATGTCATAAATTATTCATGGCTGTTGATGAGTTATTCTGGTTGCCATGATGAGATTCTGGCTACTGTGCCATGTCCACCTTATCCTCAATTTAGTCTAACAAGAGGGCACGCTTACCCTGGATAGCCCCCCTCCGCCCGCCCCGGCCCTCCCCCCACCTCCACCCCCGGCCGTGGAAGGACTTTCTTGTATATAAATAAAAGCCGGCTTAATCCAGTGCCTGGGTCCCCGCGTCCTCAGTCTCGCCGAGTCTATTGACAGCACTTACCCGTTTCTATCACAAGGTGGCGCACGCAACCCACCCCGCCCCCGACTTCCCCAACTCCCCGCCACAGGCGCTGCACAACTTAACTGCTGAATCCCAGCAATCAGTGAGCCCGGGAAGAGAGGGTGTTCGTGCAAAAAGAATCATCTAGTGCAGGTCACTCGTTTTACAAATGAGAGAACTTGAGACCCCAAAAAAGGTAAGCGACCCAGCCTAACCACATGCTGCTTTGAGGAAGGCAGGATCAAATGGCATGTCTCCACACTGTCCATCCCAAATTCATTCCACCAATGGTCAGTGGTTTTCAAACCAAAGCAAGCAAGCAAACAGAAACACCCCATTTTCCCGACAAACTTTCACAAAGAATACATACTTCTTCCACCTCTCCACACCCTAAAACGTGATTGTTGTATTGAATTTCTCTCCCAAACCGTAACTTTCTCTTCTGTTTCATTTCCACCTTGTTCACAGTCACTAAACCTCTTGGACCTTCCCCAGAGTTCAGACACATCCTCCTAAATCCTCCTAATCTCCAGCCAGGCCAAAGGCAAATCACTTCTCCACAGTCACAGCAGCATGTGCGACTCTGCTCTGGCCTTCCGCCCTGTGGCTTGCTGCTGCCCTACCTTTCCCTCTTCCAGCTGCTGAATTCCACCAAGGAAATTAAAGTCGCTGATCTACAACCTCTTTTCAGCTCCAGTTGTCTTTTTCCATTCCCCTCAGAGGCAGCCCAGGCATCAAGCCCAGCCCTCACCTGCATGTTGAACAGACCTGAGTCCTGACTTCATGCCAGGTGCTATACTAAGAACTTTACATGCACTAACTCATGTCAACTGCCACAACAGCTCTACAGGGCAGAAAATAGTAAAGATCCCCATTGGCAGATGAGAAATCTGAGGCAAAAAGATACAGAGCCGGGAAATAGCAGAACCGGAATTTGAGCCCCAGTGGTCTGGATCCAAAGCTTGTGCTGTTAACCCCCAAGGTGTGGTCTCTCATGAGCATGCCGACAACTTCACTTAAAAATTGCAACTAGCAGGCATCCAGTCTCTCCATTTCCATCTCCTCTATCTAGTATTTTATCTGCATCTCCCCTCCTCCTTGAATACTTGCCCTTTGTACCCATAATTTTGATCCCAGTTTCCCCAGGGTCCCAGAGGACTTGCTCCGCCAGTTATTCCTCCTTATTCCTCTACTGTAACTGCTCCATCGAAACTTCTGATAAAACCTTGTTTGCCAAACCAGGTGGAGCTCCAGAGTCTTATCCCTTCTAACCTTTTCCCAAGGTACTTTTTCCTTGTTCCCCTCACCCTCAGCCCTGCCTTCTTTAGCTTACCTGAGGCTCTCCTCCTCTGGTCTTTTCTTTCCATAGAAGATGTTCTCACTGAGTTTTTTCAATGCAGAAGTTTGACCCCTACCTCAGCCCACAGGATTCAGAATCTCTTGTTTTAGAGCCCAGAACTCAAAGGTCCTCGTGTGAGTTGGCTGCACAGCCAGGGTAAGAAGCACTGCTTATTAAGTAAGCCAGACGTGGCAAGTGGATAGCATGATTCCACTAATATGAAGTACCCAGATAGTCACATTCAGGGAGAAAGAAAGTAGAATGGAAGTTACCAGGCACCTGACAGGCCACATGCCATCACTATTTCCTCTACCTGAAATGTATTGTCCTGCTTTCCTGCCCAGTTAATTCCTACTCATCCCTCAGCTCAAGGCTGGGGCTGGGCTAAGTGGACACTGCCTTCTCTCTCTCCATTAGCAATGTCATTTGTTCTATAGCTGCAGTCCTTACCTACATATTATTCATTTCCAATCTAGCAGTGTTCCTGAATTCTGACTTAAATTCACAACTCTCACCAGCTATCTTCCATGAGACACTTGCTTTCTTCAGGCACCTAACATATCCAAAACTTGAATAATCATTTTCCTCTTTTCTATCCTCCTCTTCCTCTTGTGTTTTCTATTTCAAAAACTCACATCCTCATGTATTATATGTATCAGATACTAAGAATGGTGCCTAGTAGCAGTTGTTATGTGACAGTTAATATTATTAGCAATAGAATTATAATAAAATTATGATAAAGACTTTTAGAAACATGGTAAAACGGGATGAAGTGCTTACCATTCTACAACATCTCCATATTTAAGATAATTTTTTTTAAATCTGTCTCTTAGAATATCAAGGTAGAAAAAGGGAACCTTAATAATGTAACTGGTGGCCAAATATTATAACTGATAATACCCAGAGCACTATTAGGTACAGTCAAGAAAAGTTCCTTTGAAAAGTGGAGCTTTACTAGAAGGCCTAATGCAAGGTAGAAATAGTAAGACATACAGACTAAGAGAATACAAACAACACAGGGTTGAACAACTTGATGTCTCTCTACTCAAGATATGCTATAGATTATAGGAGACTTTCAAAATGCATATTAAGGATTAATTGACTAAACAAAATAAATGCAATATTGTCAAAGATAAGCCATTATGAATGGATAAACAAAATGTGATGTATACAGACAATGGAATGTTATTCAACCTTAAAAAGAAATGAAATTTTGACACATGCTACAACATGGATGAACCTTGACAATATTATGCTAAGTGAAATAAGCCAGTCACAAAAGGACAAATACCGTGTGATTCCATCTCTATGAGGTACCTACAGTAGACAGATTCATAGAGACAAAGTAGAATGGTGGTTATTAGGGGCTGGGAGGAGAAGGAATGGGAGTTAGTGTTTAATATGTAGAGTTTTAAGTCCAAAACCTAAAAAAAGTTTCAGGGATGGATAATAGTAATGACTGTATGACAATGTGAATGCACTTTAATGCCACTGAACTGTACCTTTAAAAATGGTTGAAGTGGTAAATTTTGTGTGATGTATTTCTACCTCTAGTAATGGGCTTTACGTGCTAAATTTTAATATCCTTGAGCCTGGGCAAGTACACGAGTCTTTTTAAAAGAAACATGGTTTACTTGCACAACACTGATCAGTTTTGAGAGATCATTAATGCCCATGAAGTGGTTTTTGTAGGTGTGAAACAAATGGTGAGAATTTGAATTGGTCCCTCTTATTATAGTATTGAAATTAAGTCTACTTAATGTATCAAGTCATGTTCATGCCCTGATTTTATATACTTGTATCTATCAATAAATATTGTGATACTTGAAAAAGAAAATTTTTTATGTTATGTATGTTTTACAATAAAAAGGTCAAAATAAGAGCCATTAAGCTCAGTAGTTACTGGATAACTATGATGTTTCCTTAAATATATATTTCCCTATGAATAGATATAATTTATAAATTTTCATAAAATTATGTACTATACTTCTCCAGGAGGGACTATCAGTAAGAACAGTTTGGGGAACAGCTTTCAACTATATCCAAATTAAAGCTGGAAAGAAATAATTAAAAATTAAATTAAAACTTACATCTAAGAAATAGATGCGGGAGGAAGATAGTTCTCTTTAAAAATAGGGAAATAAGAGACACTATTTTATACAAAAGTCATTCAGCGCAGAAATTCTAATATAAATATCTATCCCTACACTTCTGCCATTATACAAATGGGATATTTAATTATAAGCATCATACCAGAAAATGAAAAATTATGAATATTAAAATTACTACTATATTCTCTTTTTGATTGAATACCTCCCTACTGGAAAACTTCAAATAAAAAATATTAAGGCCAGAATATCAAGTATATTTGTTCCTAGCTGCTCTTATAGAAGCATTAGCAGAGGCAGTTAATGTTCCCAGAACATTCTGTGCTTCTCCACATCCTCCAGGCTCCCTTCCTATTGGACTGGGCCCACATGACTAGTTCTGGTCAGTAGAAAGTAGCAGGGTGATATGTGTCATTTCTGAGCTGAACAGTTAAAAAAGCCAGTGTGCCTCCTCCATCTTTCTATGTCCCTGTCCCAGTGACCTTTGGCAGGCAAGGAGATGACAGAGATCACCAGATGCAGAAAGCCTGGATCCCCTTGTTGGTGCTTGTAGACAGATCCCACCAGCCTGCACTAGACCCTCTGAGAAATAACATTTTGTTGTTTAAACCACTGAATTGGAGGGTTTATTTGTTACCATAACATAGCAACACTTATACTAACACAGCGGGTAGCCTACAGGTGAGAAAGTAGAAATCACTGTTAGCTTCCCTACTTATCCCAAGAGTCAGTCCCACCACCTATGACTACTTTTTAATTCCGAAGTAGCCTTCGTTAAATACTAAGAACGCTAGAGGGCGCAACTGCGTTGCGGAAAGCTTGGCCAGTATGGTAAATGAAGCAAGGTATGGAATCGTCGTGTGTCAGTCACCACTTGAGATCATTGCGTTACAAATAATTTACAACTTTAATTTTAATACAAAACCAATAAATTCCAAAGACATGTAAAACATGTGTATACATTTACAAATATGAATATTTGCATCGGAAAGCTAGTGCGACTTTTCCCAGTGTGAGAGAAGAGTTTGTTTATCCATCTGTATTCTTTAATTCCTTCAGGTATTCCTGTCTACCGGCAATTACTGTTAGACATCCATACATATTCTACCCTGATCATTTGAGAAAGCTGAAGTTTCTAAGGTCTCATTATAAAGATGCCTAGATATTCCAAACATCAAGCTGTGACAGGAAGCTCCTCACCCACTCCAAATGTCATGCTGAGTTTTAAGCAAACTTCCCTTTCCTGTTTCCTTTTTCCCCTCTAATTTATTTTCTTCAAAGTCTATTCAAAAGCTGCTGCCAAAATTGTCTTCCTCTATTGTTGTTCTGATGACATCATTCCCTTCCCTAACTCGTCTTTGTCTCATGGTCAAAATGTGCCTTCATTTCCTTTGTACTGACTCTGGGCCTGCCTCTACTTCATTTTCCCCTTACATCCTGCTTCTTGTCACCAATTGCTACACAAGATCGTCGTTTTTGATGTCCCAGTGTTGAAATATGTATTCATCTGTACTTCAAATGAAGACTTTCCCAGATCTCTTCCAATCCAACTTCATATGCTTATATGTATTCATTGCTCTACATATTAAGCACCTTCTCCAAGAATGGCAATGTTCTGGATAGTGTTAAGAGGAGGTATAAACAAAGGGAAAAATATGATCCTTAAACCCAAAATTACCAAGAAGCCATTCAATCTGGGGCTTTGGAAAGCCTACTGAAATTTTCTCTTCTTTCAAGACTGAGGGGATGAAATAACAGGAGAAAATTATTCCATGATATCAGATAACTACACCATCAGACTTGGGGTAATTCTAGTCATTTCATCATCCTGTCAAGATTATATCAATAAAAAATAATCTTTTTTTGGCGGGGTAGGGGGTAGTTCCCTGGCTGGGAATTGAACCCAGGCTGCAGTGTTGAGGGCGCTGAAGCCTAGCCACTACACCACCAGGGAACCCCAAAAAAAGAACCTTAAATTGATGTTATGAGTGTGAATCCTACACCAACTTACAAAAACTGCAAACCACACTGCTACTCAAATAACTTTTTTAAAGTGAAATTAAGACAATATGGTAACCAGTATCATATCAACAGGGGAAATGTGTTATATAGTAACATAGAAAAACACAGTTGTGTCAAATCCAAGATTCTAACTTTAATATCATTATAAAGTGTATATTATTTAGTGAACCAAACTGAAGAGTATAAAATTAGTTACTGTCATAATCACCTGGTATTGATGGGATATATACAAAGTCCACTTTGCATCCCTATTAATGTAAAATTTGGGGATTTTTAACATGGTATAAATACTGCCTGTGTATTGAAGGAAAATCACTTCTTAACCAAAGACCATGCATTACTTAGGAGTTTAGAATTTAGTCTAATGAGATTTTGGTTATTAGAAAGCATGCTAAGTTAAAAGTTTCTAGCTCAGTCATTAATTTGATGCTTGGTATTTGGCATACTACTTTGAATCTCTCATTCCTCAGTTTCCTCACCTGTAAAATGGGGATAGAAACATCTACTTACCCACTCTTCAAGGTTGTTTTAAGAATCAAATGTCATAATATATTTAAGTAATTTGAAAAGTATGAAGTATTATTTAATGTAAGGTATTATCATTATATTTATACCACTAAGATTTAAAGTGATTGTGATGCAAACACATTATATACTTTATTGACTGAATCAACTAAAAGTTCAGGTCATCTTTAGTTGTTTATGAAAAGTGTTTAACTTTTTAAAATAATTTCTATTTTTCAATTACAGTTTATATGCTCTATATTAGCTATGGAAATTGTTTTAATTTATAGGCTTATAAGGCAACATAATTAACAAATATTACAAAAATGAAGTTTTTCCTCTGCTATTATAACTTCTCCAATTTTTCATTTCAAGTCAAGTTTTTGTGCATAAGAAAAAAATACTTACTCTCAAAATTTGTATATTTTTAGGGTTACAGAATTCAAATACCCCAAATTAATATTTTTTTCTGATACAACAATATTAAGTATTCTTCAAATTTTTTATCATAGGCTCACTATGTACCAAGCATTATACTAGGAATTAAAAGGTAGAAATATAAATAAAATGAAAAGTACCTGCCATGGAAGAGTATTATTATTTTACTTGAGTGTTTAAAATTAAAAACATAACTTGATTTTTTTTATATTATTGCTTAGCTTTATTGTCTCCCTTTTTTCTTTATTCTTCTAATTTTCATTAAAGTACAGCTAACATACAAAATATATTAGTTTTAGATCTACACAATAGTTATTCAACATTTATATACCTAAAGAAGTGATCACCATGATAATTCCAAAAACCGTCTGACACTGTATCACACTAGCACAATATTATTGACTATATTCCCTATGGTATACATTATATCCCCATGACTATTTTTATACCTGGAAATTTGAACATCTTATTCCTCTTCACAGTTGCCCCTCCAATTTTTTAAATTTTTTAATTACATTGACATTCAGTATTATTTTATATTAATGGGAGGACAGTATAGTAGTTAGACATTTATATAATTTAAGAAGTGATTCCCCCTGACTAGTCTAGTACCCACCTGGCACTATACATAGTTATTATCATATTATTGACTATATTCCCTATTCTTTAATTCATATCCCCATGTAACTACCAATTTGTACTTCTTAATGCCTTTTGTACTCCTCAACTCCTCTCTCATTTATCACCTCAATAAATATAGTAACCATCTGACACCATTCATAGTTATTGCAACATTCTTGCCTATATTCCTTATGCTATACCCTACATCCCCATGGCCACTTTGTAACAACCAATTTGCACTTTATAATCCCTTCCACTTTTTCGCCCACCTCCAACCCCTGTCTCCTCTGGCAGTCATCAAAATGTCCCCTGTATCTATGAATTTGTTTTTGTTTTGTTTGTGTATTTTGTTCTTTAGATTCCACATATAAGCTAAATCACATTGCATCTGTCTTTCTCTGTCTGACATACGCCACTCAGCAAAATGTCCAGGACCATCCATGCTGCCATAGATGATAAAAACCCATTCCCTTCCATGGGCAAGCAATATTTCATTGTACCACTTACTCTTTGTCCACTCATCCATTGACAGACACCCAGGCTGCCTCTACATTTTGGCCATTGTAAACAATGCTGCAATGAATATATGGATACATATGTCCCCTCGAAGAAGCATGTACGTTTTCTTCAGATAAATACATTGAAGTGGGATTACTGGGTCTTTTTGTCTCTTGTTATAGCCTTTAATTTAAAGTCTGTTTTGTCTGGTATAAATATTGCTACCCCAGCTTTTTTGTTTGTTTGCATTTTCATGAAATATCTTTTTCCCATCTCTTTACTTTCCATCTGTGTGATTCTTTCTATCTGAAGTGAGTCTCTTGTAGGGCAGCATATGTGAGAGTCTTGTTTTCTTATCAATTCAGCCACCTTATATTTTGATCAGAGCATTTAATACATTTACAATGAAAAGACAGATATGTAGTTATTTCTTTTATTTTACACACACACACACACACACTCACACACACAGTCTTAAAGAAGTCTAAGATTTCTTGTAGCTTTAGTTTGGTGGTGATGAACTCCTTTAGCTTTTTCTTGTCTGGGAAGCACTTTATTTGTCCTTTGACTTTAAATGACAGCTATGTTGGGTAGAGTAATCTTGGTTGTAGTTCCCTGCTTTTCATCACTGTGAATATTTCCTGCCAATCCCTTCTGGCCTGCAAAGTTTCTGTTGAGAAATCAGCTGACAGTCTTATGATAGCTCCCTTGTAGGTAACTAACTGCTTTTCTCCTGCTGCTTTTAAGCAACTTTCTTTGTCTTTACTTTGGCATTTTAATTACAATGTGTCTTGGTGTGGGCCTCTTCAGGTTCATCTTGTTTGGGACTCTATGCTTCCTGGGCTTGTATATTTATTTCCTTTACCAGGTTAGGGAAGTGTTCTGTCATTATTTTTTTTTTTTTCTTTTTGGTATGTGGGTAGCTCCCTGACTGGGAATCAAACCCAGGCCATAACGCTGACAGCGGCAGTGCCGAAGCCTTAAGCCACTACACCATCAGGGAACTCCCTGTCATTATTTCTGTAAACAGGTTTTCAAATCCTTGTTCTCTCTCGTCTCTTTCTGGTACCATTACAATGCAAATGTTGGTACCCTTGATGTCTCAATGGCCCGTTAAACATCTTCACATTTTTTTATTCTTTTTTTTTTTTTTTCTGTTCTGATTGGATGTTTTCTGCTACCTTATCTTCTAAATCATTGATTTGGTCCTCTGCTTCATCTAATCCACTGTTGATTCATCATTCATCAAATGTAGTCACCATTTCAGTTACTGTATTCTTTATTTCTGACTGATACTTTTTTATGTTTTTTATCTCCATTTTTATGTTTCATATCTCTTTGTTGAAGTTCTCTCTGAGATCATTGAGCATCCTTATAATTAGTGTTTTGAACTCTGCATCTGGTAGATTGCTTTTCTCCATTTGTTACTTATTTTTCTAGTGCTTTGTTCTGTTGTTTCACTTGGAACCTTTATTTGTCCTCCCATTCTGGCTGCTTCTCTGAGTTTTCTATGTATTAGGTAGGGCTGCTATGTCTCCTGTCTTAGTAGAGTGACCTTATGTAGTAGGTATCCTATGGGGCCCCGTGGTGCTGTCTCCCTGGTCACCAGAGCCAGGTGCTCCATCTGTGTCCCTTGTGTGGGTTGTATGTACCTTCCTGTTATAGTTGAGCCTTGGTTGCTGTTTGCAAGTTAATAGGAGGAATTTACCTGAGGGCTGATTGGTTGTGATGACATGCTCTAACCACAGTGGAGGTGTTGTGGTGCAGGACCTGACCCTAAGGAGTAGGATTCACTTTAGCAGCCCTCTGGTGCCTGCCCAGTGCCCTATAGGTGTGTTGTCTCTGAGGTGGCCAAATGATGTTCTGGCTGGGTTCAAATCTGGCCACCAGGCATGCCAGCCTTTGGGCCTCCTGGGAGGGGCCCCACAACAGTTCAAGTCCCACCATGGCCTATGCCCTGCCTGGGGCCACCTGGCACAAGCCACAAATCAATCCGCAGATGGTCACCACCTGTGCTGGGCTTGGAGGTACCTCGAAAGGCCCAGTCATAAACCGAGATTGGCTGTAGCTAGTGCCAAGCTTAGTGATGCTGAGCAAGAGTTATGATGTATGCAGAAGCCAGATGCTGCTTGTTTGAGTTTTGTGAAGCCTTGAGAGATCTTAGGAAAGTCTTTAGCATGAACTAAGGCAGGCTGTTTATATGGAAAAGCCACAGGAAACAATGTAGGTGGGCCTGAAATTTGGGTGGGGTGGCATCTTAGGGAATCATGGCGAATGAATGGTGTTAGCAAGGTTGATGGAAACTCAGTTATGGCAGCCACCTGCATCTGCATGCCTGGAGCAGGGAGAGCTTAACAAAGAAACAATGGCTTCTGCCAGCTTCTCCCTTCTGCCCTTAACCTGAAGCCAGACAAGCCAATTCCTATTCAAATCTCCCTGGCACCATTAGAGCTGCTGCTTCAGCACTGGAACTCAGAGCAAATGAGTCCAATAGCAAGTAAGTCAGTGTGTAAGTCCTTTAAGAGGAGCACCTAGGACTGTAGCTGCCCCCGGTCTCACTCAGCCACAATCTCCACTGGTTTACACAGCCCAAAGTTACAGGGACGTCTCTCCCCAGCACTGGAACCCTGGACTAGGGAGCCTGGTATGGGCTGGGACCTCTTGCTCCTTGCAGGGGACCTCCACAGTCTAGATATCTCTCCCAATTTTTAATGGTTACATGTGGGTGTGGGATCAGCCCATTCCACACCTTTGTCCCTGCTACCTGTCTTGAAGTGGCTTCTTCTGTAGGCCCTTAGTTGAAGAGCTTCCATTCAGCTAAACTTCAGGTAATTCTCAATGATGGTTGTTATGTAGTTTCGTTATAATTTTGATATGGCCCTGAGGAGAGACAAGCACAGCCTTTACCTACTCTGCCATCTTGACTGGATCACTGAGGCTCCATAACTTGATATTTTTAATAAATATTTATGTGATAAAATCAAAGAAATAGTGGTATGCCACATTCATTAAATTTTTATTAACATTTCTTATTAAATATGATAAGGTAAAAATAACCACAACTGAGAGGCAACAAGTATTTATTTGAGATTAAAAACAAGAATAACTATTCAGGAAGCACTGATTCAGGCAGAAACCCAAATAGTGTTCTAATTAGGAGACAAAGGCAAGGGGTATTTATGAGAAAGAGAAGGGGAACAATTACACCAATAGAAGGAAGGCACTTCTATGGGTACAGATAAGCTAATATAATAATGTTAATTCTAAACAATGTTTTTAATTTTCAATCCTGAAGTCATCAGTCCCGTAGTCATAATAACAGCTTGCTTGTTATCCTTGCAACAATTCTTTGAGACCCATGTTGCTATAGGCCCAGTTCAAATGGTTACTTTGTCCCATTTTAACATTCCAAAGGTTTGAGGTATAAGATGTGCAAGGCATTTCTTCTGGCATGGCAGCTCTGGCTCCATTTTAAAGTGACTCCATTTACATTATGTTTTACAAATAGTAGCAAATTATTATTCCCAATTTATAGATAAAGATAGTGACACTAAGAGAAGTTACTTGTCAGGTTCATATATCTGGTAACTGGAATTTGAACCTGAGCAGAGGTGACCTCAAAGAGACTTTTGTAAATATATGTTTAGAACTATAGACTATGGTGTTTTAATGAAATAGATTTGGTCACATTACTTATTACTGGTAAAGCTTTGTGATGATTGATTTTATGTGTCAACCTGCCTGGGCCATGGGATGCCAAGACATTTGGTCAAATATTATTATGGGTGAGTCTGTGAGGGTGTTTCCGGATAAGGTTAACGTTTAAGGGAGTAGACTGATTGCCCTTTCTAATGTGGCTAGGCCTCATCCAATCAGTTGAACGCCTGAATAGAACACAAAGGATGACCTTCTCCCAAGTTAAGGAGAATGCCTCCTGCCTGAGACTGCCTGCAAACTGGGACATTGACTTTCTTCCATCTTTGAACTAGAACTGAACCATCAACTCTGCCTGTTTCTCAAAACTTCAGACTCAGACTAATCATTGGCACTTCTGGGTCGCCAGTTTGCTGATTCACCCTGAAAATCTTGGGACTTGTCAGCCTCCATAATTGCATGAGCCAATCTCTTACAATAAGTCTCTCTCTCTCTCAATCTACACACACACACACACACACACACACAGGCACACACGCACGCACGCACCCTAGTGATTTTTCCGGAGAACTCTGACTAATACAAGCTTCTTGAGGTCTATCCAAAAATTTTCCAAAAGCTAAGGAGAATGGAGAAATAATGATACTGTAATATTTTATAGTTCATCTGAATAGGGTAAAAAAAAAGTTTGTTTCAGTCATAACTCTATCACTTACTAGTTGTTTGATTTGGGGTAATTTACTTAATCCATCTAAGACTCATTCATTCATTCAACATATATTTACAGAATACCTTTTCTGTGCCAGGCCCTGAAAATACTCTGTGAGGCACTATAAATATCAGAGAAGATAAAGGCCTTACCCTTAAAAGTTCAGTAGAGTGACAGCTGGAGGCATTTGATAGAAAAATTCATGTTTTCAAGAATAGTGAATGTTGAATTATTAGGCACCTTTATCTCCTGCCTACCCAGCACAAAACCCTCTACTTCTAGCATTGTTTAGCATTCTGTCTTTAGGGACATTTTGGGCTCTGAAACTCTGCCTAAGCTATCAACTTCCCTTTGAGAATGCCTTTATAAATTATCTTTCCCAATTATATCACATTACCTTTTCAAAGCTCTTTTTAAATGTCTCAGCCTACTAAAATCCTCCTCTAATCCAAATTCCCCCAAATTTTATTTTCTATGCTCTTTATTAGCATGTACCAAATATGAGTTGTGATTTATCTTTGTATATAATATTCTACTTTATGGGTATCCAACCTTTTGGCTTCCTTGGGCCACACTGAAAGAAGAAGATTTGTCTGGGGCCACACATAAAATACAAGGTCTGGCAGAAGTAATGCCTTTTTTTTATGAGCTGGTAATCGATGCCAAATCTTTTATTACACAATCAGAAGCATGTGATTATATAACATAACAATACTTTAACTACCTTTAAAAGGGCATTACTTCTGCCAGACCCTGTACGCTAACACTAATAGCTGATAAGCTTAAAAAAAAAAAAAGTCCATGCGTAATTTTTATAATATTTTAAGAAAGTTTACAAATTTGTGTTAGACCACATTCAGAGCTGTCCTTGGCCACATGGGACCCCCGGGCCACAGGTTAGACAAGAATTGCTCTAGTTCTTAAGCTTCTAAAAGTAAGATATATTCTTATATTTATTTGTTTCATTCAGTACAGTAAATATTTCTTGAGTAACAATGTGATTTTCTACAGCTGACTCAGTAAGAGAAATTGGGAAAGCACTTTATTTTGTTTCCTAAGCACAAATGAATCAGGAGGCTTTCCCAGAATTAGACGACAATATTTTATTTAAGGGTCTTAAGATTTGCAAATCTGTCAACACTACTAGGTAACACCCAGAGTGTTCCCAAGAAAAAAAGTTGAGTGTTCTTATAGTAAAAAGCACATTCTTGAGAAGAATTAGTCCTGCATTCTTAGCTTCTGGATTGGTCTGAGATGGTGATCTTCCAGATGTCAGGTGCTCTCCATATGTGAACATTCTTTTCTAAATTCTTCAGAGGGTTATCTTTAGGATTTATAAATATCTCCAGGCATTGATGCACAACTGAAAAGTTCAAAAGTTTAAGTCCTCAGGCTAAAGTAAAATAAAATATATTTCTCATGTTTCAGCCCATTCTAATTTAAGTAATTTTGTTAGCTCAGCTATGTAGACTCCATTTTGTTTCTTCATTCTTGCCTTGGTTTCAATGTTCTGATTTTTCATAAGCTACACATTGAAGAAAATACTTGATAATGGGAACTTTGTATAAAATATTTTCAGTTTCCAAGTGATCAAATAAAACTGAATAAGTTACAAATATTATAATTAGTTTATAATGCCCTTAGAAGAGAGAGGTCGACATTGTTTATAATGTCATTATAAGGAAATTCATCATCTATTACTGAGATTAAATATTTTCTGTTCATGACAAGTATCCAAAAGTACTTCATTAGGTAATGTGAATGAAAAAGGGGCCTCATGTTAAACCTGACAAGCTCAGAGGAGGCCTACATGGCAGGCCTTACAAACCCAGAAAATCAAAGTAACCACATAGGATTGTCCAAACATAAAAATTCCTAACTAAAAGCTAGTCATGGCTAGTCCTGTCCTAGACCTGTATCTTCCTTGACAAAGGTCCGTCTTTACCTTAAGCAAGCCTGTCTATTGTCTCTTTACAGCTAAGATAACATACCTTTGAAATGTCAAGAGTAATCTTTTTTAGACCCCTCAGGGCACAGCCGTCCACACCACAGCAGAAAACCACAGAACTCATTGTTATCTTGCCCCCACCCCATACCATCTCTATGTGTTATAAATGTGCATTATTAACTACCCTGTGCCCACCAAAGTAAAAAACGTATGTGTCTCTCCATGTTACTTTTTATCCAGTTCCCAAGTGTTCTCTGCTTTGCTTCTTCCTGCCCACCTTCATCCAACACAAATGGATTTCTTTTGATTCTAATGTATAAAATAAGCAGCAAGGAGTTCCCTGGTGGTGTAGTAGCTTAGGGCTTCGGTGCTGGTGCTGTCAATGCTGTGGCCTGGGTCCGATTCCCAGCCAGGGAACTACCCACATATCAAAATAAACAAATAAATAAATAAATAAAATAAGCAGCAAAACTGCCATTCTCTAGAGCATTTTCTCAATTTATTGAAATTTTGCTTCCTAGCAATTATTATGAGTTTAGCTCACATAAACTCATACAAAAATTCTCTTCTACATGTTTGCATGTTTCCTACATCAACAGTAAGGATTCTAACCTATAATCAATAATTAAATGCTAACTTTTGAAAAATGCCTAAGCCATATACAATTTGCAGTTGAAACTTATTGGTTAAGGAACCAATATGGTTAAGGAACTGAGCTCTCCAAGGAAAAGGGCAGGTCTGGGCATACCTTTTTAAATCGTGGAGGCAGAGAAGGAAAGTCATTACGAATCAGACTCAGATTAAAATTGTGATGCCACCTCTTACCACTGCCTAAACTTGAACACATTATTAGCCTTGCTAAGTCTCAATTTCTTCACCTTGAAAAATTTTAAATTAGAATTTTATTCTCTGTCTTTTTATTTGGCCTAAATTGAAAAGGATATTAATCACAAAAGTATTTCTGACTCTCAGATTTTAACTTCATTAATACCTAAAATTTATAAGGTTGTTGTGAGGGATTAAATGAGTTATATAAATAAAGTACTAGTAATTTGCCTGGCACTTAGGAATTATGAAATAAATGGTACTTGCATTAGAAAACAAATGGCCAGAAACCTTGTATATGGCTAGTCACACTAAGTTCTTCGCACTGGCTCTGCATTATTCCTACTTGGCTAAAATCTCTGTTAAATATGTTCTGCCTATGCCTTGAAGAAGTATATAAGCTGATTTTTTCCAAAATAGTTTTTACAGATTATAAATTCATCTCTCATTTTATGCTTTCTACAAATGCTTTTTCTTGACATCACTTAAATTCTTTGTGGGGATCATTGTTTCAAGGATAGGATTATAGTTTTAGAAAAAAAAACCCTCCTTCAATCTAGGTTGTCTTTATTCTTCTTTAAATTCCACAATGCATTTGCAAAATTCTAGCTAAATAGCTACATTGTTCTTGACCCATTAGGCATTATCAGCAGGGTTTAAATTCAACAATTCATCGTAAAGCATTCAAAATGAAATGAGAAACATTTATTTATAGGTAACTGTTAAAGATAAGGGAAACAGTCAAGATTTGACCTGAAGCAAAGGTAAAAGAACAAAATCCCTGTGGTTAAATGAAATCTTTCAAATGTTTTATATTAGTAAAATATAGATTCCAGAACAGATGGAAGCTAAAGAATGAAAATGTCTGGGTAGATATACTAGGACTGTCCAGAAAGTATCCAGCCATGTAGTATGAAAAATAGAGGCATTTATGGCTGGATTTTTTCTGGAGAGCCCTCGTATTCCATTTATTTCAAATAACTGCAACACTGAAAAACATATTAAATACATGTATTCTTCTGTATATGGGGGTGCATTTGGGGAGAAGGCAACACTTCAGAGCCATACAGTGGGAAAAACTACCAATTTTGGCTCAGAGAAACTGGGGCTTAACTCAAACTGGATTTCTCAATACCAAATTATTTTAACTGAGTTTCAGTGTACTCACAGTAATAAAAGGGGGTGGGGATGGATGGGGTGATGGATAACTTTGCAGATTGTAGTGAAGATTAATTTAAATTTATTGGCATATAAACCAGGGCAAGTGCCTGGTAAAGAACAGACACTCAAATGATAGATTAAAATTTATACTGCCAAGAGATTGGAAGCTCCTTGGAGGAGGGACTACATCAAAATAGTTTTCGTGTTTGCTGGATTACTAAAAGTGTCAGTATGTGTGTGCCACAGAATACAGCTATCATTGAAAAGAAAAAAAGGATTGGAAGGCAGAGATTTAGGCATTTTTTGATGTATTTTTTAATTTCATTGACTTTAGCCATTCATCTAAATTCTGTTTCTCATCTCTTGTACCTATTACTATCATTCATCCTTCTTGGAAGCTAATTAGAACAATTCTGATCAGAGGAAAAACATTACACATTTTCTGTGGACAAATTCAAGTAAACTAAAGTAGAAGAGATCTTCACACTAATAGAATAAAACAAAGGAATTACAGGAGCGTTATTTTTTCATAAGGGAATTCTTTATTGCAGAGTTGTTGTTTTTTTTTTTTAATTAAATTTCTACCACTCAGCCAAAACCTTGAGGCCTACAGAAGGCACTGGGAAGAGACTTGATGATCTGAACTGATGTGCTTTGACTATCTCTCCCTTAACCCCTTAAAATGTTTTTTCAAATGTGGTTTATTTAATATCAAGGAAACTCTTATTTTTTTAACCAATATACCACCAAATACATAATTTTATATCATTAAGTGGAGCAGGGCTATGACATTATAGGTTGATTTAAAACTTTAAAAAATTTACTACCAGGATTCCAGAGAGAATAAAATAGAGGTTAAGATTGATGGCTCTAAAATTAAACTACCTGTGTTCAGTTTTCAGTTCCACCACTTCTAGCTATTCCCTTATTTTCTTTGCCTATAAAATGGAAATGTAATTCCCAATGTAATAGTTGTACTGCTTCAGTGTTTGCAGTGAGGAATAAGTTAATGCATAAAGAGTGCAGAACAGCCTCTGACAAACAGTAAGTGTTCAAAAAATGTTGCCTCCAACTATTACAAGATCAAATGTAGATGTTGCTACTATCAAATTAAATAATATAAACTGACAGAATTTTATAAAAGGAGAAACAGTATAAATAAGGTAATACAGTGGGGTTTCAAACTTTTTTATTGTAACACACAGTAAAAAAATACATTTTATATCATGACTTGGATGTACACATATATAAGGAAAACAAGAGTTTGGCAAAATAATAGTTATTATATGTAGTATATTCTAATATTTCTTTGTTTCATTTTTTAAGGTGCTAGTTGCCATTCAATAAATTGATTTTGCCACTAAGGAATTGCAACTCACAGTTTAAAAAACATTGATTTAATAAAATCACTTTACAGTGGAGAAAACTGAAATCTAAGAAATGGGAAACTTACTTAAAATTGCATAGCTAGAAAACATGTTGTGCCACATTAATAAAACAAAAGATAAAAATTATATGATCTTCTCAATAGATGCAGAAGAGCATTTGACAAAATTCAACACTCTTTCATGATAAAAGCACTCAACAAATTGAGCATAAAAGAAACATACCTCAAAATAATAAAGGCTGGTGTGTCAGGCCCCACACTGGGATCACAATGGCTCCTGTCCCTCCAGCCCTCCCACTGAAGTCACACAACTCGGTCTTTCCCCACACATACCTGGGCCTTCTGAACTGTTGCCCCTCCACCAGAGAACAGAATTTCTCCTCTTTCCTTGTTTCCAGTAGAGCCTTGAAAATTCTAAAAGCCCACAGAAGAGCCCCAAGACAATTGGAACCAATCCAATATGATGATGTCAGTATCTGACTGTAGAAGGAACTCATTTCCTGATACTGTTGTGATCTGGAAAAAAAAAAATTGACAGGAAGATGAACATTTCCCAACTGCTGTTACACATCGACCAAGGCTTGAGAGGTTTAGAGGACTGACATTTCAATATACCCAATCAGGAGCTAGTCACTTCTTCTCAGCCTTACTTGATCTAAGTAGGAGGTGAACACTGAAATGTGGCACAGGTTCAGGAAATCACAAGTCATATTTCAGATGTCTCCATAATTCTATCATTACAGTGACAATTATTACCCAGCAAAAAAAAAAAACCCCAAAACAACACAATAACAACTATGTATGATGTGCCCACAGCTAACACTATATGTAATGGTGAAGAGCTAAAAGCTTTTCTTTTAAAATCAAGGACAAGTTAAGAGTGCCTACTCACAACTCCTATTCAACATAGTATTGAAGTTCTAGTCAGAACAATCAGGTAAAAACAAAATAAGAAGAAGTAAACTGGTCTCTGTTTGTAGATGACATGATTTTATATGTAGAAAACCCTAAAGACTCCATTAAAAAAAAAAACTGTTAGAACTAATAAATGAATTCAATATAGTTGCAGGATAAAAAAAATCAACACAAAAATTAGTTGCATGTTAATACAATTACACCAAAATATCTGGAAGACAAATTTTTTAAAAATTCCATTTATAATAGCAGAAAAACATTAAATATTAGGAATAAATTTAACCAAGGAGATAAAACAGCTATACCCTGAAAACTATAAGGCACTGATGAAAGAAATTAAAGAAGATACAAATAAATGGAAAAGTATTTCATGTTCATAGATCAGAACAATTAATATTGTTACAATGTCCATACTATCCAGTGCCCTCTTTAGAATCAATGTAATCACTATCAAAACTTCAATGGCACTTTTCACAGTAATAGAAAAAAGTCATAAAATTTGTATGAAACCACATAGCCAAAACAATACTGAGAAAGAACAAAGCTAGAAGAATCATACTTCCTGATTTCAAATTATACATAAAAACAGGCACATAGGCCAATGGAATAGAATAGAGAGCCCAGAAATAAACTCATGCATATACAGTCAACTAATATTTGAGCCAAGAATATTCAATGAGTAAAAGATAATCTTTTTAAAAAATGGTATTGGGAAAACTAGATATTCACATGCAAAAGAATAAAATTGGACTCCATCTTACATCACTCACAAAAGTTAACTTAAAATGGATTAAAGACGTAAATGTAAGACCTGAAACCATAAAACATAGAGAAAAAGCTCACATAGGTCTTGGCAATGATAACTGAATGTGACGCCAAAGCAAAGGCAACAAAAGTGAAAATAAACAAGTGAGACTAAATAAAAAATAAGCAAGTAGGACTAAAAACCTTCTGCATAGCAAAAGAAACTGAATAAAGAGACAGCATATGGAATAGAAGAAAATATTTGCAAACTATATATTATATAAGGAGTTAATACCCAAATCATATAAAGAACTCAAAGAACTCAATAGCAAAATAATAATAGTAATAATTTGATTAAAAAAATGGGACAAAGAAATGAATAGACATATTCCCAAAGAAGACATACAGCTGGCCAAAAGGTACCTGAAAAGATGTTCAACATCACTAATCAGGGAAATAAAAACCAAAACCACAATGAGAGTACCTCACACCTATTAGAATGGCTTTCTTCAAGAAGACAGGAGATAACAAATGTTGACAAGAATGTGGAGAAAAGGAATTCTTGTACACTATTAGTGGGAATATAAATTAGTACAGCCATTATGGAAAACAATATAGAGGTTTCTCAAAATATTAAAAATAGAGCTACCATATGATCCAGCAATCCAACTGTTTATATATCTGAAGGAAATTAAATCACTGTCTCAAAGAGTTACCTGTATGTTAATATTAGTTGTGTTGTAATTCACAATAGCCAAAACATGGCAACAACTTAAGTGTCCATTGACAGATGAATGGATAAAGAAGATACAGTGTATATAGACAATGGAATGTTATATTACCATAAAAAGGAAAAAAATCTTGCCATTCACCACAACATGGGTAAACCGTGAGAGTATTATGCTAAGTGAGGTAAGTCAGGCAAAGAAAGACAAATACCGTGTGATATCACTTACATGTGGAATCTTTAAAAAGAAGCCAAACTCATAAAAATAGAGAATACTCATAGAATGGTGATTAACAAAGTTTCAGTCATAATATGAATAAGTTCTGAAGATCTAATATTAAGCATAGTTTATGCTATTGTATTATATACTTGAAAGTTGCTAAGAGAGTAGTTTTCTTTTTTCGTTTTTTTGGTTGGTTCCCCGAGTGGGGATTAAACCCAGGCTGCGGTGATGAGAGTGCCAAGGCCTAGCCACTACACCACCATGGAACCCCTGAAAGTAAATCTTAAATGTTCTCACCACAGAAAAAAAATTGTAATTATGTGAGGTGATGGATATGCTAACTAACCTTATTGTGTTAATCATTTCATAATATATACATGTATCAAATCATCACCTTCAACTTACATAATGTTGTATGTCAATTATATCTCAACAAAGTTAGAAAGAAAAAGATTACATAACTACATGAGGGCATAAAACTGTGGGAGCAGAATTTTCTTTTAATTGTGATATAGTTTACATACCATAAAATTCACCCTTTAAAGTATTCAGTGGTTTTTAGTATACTCACAAAGTTGTGCAACCATCACTGCTAATTCCAGAATGATTTCATCATCCCCAAAAGAAATGCCATTACCCACCAACAGTAGGATCAGAATTTATATTTATATATACAATCCAAGGATCTTCCTCCGTCACAGTTTAATATGGATTTTCAATCTGTTTATCTTAAAGCGAGTAAAATTTACTGTTTATATATCTAAATGATCAATTATGAAACACTTGCTAGTACTTTGCATAGTTCTGTGCTGTTAACCATCTCAAAATTTTTTACAAATTGCTGTATTCTTCATTTTGTTGTTGTTTGTTTTTATTTTGTTTTTAAAATCTACTGGATTCTTGAGGGTTTATGGCAAACATGTATGAATGGATCTTACTCTGAACAGACTCAAGAAATGCTTTGTTCTTTGGATGTGTAACTCATCATCTCAAAGGTAATGAGACTAGTAATTTTTACAGAGAATAGGTGAGACTTTAGAAAACAAAGCTTAAAGAAGTTTTTTTATTCTGGAGGCTTTTACAAAAGGAAAAAAAAAAAAGGTTTGGTTTTGTTTTTATTTCAGGGTTTTCAAATAAAATCCACAACTGGACAATAGGTCTGTAAGACATCTAAGGAGAACCTAAATATTTTCCTGAACATGAGTTCAAATTAATCTTAAAAGTTCATCACCATAACATAAATCAAATATCCCAGTCTGTGGTTTTCAAAACATCCATCCCTTAGTCTCTAGCTTTGTTCCTATTTTAACTTGGAATTAATTTTACATAAAATAAACATGAGTGCCAATTTTTGATTTTATGCCAAATTTACTAGGCCTCCAAAAGAAAAATCTCAACTTTAAAATTAGTCACACTTGGGTTATTTAAATAACATCCTTTAAAGTGTGAGTCATTGTATACAGTTTGATTCTTCAGTGCATGGTTGTTGATTTTTTAGTAAACACGGTTTCAAGTATTTATAAGGACATAGGCCCATGCATATTAATGCCCAGAACTCAGGGCTCAAATTATTTGAAATGGTTGTAGACTAGTCAACCAATCAAAGATATGAAAATGATGGTAATGACAATAAAATTGAAAAAGATAATTTTTAAAAGAGCAGTGGTGAGTTCTTTTAAGTAAAATAAAAAACAAACAAACAAAACAAATTAGGTATAAACTGTAACAATTGATTGTATTAGTCTCTAATTTAAATTTCTAAAAGAAAATTATATATTTTAACATTAATTTGGAAGGATGCTAATTCCTTTTCTCTGAAAAGAAAATCCCAATAAAAAGTTTGAAAATCTATTAATATTTACATTCCTTGGATTTCAATACAAAGAAAATGTTCTGCCATTAATTTCCAGTTCTCCAGTTAATAGTCATATCCCTTTCAATACAATGAAAACCAAAATATACCGAATTTATCAGGTGATAGCCTATAAATGTTTTATGAATAAATAAGCTGATTTTTAAAATATTAAATAACCTTACCTAGTGTTGGGTTAATATTGTTTAATGAATCTAATCACTGATTTCACTGATTTATGGTTACCATGGAAGGCTAAACTACAATTACCTGTCTGTAGCAGATTAAAATGTAAACTTTAACACTGACGTAATCTAGATATTTTGTATTTGGCAAGGTAAGTATTTATTGCTGCACATAAGGTCATTTGTCAGGTATTTGGTTCTTTGTCTAAAAGACCAGGGTTTAGGAAAAGTGCCATTAAAAGACTGATTTGATAGATATCAAGTGTTATATTTAATACCTGCTTTTTTAAAAATTAAATTCATTCTGCAAATGCAAATAACCAACCCCAAGGTTATTATGAGGATTCAGTGAATGATGTAGGTAAAGCACTTGGGATATGGTGATGGCTCAAGAAAAAGAAGCCATGGTTATTATCAATCCTAGTATCTGTACTGCCAATCTTATTAATTTATTCATATGACCTAAATAAAATGTTTTGTCAAAGCATGGATCTTATGTTAAATATCTGTTGCATATGTTATTCCCTTAGAAAGAAAAAAAATAGGTAGCTATTTCAAGCAATCAAAAGATCTATTCATATACATGTCAAAGAAGCATAAATACACTTTGCTAAAGGATTAAATGCATTATGGTTTACACCACATAATAAGATCTGGTCAGATTTCAGTTTGTTCAGATACAAATGTGAAAAGTATTTATCTATATTACTGAAAATATAAAAAGAAAGTTTAGCTTGAAAAAGGAAAATAAATGTTTTCTAAACCATTGATTTCTTCTAAACATATTTCTTTAAACCCCAGCCACAATGTAAGCTTGCAAAATATCTAATAATAATAAGTTCTTTAATACCAACTGTTTGTTTCATGATCTGATGTCAGTTAACTTAAAGGTAAGAACATGACTGATTTACAATTTTTTTCTAAACCTTTGATGTAGGTAGACATTCTAACTTTAACTTCTTGCCTTCAAGCAAAGTTATGTTCTACTTTTCATAACCCAGTTGTTAAGATTTCCAGGAAGTAGCAATCTGGTAGCAATTTTAGTGGTGTTTAAACTCAATGTCAGAGATGCTGACATATTATGACCACATACCAGTTTAATGTATCAGAAATGTAAAGGCCAAACACTTGGTAATTGCAAATACGAATATGTCGAGTGGAAACTACAAGGCTATAGGGCAGAGGTACCTAGTGGGTTTCAACACCTAATATCAATTTTAAGTGGTTGCTGCCTGAACCGTTGAGAATTTTGAGGATTAAGTTCGTGCTCTGGCAGAAAGTGTGCTGCTGTGATCTAAAAGCAATGACAGCCCTGGGGAGGCAGGAGGGACTGACTTGCCAGCTCTGTTCTGGGTTTGGGTTCCTACATATGGTTCAGGGGAACTGCAGTTTCAACACTGGGATCCTTCAGTCTTGTATTTCTGCTTCTTGCTGTGCATCTGCTTCATCCTTTCTCTAAAAAATGGCTGCCCCCACCACACACCCACCCCTACTGTGTGCACGAGGCAGGAGATGCTGCCATCACAGCACCTGAGTTTACTGTTGGCAGTGTAAGTAAGTAGCAGAGACTAAGCAGTGGATCTCATTGGCAAATAACAGAGATGGTCTCTATTAAATTCAAGCTGAAAAAGAATTTAATGGTAGAAGTTCAGAAAATGGACGGGAAGATCGGTGAAGCAAACTCAGGCGGGAAACAAGGAAGGTGAGGCAGAGTCCAGGTTCTGCCAGAGGGATGGTCTGCTTAAATGGAGGAATCATCAACATGGAACACTTACTGTCTGCTGCTGCTGAACTCCCCTACCCTGGGCACTCACATTCTGCCACTGGCTTCTCAACTCCACCACAGCCACCATTAATAATCTTTGAGTCACTTTTGTGTCACTCACTCAAAATTCAAAATTCCTGGGAGTAGCAATACTCAGATTACAGGACTACAATTCAGCTATTGGTAGAGGATCAATTCTCAGGGAAGAGGAACTTGGGTTAAACAGACTCAAAAGGTGTCCACTGCATGCTATATTTTGCTAGGTGGAGGGCATGTGAGATGTCAGGTACATCCAGTTTAGAAACTGCTCCCCCAGGAGACTGAGGAACCAAGTTGAGAATATGAAAGTTTCAGTTATAGGTAAGGCTACCTATGAAGAGGCAAATAGTCACCAGGAAGAGCTAGAACTGAAACCAGGGACTTTGCTAAATGTAATACATGGGACCAAATCATGGGGAAACTAGAAAGAACTGAAGTCAGAAGTAAACTAAGAGATGACCCCAAAGTAGATGCCAACAGTAAAGACTAGACTTCCAAAAATAGACCTGGAGCTAGGGAGGCACACCAGGCAGAGGTGGAACTCTATGACTGTAGACCAGGTAGGCAATGAAGGCATCAAGCACATTCAGAAATTGAAAGGTTACTGCACCTTTCCACTAAGCTTAGCACAATGATCCTGTCAGGGATGAATACTTTCCTTTTGTCTAGTCCTTTAAATCTTTCCTTAGAGGAGTTCTGATATTCTTCCTAACTGGGCCTATGAGCAGTTTTGGCCAGATGGAGCAGGCAAGGCTATGGTGGTGCAGATAACATTAGGCACTGAGTGGAGTGAGGAGATCCTGGCTTTGATTGGTTAGCACAAGTCTAGTGGAAGGCGTGTTAGGGGTGGGGTGGGGGCTATTAAAGAGCAGAGACCAGTGTATACCCTCTGTGTAGGACTGCAGGCTTTCCAGTTATCAGGAAGAGGAAATCATCATCACAGCCTCAAAGAGGGAGGCAGCAGCAGCAGATTACTGACAGCTGGTAGGAGAGGTTTATCCTAAACACAAACATTTCCTGGCAAAGATCCCATGTTCCAGGGTGAGAGCAAGTATGCCCAAGCTAAACCCCAAATTTTTTTAAACTTGCAAAAAATTGTAAGCATTAATAAACGTAAATAACTGATGTATTTCACTTTTGTAGGTACTTACTTCATTCGTTTTGCTTTAAGGTTCCCCCTAGCTTTCTCATCCAACAGACTGCGCTTCCCTCACCCTGCCCCCTGCCAAAGAAATCCAAGACTTAGGTCCCCTACCACTCTTCAACACATACACCCCAAACCTCTATGCTGTACTGATGCGCTTCTTTTTTTCATTTCATGAATGAACAGATTTTTACTTAAAAGCAAGTTCTATTCTACCAAATTCAGCAGGAGCAAGACTTTAAAGATTCCCCCCACCCACCCACCCACCCATTGTTTTGTGTTTTAAATATTCCTGGAAATAAGTGAGCCATTGAGTCTAAGATTGAAAAGTCTCCAGGTTATTTACAGATTGAAGGTTGGGACTGTATGAACACAATCCAAAACAAGAAAACAGGGAATGAATAAAAAGAATTAAAATGAGGGTGGATAGAAGAAAACTCAATGATGGTTAATATAACCTACAATATGCAGGAGAAATTCTGACACCCTTTTCCACCTTTAAAACTACATACAGAAAATCTTCAAAGCCACTTCACCTCTTCAACGGGGGTAAACTATTTTAGAATTTTTTGAGGTTGAGACTTTAGAACAACAAAAATATTATGTTTTATTTAGAAGTTTAGAAAAGAAATAGCCAAGAGTTAATTCTTCAAACCCTTATTTGCACTTCCTGAGTTCCTAGAATACAGAATACTGACACACGATTGAACTATTTCATATCTGTGGAAGATGACTGAATTTCGCTAAAAACCACAGACAAAGGAAACCAACAGTTCCACATTAATAGTTCTGATAACCTCATCAAAGAAGAAATACAAACAGGAAGTCAATCTCAGAGGGTGACAGAGCAGATGTGATTTCAGCAGAAACGCTTCAATATTCAGCGCGTTGACGAACCTTCATCTTCATCCCAGTCCCGTCTGGATCCTCTCCTTTCTCCAACGACTGGCTAAATGAAAGGTGCTTAGATTCAGACGAAAACGATTCTAGTGGCTGCTTAACTTTTCAGGGACGCAGCCTCAGTTTCCCTATGTGTTAAACAGGATACTTCTCCTAGTTCCCTCCCTGGGATGTTGCCAAAATCATGTAAAAATACGCTATCCCAAGATAAACCACAGCCACCGTTACTGGGAGAGTCGCCAACAAAACTCGACTTCTATTCCCTCCACAGACAAGGGGTGGTTCGACCTATAGTCAACAGGAAGCTCCTGGGCAGGGACCGAGTAGGAAGGAGGCCAGACGCGAGCGTTTTTGAACGATGAGCAGGCTTGTGATGAGGGAGTTAGCAACAGCCCCCCACCCCCGCCTCCGCGCACCCGGCTGGGCTGAGGTTTTCCTATCAACGACAATGGGTGCAGAAGCGTAGTACTGAGAAACAAACAGCCAACCAGAAAAAGTCAACCCTTCTCTCCCTCACAAAAACAAAGCCCCAAAGCCCTCGGCACTACAGAGGGTCGAAGGGAAAGGAGAAGCGCATAGGGGGCGAAATCTGCGCCCCCGGTTCCATTTCCCGCTGCAGTCCAGTCGGGGGCCGCAGGGGCCGCAAGGTCCGTAAGGTGGGGAGGGCCGCTGTGGCCAGCTTGACCTCCGGCAGAAGAGCCTCCTCTTCACGCCCCCTCAGCCTACGCCACCTCGGGAGTCCGCCCCGGACCCCGCCGCCATGTTGGGTCGGAATAAGTGACTCGGACTCTCCACCTAGAGGAACCGCGGCAGGGTAGGCCCGAAGCCCCCGGCGACGCGCGCCAGCGCAGGAAGGCCAGGGGCCCTCGAGTCCGGGTGGGCGCGGCACTGGTTCCGGTGAACCGGCCGGCCGCGCACGCAGGTAGCCGCCTCTCTCGCCCCCGCCCCCGAGCGGAGGGGCGGAGCCAGGAGTGAGGGCGGGCGCCGCGCGGAGAGGAGGTGCGGAGTGTGGCCGAGGGGTGGGGGAGCCCGGGAATTCCCTCCTCCTGAAGTAACGAGTAAGGGGCCGGCTGTGCCGTCGTCGCTGCCGCCGGGCGCCCGGGACGAGGAGGTGGAAGGAGGGATAGGGCCCTGTGGGCCTCACCTCCGCCCCCCCGACCCCCCCGAGTCGCAGCAGCAGCGACCCATGTGAGCGCGGCTAGAGAGCAGGTAAGGATCCCTCGGGTCCCCGCGCGCGGGCGGTGGCGGCCGACCCCGGCCGGGCAGCGCTAGGCCACGGCGCCGGCCCGCGCCTGGAGGCGCCACCGCTCCCCGCCCCCGCCAGCTCGGAGTCGGGAAGTTGAGGAGAAAGTTCTCCCATCCCCCGGCCCTGCCTGCCCCGCGGGCGTGTCTCCTTCCCGGCGCTACCTGCTAGCCCCCTGACTTGGTCTCCGCCCCGTCCAGTCCTTCCCGGTCCCGCCCAATTCCGACTTAAGGTCCTAGGATCGTTAGGACACTCCCCACCCAGTCCTTAAGGTCGGGCAGGCCACCTGGCTAGCCGGGGGCGAGATTTATTTTGGCTCGCACCCCGAAGTAAATGGCAAGGGCAGCGGCCCATTTCTGTCCCAGAGATTGGGGGTCTGTGTGTTGACTTAACGCCGGTTGTCTGCTGTGCCCGGAGAGCAGCCGAGGGTGGGGGAGACTGCGGGGGGGGGGGGGGGGGACGAGTGGATGAGCCTTACGCTTCACTTGGTTTGATTGAAAACCACAATATGTTAAAGTTTTCCTTTGTTTTGTGTTGGGGGTTGGGAAATTTGCCATTCAGCATTCACTTTTACAGTATTATGCCACTCTGTCTCTCTATGGGTTCGTTTCTCTGTCCACATGTGTTACAGAAAATTTTGTTTTAAAGTATGTTTTTCTTGTGGATAATTGCTTCCAGCTTTAACTTTATTGGGCATGGGGCAGCGTTGTTTTAAGCTCTTCGAAAATCAAGTCCGATATAGGAACTGCTTTAATTTTGTTTTGTAGTGAGTAGGACACAACATCGTTTAGATTTGTTTGAATTATTTTCTGCATAATTAATTGCAGCAGGCATGGAATAACACTGACAGTTTATAAATTATTAAGGTAAAGAAATGAAAAGTCTAGTGGAATCACAACTTTGTTCATGTCGGTTATTATGTATCTATGTTCCATTGGTGTGTGTTTTCACATAGATAGTTTCACATATGCATATATATGATTGTAGTATATTTGTGCATTGTAATTGTAGGGTTACAGTATCAAAGGTATCTTGATAATTCTTAAGTGCATTTAAGTCATCTTGTTAAATTTCCAATATTAAATTTCACACTAAGGAAAATATTACTAAATGTACATGTGACTGCATTTAAAGTAAGTGGTAAATCTAGTATCTTAACTAGTAGTGGACAGGAAACCTGTCGAATGGACAGGTAGTGAAGGAGTGTCTTGTATTAGAAGCTAAGAAGATCTTGCATACATTATATATGATTTTCATATATTCTGTAATAAAGTTGTATTTCACTAAGCCATACATTTGTTTTATTTTACTAATATATAAGACCCCTGCCATAGTGTGACATTTAAGAAAAGGAAGTTAAATTATATTTTAACTTTTGGATATTAGCTAAACCTCAGTGGAGATTGTGAATGCTGGTTGACAATTCATAGGGTCCTAATTTGAAAAAAAGAAAAACAAACCAAAAAACAGCTGCTTTTGATCTGAATCTAAATACAAGGTAGTTACTATCCATGTTTCCAGAATAAAAGATAAAAGGACTCTTAAAATATGTGCTTTGCATAACCACGGTAATGTTATAATAGCTTTATTTTTGCAGTATGTTTTTGCTGACTTAATAAACCACAAAATTGACTGCTTTTTGTTCAACCGAAAGTGAAATTACAGCTTTGACTTAATCTCCTGGGATACATGGAATTTGTCTTATAGTTGAAGTATAATGTTAATATATGGTTTAAGTAGTTTTTAATTTGGGAAATTCTCAAGCGGCAAAATCAGTGTTCATGTAACTAAATCTTCAGGGTATGTAATGTTAAAAGAAAAAATATTCTAAAAGAATAACAATGACTCAGTATAGGTGAAATATTACCAGCCCATGGTCTAAGACTTGTTTATACAAAGTTCAGCTTTGCCATCTTTTTAGACAGTAAGTAGTTTATTAATGGGAGTAATTTTTATTTATAAATATATTGACTTCTCAATATAGGGTTCAGTATAGGCATTTATTAGTTTCTATTAAGAAATAGAAATATTTTTTATACTAAAAAACCTAATATCAAAAAATTTGAAAGAGCAGTAACTCAGCTCTGGTGTATAGGAACTTGGGTGATAAAACTGTATTGAAAATAAAACCTGTAAGGAAATGATTTCTACAGAAATAAAGATAGGGGAGAAGGGAGGAAATTGTGACTGGAATCTGGCTTCTGAAGTGGTGACAAAGTTCTTTTATCCTAATGGGGGTTGCAAGGGTGTTGGCCTTAGTATAAATCATTAAGCCACACATTTGTTGTGTGCGCTTTTCTGTATCTGTGCTTTAGTTGACTTAAAACTTTTTTTTTCTTTTTTAAAGATATCTGTGTGTAATGTACTATATAAGGTACTTAGATAAAGTATTTAATATTTGGTGACTGACTTTAGAACACTGCCTGGGCTGTCCTTTGCAAACAGGATTAGATTTATTACATCATAATTACATACTAGCTAATGTATGTAACTACTTCGACATATAAATAACATGTTAATATTTTGAGGGAAAACAACTGGTTTTACTAACTTTAAATCCTCTTTAGCTTATATATGGTAAGTGACAGGTAATAAAAATGTTTATTAAACTAATGGATACTGTTGTGTCATTAAGTGTAAAATATACCCTATTTTTCAGAAAATTATGAATGTAACAGTTAAAACTCAAAATTAACTATGACACTAAGGTAAATAAGTCTTGACTTTTATCCATTTTCAATTTTCTGGAACAATAATTTTTTAGATCTGTAATTTCAGCCTTTGTTTTGATATTCTTAAGGATGTCATGAAATTCTCAGCATAAAATAAGTTTTTGTTTACTTGAGTTTTATGAAGATGTGTTGTAAAGAAAGAGTGTTTCCAAAAAAAGCAAATGACAATAATGGCATAGGAGTTTTAAAAATACTGAGAATCATTGCATTATGCTACTTTACTTGTTTTATGTAATGGCTTGCTGTTTTAGTTGTTTGTTGCTTTGCATTTTTGTAATGTAGAGTTGAGGAAGAGCTCACATCTGTGCCAAATTTCTTATATCACAGGAACTTTCAGTCATGTTATAAAGGTGATGTTTGTCAGTTCTGGCTTTGTTACATGAATATTTACAGGAAGTTTTAGTTGAGATCTTCCATTTTTCAGAACACTCTATATGGCTTAGGTTACCTTCAGTTCATCTTTTAACAGCTCTGTAATACAATAAAAGTTCCTCTAGTGAGGTATAAATGCTTTTCTTTCAAGGAAATAACCTGTTCCTATTTGAGTATCTTTGTATCTTATCCTATTAGAGTATCTTTTGAATCTTATTGGGAGTGTGTACAGCAGTTTGTGTGTGGCTATGGCAGGGTATGTGTTACCTCTTTTCTTCCTCTCAGCTGCTCCCACACCACAATTAGGCTGAGTATTGCTCAGCTGCAGCTGCTGGGTGATTATGAACCATCCAGCTCCTGTCTAAACTCAGAGGCAGATTTAGCAAAAGGAGCGATAGTAACAACAGAGGGTGAGAGAAGAGCGGTGCTGCTGCCAGTATCATTTTAACATGTCTATATGCCACGGAATCGTTGGCTGCAGCAGCATTACTGTTGTCTTGGAACTAGTAGATTTGATGGCAACATATCCTGGTTTGGATTGAGTTTACCTGGTGTTACTCTGTAAGATCTTGAAAGGAAAGAGAGAATCCTGTAACTTCAGAGTACAAGATAATGTACTAATGAGGTACTTTGGAACTGAGAAGCCTCTGTGTCCCGGATAGCATGCCTTGTTTGAGTGTATATGTTACTGCAGGTCTCCTGAAGCATATACCACACACTCCATGCTGTTTTAAGCTGTGTCTCTTAGAAGTGCTGCTGCCGTTACTGTTGTTTGCGGGTGGCATAAGAGTTTATGAGCAGATTCTTCAGATTCACTACTTTATTCCAGGAAGTGGAAGACCTTTAAGAGGTATTATTTCTAGAACTAGCTGTACATGGCATATCCTCTGTTGCTGCTTGAATTTTGCAAGTAGGAACCCTAGATTCTTTTTCCTGTTCTTTATTCCTGAGGTGTGAGAAAAGGTGGACATCAGTAAACACAGATACAATATCATCTCAATATGGCAAGCCCCAGACTGCAAGATGCCATAGGCAATATTTGCTGCTTTTTGAATGTTGCTGTTTATAAACATGCCAAACAAAGAACACCAGCATCTTGTCCTCTTTTACCACTACTGTTGAAAAATCTAGAGACAGCTTCTTTTGTAATCCTGGCTTTAAAACTTGGTGATTCAGGGTTTGTCTAATTTGGTGTAGAGGATAGAGAGTATTGGGAGAAGTAACACTCACACTTGTATAATGAGAAGGAAGAGGTGCAGAAGAATGTACTCTGGAATATTAATAGGTAACAGTCATGGTGGCACATAGTTAGCCAGACGTTTGTGTATTGACTCCCTTCTTTTGAGCTTCCACAAAACTCTGATGTAAGAGCATACTCCTCCTTGCATTGTAATTATTTCTAAGACTGTGATATAATTGATCTAATGCTCATAGTAGTGAGGAATCTTTTATATGAATCTTTGAGAACAGTCTCCAGTAAAATAAATGCTTAATAAGTTTTGAGTTGTATACAGGGACGTGGTTCTGCATATATTTTTATGATTCTGTAGATACAGACTTCTTCCAAACATAACACCTCTACTAAAATTTTCTAAAAATGGCTTAGTTCTTTTTCATAAGCTAATGTTAAAACAAATTCTTTAGATTTATTTTTACCCTCAAAGGTTTGTTCTAGAAAATTATTTTTATAAAACTGTTAAACACTTGCAAATGTGCATTGAAAGGTCATTTTGATATGTGAACTGAAAATTATTTGTAGCTAAAGTTAAACTAGTTTTTAATAAGGTTTATTTTTTAAAACCATTTTTACTATTGTAGTGAATATAGAAAGCCCAAGCTTTCTGTATTTAGAAAAATCCTAGATTGTTCTAAACATTTGGTATCCTATCGTGTTACTAGTGACAGTATTATAATTGTGACTCATGTTCATATAGTCCAAGGACAAAAAGAAAAAGAAGTTCTGAATGTCTTGACGTAATGTGTGTGAAAGAATGCATAGTTCATAGGATATGTCTGCTGGTTATTGGGTATGGGGGGTGGAGACAGGAAGCACTGTGAGGAAAGGCCTGACCACAGAAACTTAAAGGTTGTCTGGTTTTTAGCCTGTATTCCTAGCAATATGTACACTCTAGGTTTTCTTAAACTAATTATAGAAACTAGTCACATTTAATTTTTAATAGAATTTTCAGTTTTTTAGCATTAAGTAGAAAATGGGGTGGAGAAAGTAATATTTATAACTGTTCCATGGCAAGTTTTTTTATTTCTAACTTTTATTCTGATACAATTAGTATTTTTTTAGATAAGGATACTTTTAAAATAACAGGCATTTGAAAAGTTGCAGAGAAGGCAATGTGGTTATAATAAGGAGAAGACTAAACAGTAGTTTACCATCTATATTTTAATTTCACTTCTGACAATGAAGATCTAATGTAGCCTTTGTCAATTCAGTAAAATCCCTAGGCCTCAGTCTCACCATTTGAAACAGGAGGTAGTTGGGCCAAATGGTTTCTAAGAGTCTTTCAGCCTAATGTAAATAAATGTGTGGTTCTACTAGAGTTAAAGTTTTTATATTGATAAAAATTTAAGAAAATGTTGCAGAATCTAGAATTTGAAATAAAATTAGGTGTCAGGTAACTAAAGGTTATGGTAAAAAACTGACCCGTACACTTGGCTGGCCCTGGACTTTCTAAGCCAATACAGTGTTATTCCATTCATTATGTGGACATTTATTAAACATGTGATGTGACAAATATTTTGCCAGTTTTGATGTTATGAAAATGATTGCAGCGTGACTGCTCCCTTTTAGGAATTCACAGTTGAGTGGAACTGTCTGATTATGAGGCTGTTAAAATTTTGTAGATTGGTAGATCTTTTCAGTGTGGTAATCCTTTATAATGCTTCTCTGGTTTTTAATTATTTTAGTGTGTAATGCCTCTGAAACATTAATATATCCCTTTGCACCATAGACTTTTCCTCAATTTAATAGACTGAATTCTTTAGGCAGGAAGACTTCATTTGGTATTTTCATAGACATTGGTTCAATACAGGTGTTTGTGACACATAGCTATAGGCTCTACAACACTTATATGGAAATTTTATTATAAAAAGACCCTTGAAAGCAAGCCTTTAAAAAAACATTTCAGATTTATTTTGCAGTAAAATTAGAAAAGGACTTACTCACTGAAGCAGATAGCTGTGATGTCAGTAACCAGTAGTCATGACTGTTTGGATGACAGCGTTGTCCCCTCACCCTCCCTCACTGCGCTTCTTCTCTCTCTCATGTACTCAGATCCAGTCTTCTGACTCAAAGATGGCCCAGACTTCTACTATACAACTTTGCCTTAATTTCTCTAATTATGTAGTTTATTCCTATATGAGTTAGAAATAGATAGGAAGTCTGCATTTTCAGAATGGCCCTCCATCACATTTCAGACACATGCTGCAGGGGGGCATACTTTCTAACTTGCCCTGACAGCAGGATGGGATTCCGCACACCTTAATACAGTCTCCAACCATTCAAAGCTTCCCGTCCTTCTGCATAAAACAGTAGGGTTCTTTTATACTGGCTTGTTCCTGCAAATCTTATTGTTACATGAATTCCTCACTCTTTGGATAAAGAGTCTCATCTAAAGCTCCAGATGGCATTTTTATTTGCTACTCTTGCCACTGTGTCATGTTCCATGGACAATGATTTCCTTCACCACCTTAGAAACCTTTTCTTTTTTGACTTCCTTTTATTTTTTCAGTTGTATCTAAGAATGTACCCTTTGTCCTGTCTAATAAGCTGGAGCATTTTCTGGCAGGAATACTAACTTGCTTCCGTAGCATTATTATCCCATCTACAATATCTACAGTTGAATTTCATATATCACTCCAGCAGTTCCACCGTTGCCCATCTTTAAGTCTACATGAGGGTTGGCAGATATGTTTTAAACTGTTGTGCCAAGTCTAAATGATGACAGTGGCTGCCGCTAAAATGTAAATTCCATGAGGGTAGGGACCTTTGTTTTGGTTACAGAAGTTATTCCAAGCATCTAGAAAAATCGCACATAGACAGTTATTAAATATTTTTAAATTTAGGAAAGTGCAATAGTCCTCTGGCGGTTTTTGCCTACCATGGGCATGGAATGTCACCAAATACCAACTCCTCACTAAAAACTTAATAGAGTAACCACATATGCTTTTTACTTAAGACTCCTTGGAGTGGCATGTCTAGTGCTAAACTAGTGGCATTATCACTCAGGATGAATTCAAATAAACTTTCTTGGAGATACTGAGGTTTGATTTGGCAGTGACTTGTAAATGGGTTTCTTTATCTTATTCTCTAAATATATCTCTAGCAACCGTGTTTCTTAAAAACTGGCACACATCAGTTATCCTTATGTTACATTGATGTAAACAAGTCATACACCTATGCATATATCTGGTTGTAAGTAAAACTGGGAAAAATAGTTGTAGACAGGGCAGCTACCTTCCAGTCACAACCACTGAAGAGGAGAGGATGAATTTTTGGTGGAAAGGTACCAGCTGTCTCTGTCACAGAAGGGGAGAGGAAGTAACCTAATAGTTAAACAAGTTAGACATCTATATGGAAATATACTCTTTGGTTGTATAAATATAGTTAGAATATTTGAAAAGTGTGGGCATAGATGGTATCTTTTTAATTCAAGGCAACAACACTAGTGTTATGCCTTGAATTAAACTAGTTATGATAGAAAATGTCAAAAATCCCAACAACTTTTAGAAATTTTTTTTTTATAAGCAGAGAATCTGGGAAGAATTTAATTTCATGTTTTAGGTAGTGAAGGAAGCTATAAAAGTATTGCTATTTTCATGCATAGGTATTTCTCCAAAGAAGACATACAACTAGCCAATGGACACAGGAAAGATGTTCAGCATCATTAAACATCAGGGAAAATCAAATAAAAACCGCAATGAGATATCACTTCACACCTGTCAGAATGGCTATTATCAAAAAGAAAAGATAAATATTGGTGAAGACCACTATAGAAAACAGTATGGAGGTTCTGCAAAAAATTAAAAACAGAACAGGCATATGACTTAGTAATTCCACTTTTAGGTATTTAACCAAAGAAATAAAAACACTAAAAAAAAAAACAAACAAAAAAATCACTCTAATGTTCATTGTGGCATTATTTACAGGAGCCAAGATATGGAAGCAACCTAGGTGTCTATCAACATATGGCTAGATAAGAAAGATGTAGTATATGTATATACAATGGAATATTACTCAGCCACAAAAAGAATGAAACTTTTGCCATTTGTGACAAAATGGATGGATCTAGAGGGTATTATGCTAAGTGAAGTAAGTCAGAGAAAGACAAATACCATGTAATTTCACTTATATGTAGAATCTGAAGGACAAAGCAGATGAGCAAGAAAAACAAAACAAACAAGAATCATAGAAGCAGAATAAACTGATGGTTGCCAGAGTGGAGGGATTTGGGGGATGGGCAAAAAAGTGAAGAGGATTAAGAGGTACAAATTTCCAGTTATAAGGGATGTAATGTGCAGCATAGGGAATATAGCCAATAATACTGTAATAATTTTGTACACTGACAGAAGATTACTAAACTTGTGCTAATTGTAAGGGATATATATGTGTATATATATGCATTGTATTTGTACCTGAAACTAGTGTGATAGTGTATGTCTAATTAATAAAAAAAGAAAACCACCAACAACAAAATATTTGCTATTTTGAACTTAATTAGAACCAATAGAAAAAAGTTAGTGAAGAAAGGACCTTTGGAGATAGTGACCACGTTGTTTTGTGTTTATATTAAAACACAAGAAAGATAATTCTAGACTTTAAGGAGTTGTATGTCCTAGACTTTAGGAAAAATTAGGAAACCAGTCAAAGACAATGGTTGAAGATTCTAATGGGCAGTATACCACCTAAAGGAATAAAAAGTCTAGAAATACCCCAAACTTTTTATATGAAAAGCTTGGAAAGCACTTTGGTGGGGGAGGGGGGGTCAGAATAGAATGGGGATTGTAGTACCTGCATTTACATAGCACTGTTAGTGATTGAGAAAAGAGATTAATTAACCATGTGAAACAATTTGGTGGGGATAGTGGCAGGTTGAAGTTAAGATTGAACTAGGGCACCCCTCATTTCACCTCACACCTCCCCTGCTTCCCACACTCAATCTTGAGGGCTCAGTTTTTATTTTTGGAAAAAATTTTTTAATACAAGTTAAGTCAAAAGGAGAAGTAGAAGAGAGGATCAAGAACCTCTTAGGATATTGTCAGAGGATGAATAGGAATTTTAGAATGATTGATGTTTAGAAGAAGGAAAAAACTAATGATAACATAGGTGATTCTTGGAGATAAATTCACATCTAGAAATATTAATAAGAAGGTGGCCACAGATCTACAACTTAGGAAAGTTGAAGTAATACAAACACCTAGCATGTCCTCTTTTTTATCACTTAACTTCTGTACAAGGGGATGCTCTTTTAAGTTAGAAAAGCTATAATAGAAAAAAGAATAAAGTAGATAATAATAGTAAAATGGCATCTAGCTCTAACTGATTTTAAGTTTCTTGATCTAGAAGAATTCTGTCTGAAGGTTCTGGAAGACATTTCTGATATCCCCCAAGCCTCACCAGTAATAGAGAAATCACGGAGACATGCAGTGATCTCGAAAAAAGAAAATTGATTTAATGATACCTTAGATGAATTTCAATAAATGCCGACACTGCATTTTATTCCTGACAAAATTCTATAACTTTATTAATCAGTTACCACTTACAAACAATTGCAAGGTTATAAAGAAGTGATTTTTAACAGTCTAGCAGTGCTTTATTGAATCATTGAACTACCTGTCTGTGAAGTTTGAGTAAATGCAGTATTTGGATTATCTGTCCTTGGTACTTTCCTTCCTATGGGTGAGTGGTTGGACCCCATAAGCTTAGTTTCCTTCTAACAGTAGAGGTCAGTGATTTCCTTTTCTACTTTGTTTTGGTCTGTTTTATTTTTCCCCTTTAATTAAGTCTTCTAATGGCATGATAGACATTGCTTTATTTTTTTGATCATGTTTAAACCCAGTGGTAGTAACAGGTTCACAACTCTTTTTATGTATTTTCAGAATTAATTTAAGAGGAGATTGAACTGGAATATATAAGCATGCCTGTTTATCCCATAATATCTGTGAACATTTTTTAATTTTTGTTACATGTGAGTAAAGATGCTTTAAAGTTCCATCAGTTTGCTTTTTGATTGAAGGCTACTTTACATTTTTCCAAGTGGTGAACTGCTTGTTTTTGGAACTGTTTGGCTGACAGATTTTTAGGGAGTCTTCATATAGTATGGAAATTCTTTGTCTTTATATCTCTGCTTGTCTTTATTTTGTCTAATATTTTCTTTTTATGAAATATTAAAAATAATTTTCCTTTTATAAATTCTGAATTTTGTGTTTTAAGAATACTTTTCCCAGTTGATGATCTTTTAAAAATTCTATGTACAGGTTTTTGTTTTATTTTGCAAATAATTTATATTTCTATATTGTGAGATAAGATTCCAGTTTTTTTTCTTCAAATGATATAGCTCTCCAGAGCTACTTATTAAACCTGTCCTTTTCCCATTTGTAGCATTTACTTGTTTATTCCTGTGCCAGTTATCACATGTGTGGTATGTGATGGACGATGAACTTGACCATGATAACAATAGAGCAGAAGCTAGTGTGTATTAAATATTACCTACTTGCCAGTCACAGTGATAAATACTTTAGTATATTGTAACTAATTCACCTCTCAAAAATTCTTATGAGTTAGGTAGGCTTTTTGGTTTTTCTTTTGAAATCTGGCTTTGCGTTCTGACACACGGCCATTTTGTTTAATGAAAAGAAAATAAGGAACACTTCACGAATTCAAGTGTCTTCCTTGTGCAGGGGCCATACTGATCGTCTCTTACCACTCCAATTTTAATGTTAGTATATGTGCTACCCTCCAAAACAAGTATTGAGTTAGGTATTCTTAGTATCTTTATTTTTATAGATGAAGAAGTAGGCTTTGAGAAGTTATATTTAATCAAGATAATAAGGTAGGACTAACTATCTCCCTAATTCCAGAGCCTATACTCTTAAACTTGAGACTGTGATTACTGTAACAGTAAGACAAACCTCCTTTTTCTTTTTCAAAAATTTCTGGACTACTCTTAGCATTTACTTTTCCATATGAAATTCATTGTGATTTTGATTTTAAAAATATTATTTAGATTTAATCAGGAAGAATGGACATCTTTATAATAATGGATCTCATCTAAAATTAAGTGATATGTTTTCATTTATGGAGGTTCTTTATATCCTGCAGAGTTTTAGTTTCTTTCTTTTTTTTGGGGGGGGGGGGGCAGGTAGCTCCCTGGCTGGGAATCGAACCTAGGCTGCAGCATTGAAAGTGTGGTGTCATGTGGTATCTATTGACAAATGCATACCCTATGGCACCATGACACACCACAAGACATCCTCCTTTAAGCTCCTTGCTTGTCTACCAATTTGCTTAATGACCTAGTTGTAGGAACAGAACTTGTTAGTTAAGCGAAGAGTCCCTGTATTTGGAAATAGGGTCTTTGCAGATGTAATCAAGTTAAGATGAAGTCATGCTTAATTAGGTGGGCCCTAATCCATTATGACTGGTCTTTATAGGAGGAAAATGCCATGTGACAATAGGCAGAGATTGGAATGATGCAGCTGCAAGCCAAGGAACCTCAGGATGCTAGCCACAATCTGAAGCTAGAAATCGGCAAGGAAGGATTCTATCCAGAGTTTCAGAGAGAGTACAGCCTTGCTCACACCGTGCTTTTGAAGATTTATAGTCTCCAGAACTATGAGAGAATACATTTGTTTTATTTAAGTCATATTTTTATAGCAGCCCTTAAGAAACCAATGCAGCAGTCCATAATCATTTTTTCCAATTATCCTAATAATTTCTTTTATAACAAAAATCCAGAATCCAGTCAACTGCATTTAGTTGCCATTTTCTTTAGTCTTCTTTAATCTGAACCATTCTTCAGCCTTTTATCTTTGCTTTTAAAAAAATTTTATTTTCCAATCACAATTGACATATAGTATATTAATATATTAGTTTCAGATGTACAGCATAATGATTATACCTTATGAAGTGATCAATGCGATAAGTCCATTAATCATCTGACACCACAGTTATTATAATATACATGACTATATTTCCTATGCTGAACCTTTTCTCTTTCATGATATTGATATTTTTGAAAAGTCAGAGACTGTTTTGTACAGTGTACCTCCATGAATATTTGATGTTTCCTTGTGATTAGATTCAGATTATGAATTTAGGGCAGGACTATGACATAAAGGGGTATAGTAAATTGTAAAATTAGGAAATAAAACTGCATAAGAATTATTGACACGATCCATTAGTGTCAGTGTTTATTTTGATGCTCACATGTATCCTTTTTTTGATCAGCAAGAGCCATTTCAAGATGGCTTCTGTGTACTTTCACTGTATCATTTTTTGAGTACTACTTCATTATTTTGGTGTAAGATGTTCCCAGGCTCCTCTTGTACTTATCTAGGTCTAGCCTTGGAATCTGCCATTTATATAAGGAGCACGGGTTCCTTTTAGCATGTGTGTATGATTTTGAATGGTTCATTTTTAAATTATGTCTTATAACTGACTATTTTGGGGATTTAATTTTATTATTATTATTTTTTTTTGTATGTGGGTATTTCCCTGGCCAGGAATCGAACCCAGGCGCAGCACTGACAGCGCCAGCGCGGAAGCCTTAAGCCACTACACCACCAGGGAACTCCTATTTTGGGGATTTAAAAAAAGTACTTAATCTTCTGTATATTTTGTAACTGCTCTATAGAAGTCTTTTATTTCTTATGGTTTTTCATTTCATTCTCTTAGATTTTTCTATATAATCATTGTGCAGAAATGATTATAATACCAATTCATTTACAAGCATTTATCCATCTTATTTTGTTCTCTTTCCTAATTCCGTTGGTTACTACTTTCAAAATATGTTAAAATTACCTTATTAAGACTATTTATATATAGTGTTTTCCATTAAGCTAAAATGCCAGAGTTTATTTGAGTTTTCGATATGAGAGATGTCTGGAGAAAATCCAGCCGTAAATGCCTCTGTTTTTCATATTATATGGCTGGGTACTTCCAAGCAGCCCTCATGTAATATTATGGCAGGATTCTTCTATTTCTGTTATATGGAGAGTTTTTATTTAGTGGGGATAGATAATGGCTTTAAAGTATTTTCTTGGCTTTTATTGAAATTAATGGCTTTTCCCCATATTTTTAATATGATGAATTAATGTGATTACTAGACTTACTAATACAAAAATATTCTTATATTCTGAGACCAAACTCTCTTTCTCCCTCCCTCTTACTCTCCCTCTCTCTATATATACTTTTTCTTTCTTTTTTTTTTTTTTTTTAGTTGAGAAGCATAAAACAATGGTTATGAGTGCTGTCCAGTATAGTAATGAAAGGGAAATAAAAACTCTGCACCAACTAAAGGAAAACTGTTTTGTCTGTACATTACCTGCAGAACACTCTGATCACCAAAGGGACAATACCAGCTGGGTATCCTTCAGTTAAGTTCCGATGCTATTTACCTGGAGTTAGCTTTAGATTCCACAGATTAAGGGCTCAGTCCCACAAGACTCCTCCCCCGACCCACAGGTGCCAGTTGCCAGTTACTCGCAGTGTCTATCCAGCTGGGCTGTAAATTGAGATTTCCCATAGTCCCCTTCTCAGGTTTGATAATTGACTAGAAATGACTACCAGAACTCAGGAGAACAGTTACTTACTAGATTCCTGGTGTATTATACAAGGATGTAATTCACATACAGCCAGATTGAAGAGGTGCACAGGGCAAGGTATGTGAGAAGGAGCAGGGAGCTTCCAGGTAAGCCATCTACCCAGCACCTCCATTGTTCACCAGCCTGGAAGTTCTCTGAACACATTCAGTTAGAATTTTTATGGCGGCTTCTTTATATGGGCATGGCTGAATAAATCATTGGCAGTTGGTAATTAGCTCAACCTCCAGCTTTTCTTTTCTCACCTGAGGTGGGACTATGTTGTGGGGCTGAAAGTTGCAACCACCTAATCACATGAGTGGTTCCTCGCAACCAGCCACCCATCCTTCAGGCTTTCCAAAAGTCACCACATTAACATAAACTCAGGTGTTGTTGAGAGGGATACACACACACACATACACACATACATGCATACATATACATACACACGTAACCTTTATTGCCCTTTTTCACTTAGGAAATTTTAGGAATGGAGAGGAAGACCAAACATACAAAGGGTCCCTAACTGAAGATGGCTCCACTTAAGATTTTTTGACTTTATGGTGGTATGAAAGCAGTGTGCATAGATCTTTTTCTGGCTAGCCATGTGCTGTATGACAGGGATCCCCAACCCCCAGGGATCCTGTTAGGAGCGGGTCTGCACAGAAGTAGGTGAGTGGTAGGGGAGCGATTGAAACTTCATCTGTATTTACAGCCACTCCCTATTGTTTGTGTTACCGCCTGAGCTCCACCTCCTGTCAGATCAACAGTGGCATTAGATTCTCATAGGAGCACAAACCATATTGTGAACTGTGTATGCGAGAGAATCTAGGTTGCACGCTGCTAATGAGAATCTGAGGTGGAGCTGAGGCGGTGATGGGGAGTGGCTGCAAATACAGATTAACATTAACAGAAAGGTTTGACTTCAAAGACCCGTTACTTGCAGACTCATATCAAAACCCTGTAGGTGAGTGGTAGGTGACAATTAAGCTGCATCTGGCACTTGAATCATTGAATCATCCCCAAATCATCCTCCTTCCCCCTTCATGGAAAAACTGTTGTCTATGAATCCAGTTCCTGGTGCCAAAAAGGTTGGGAACTGCTGCTATATGATACTTTCTCATGATGCTGGGCAGTGGCAATGAGTTGCTCCCAATCAGGCATGTAATAACGAGGGTAAACAATTGGTAAAAAATTGATACTGTACAGCAGCAATCCCCAACATTTTTGGCACCAGAGACTGGTTTCATGGAAGATAATTTTTCCATGGACAGGGGTGATTTTGGAATAATTCAAGTGCATTTCATTTACTGTGTACTTTATTTCTGTTATTATTACATTGTAATGTATCATGAAAAAAATAATACAATTCACCATAACGCAGAATCAGTGGGAGACCTGAGCTTGTTTTCCTGCAACTAGATGGTCCCATCTTTGGGTCTTTCCCCCTTTTCAAAGAAGCACTTCAGTGACATTTGTTTTTTACTCATTTTGGCTATGGTTAGCTTGTGGGCTTACCAAAACTGTGATTGAGACAAGTGAGCAGGAAGAGAAAGAGGCACGGATGGAAGTGGTAAATAAAATACTGGGCGAGCCATGCACAGACTAAAATAAGTGTCGGATTCTGACTTAAAGCCTGCCACCAGATGCAGCTGTACAACTGAAGTACATCAACTCACTTGCTACTCACTATAAAGCCTGCCACCAGATGCAGCTTAATAGTCACTAGCCACTCACTGATAAAGTTTTGATATGAGTCTACAAACAATTGATTTATTATGGTCTCTGTGCAATCAAACCATTCTGCTAATGTTAATCTGTATTTGCAGCCTCTCCCCAGTGCTAGCATCACTGCCTCAGCTCCACTTCCGATCATCAGGCATTAGATTCTCATAACGAGTGCGCAACCTAGATCCCTCACATGTGCAGTTCACTATAGGGTTCGGGCTCATTTAAGAATCTGATACCACTGCAGATCTGACAGGAGGTGGAGCTCAGGCAGTAACATGAATGATGAGGAGCAGCTGTAAATACAGATGAAGCTTCACTTGTTCCCCCACCTCTCACCTCCTGCTGTGTGGACTGGTTCTTAACAGGCCACGACTGGTACCGGTACGTGGCCTAAGGGTTGGGGATGCCCGTTTTAGAAGATCTGAGAGACTTTTTCCATTAATTTAAAAAGTAAAATGCTCTCTTTCAACGGATTTCTGGAAAATACTGTTTGTCTTTGCCATTCTATTGTGTAATTACCATTATTCTGAAGATGTTATTTTTAGAAGAAGAAACAGGCCTATTTAAAGGCAAAATTGGTACTTAATGTATCTTTTTATGTTGTGTAGATATCCAGGGAATTATATTGGCATTGATTGTAAATGAAACAAAAGCTAAGAAAATTGAACATTAAACATTTAACTACCTAATGTATGGCAAAACTATAGCTTTTTTTTTTTTTATTGATGACAGGACAGATTTTTAATGAAAGTTAATTAAAAATATTTTTAACATATTTGGCAATTAAAATTTTGAAGCATTTAAAAGCTATTAAAGTCAAAACAAAAATAAACTATTTACTTCATGTAATAATATGACATTTTGCTTGAGAGAGAGGATATTAGGTAGCAAAATAAGCTTAAAAAGACAGTGTTTTAAAAGAAAAATGGTTTTAACTTTTGTACATATAAAATTATTTCAAAGTAAAAGTTTTTATAACTAGAAAAAAGAAAATGGTTTAGAACATACACAGTATGCACAAGTTACAATTAAATATTTGGTTACCAATCAAAACTTTTTTTAAAAAACTTCTTTCTTACTCCTATTACTAGAAATATTAGCTTGAATATGAGAGGTGAGGATACAGCTTCTGTTAATGCCTGAGAAATGTCTGGTGGTTTAACAATGTAATACTTGCTCCAAAAGGTATCAGAAATTGAACCCTCTGAGAGTTGTAACAAATTAAACTGATTTTACTTATTGTTTTCCTTCCCTAAACTCATCTCCAGCCATGTTCCCTATCATGTGACTTACTTTTGTTATTTAAATACACCTATTACTACTTGCTTGCTGTTCCTGTTGCCAAAAGTTCCCTCTCTCCAGTTCTCTACGAATTTCATGTTTACAGTTGTGTATTTTACTATATACAAATTAAACTTTTAAATTTCATATCTATTGACTAAAACATATATTGAAACTCAGGATATTGTCACAGCAAAAGCATGATGGAAATAAAGTAAATACCACAGGAATTGGGGAAAAATCAAAGAGTTCAGGTCAGTTTTGTAAACTGATGTTTCTAAAAATGTGTGTTTATCTTCTGCTCTTTAGTCTTAAAGAAATAAAAACAGAAGGGATATCCGAATGTATATTATTATAGAAATAGTTACATGGTATGTTTTTAGGTTTTAAAACCACAACTAAAGAAAAATCTATACAGTGTCATAGGAGCATTTATTAATAATTGACATAAGGACTTGAAAGTATCTGTTTGCTGTGATTTGCTGAAAATCTTGGTAAAGGACAATAGGTAAGGTGTAAAAATCTGAGAGGATGAGAATTATAATTTTTTTAGTTTCATCAACCAAATTTAAATTATTTCTGTACCTTTTTTTAAAATTACATTTGACATACAATATTATATTGGTTTCAGGTGTACAGCATAGTGATGAGACATTTATATAACTTACTAAACTTCCTCATTCTGATATATCTAGTTCCCATGTGACACCATATATACAAGGTCTGACAATTAGGTTTGCGAACTTGCCACCATGTGCTTATGTTGGCAGCAAACAACTCGGTAAGGTTTCATAACCTTGATATATCTGTGTCTCACAGCTGTGTTCATGTTGATGTGTGGCAGTGTCTTGCTGAGTGGCATTCATTATTTTTGTCATGTGTATTGTGTGCTGTTATGAGAATGTTGGAGCTTGAATTAGAGCAATGAATAAACATTAAATTTCTTGTTAAACTTGGCAAGAGTGGAAGAGAAATCAGGGACATGTTAGTCTGAGTTTATGTAGATAATGCCATGAAGAAAATGGCAGTGTACAAATGGATTAAACATTGTTCTGAGGGGAGAGAAAGTGTCACTGTGATAAAGCGAGGTCAGGGTGGCCAGTAACAAGCAGAATTGATGAAAAATTGCAAAAATTTGTTGAATTGTGCATCAAAAATCATTGGCTGACTGTGAGAAATGTAGCAGACAAAATAAACATTGATGGAGAAACAGTTAAGAAAATCTTAGCTGAAAATCTTGGCATGAGAAAGATGTGTGCAAAAATGGTCCCAAAGGAGCTCATGGATGAACAAAAGCAAAGGAGAATCCAAGTTTGCCAAGACCTTTTGGGGAGACAAGATGAGATATTGGGCCGTGTCATCACTAGTGATCAAACATGGGTGTTCCAATATGATCCTGAAACAAAGCATCAAAGTGCACATTGGAAGTCAGCCAATTCTTTACCACCAAAAATGTTCCATCAGTTCAAATCAAGAGTTAAAATGATGTTGCTAACCTTTTTGGACAACAGAAGGATTGTTCATTATGAATTTATACCAGCTGGATCTTCAACCAAGTTTACTATTTGGATGTGCTAAAAAGACTATGTGAAAAAGACAAAAATTACCTGAACTTTTCACCAACTCATGGTTCTTGCATCAACGACAACACACCAGCTCACTCAGCACTGTCTGTAAGGGAGTTTTTATTTTTAGCCAGTACACAAAAATATGTATTAGAATGCCTTCCCTACTCACCTGATCAGGCCTCCAATGACTTTTTCCTTTACCCAAAGATAAAGGAAAGAGTGAAAGAAAGATATTTTTATGATATTTAGAACATCAAGAGTCTTTTGACAACCACTCTGATGGCCATTCCAGAAAGAGTTCCAAAAGTGCTTTGAAGGCTGGACTCGGTGCTAGTGTCGTAGAAGGTGACCATAGTAGTATTCAGTAATGAGGTATGTAGCACTTTTTCTAGGATGAGTTTGCAAACTTAATTTATTAAGTCAGACCTCATAGTTATTATAATGTTATTGATTATATGCCCTGAGCTGCACTTTATATCCCTGTGACTGGTGACTATGAATTTGTACTTGATTGCTTCCCCTTTTTCATCCTCTCCACCAGCCCTTCTCCCATCACCTTCACAAATCCAGCACCCATCTGACACCACACACACAAACATTGCAATATCAATGACCACATTCCCTGCTATACTCTACATCCCCGTAACTATTACTTTGTAACAACTAAACTCAACTTCCCAGTTCCCTCACCTTAATTTACCCACTCTCCCAACCCTTGTCCCATCTGTCAACAAAGTGAATGTTCTCCATATTTATGAACCTGTTCTAGGTCCACTTGCTTATTTTTTTTTCTTTGGATTTCACCTGTAAGAGAAGTGAATTTGCATCTGTCTTCCTCTTGGTCCACTCAGGGCAATACCCTTCATGTCTTGATTTAAACAGTTAGTCCATATAACTTGAAAGCAACTGTTGATAGTCATGTAGCCATTGCCATTTCATCATTTATAATTTTTGCCTTTTCCTATCTTAAAGTCCCTCTAACATTCATTTTAGTATTGGTTTGGTGGTGATGAACACCTTCAGCTTTTTCTTGTCTGGGAAGCTCTTTATCTGTCCTTTAATTTTGAATGGATACATTAATCTTGGTTGTAGATCCTTGATTTTCATCATATTGAATATTTTCTGCCAGTCCCTACTGGCCTGTAAAGTTTTTGATGAGTGTCCCATTATAAGTTACTACTTGCATTTCTCTTGTTGCCTTCAGAATTTTCTCTTTGTCTTTAACTTTTGCCGTTTTAATTATGATGTCTTAGTGTGGGCCTGTTTGGGTTCATTTTGTTTGGAACTCTCTGTGTTTCTTGGGATTATATGTCTATTACCTTTGCCAGGTTAGGAAAATTTTCAGTCATTTTTTCTTCAAACAGGTTCTCTGTCCCTTGCTGTCTCTCTGCTCCTTCTGGTACTCCTGTGATATGAATGTTCTTATGCCTGATGTTGTCCCTGAGGAATCTTAGATTATTCTCATTTTTTTGGATTCTTTTTTCTTGTTTTGATTAGGTGTTTTCTGTTACTTTTTCTTCCAAATCACTGATTTGCACCTCTGCTTCATCTGGTCTGCAAATCACTTCTGTTCCATTCTTCATTTCCTTTATTATAATGTTCATCTATGTCTGGTCCTTTTTTATTGTCTGTGTGTCCTTTTTTGTGCTTGCTTTCTTTTTGTTGAAATTTTCACTGAGTTATTAAGAATCTTTATAACCATGGTATTGAATTCTGTCTCTGATAGGTTGTTTGCCTCCATTTCATATTGTGAGGTTTTCTGCTGTCCTTTCTTTTCAGATGTATTTCTTTATTTCCTCATTCTGGCATCCTTCCTGTAGGTATTCTCCTCCTTAACCCGGCACTCACTGCTTTAGTTTCTTCTGGGGCTTACTATTCATGGCAGAGGAGGTGTAGGGGCAGAGGTCTGGCAGGGTGGTGGCAACTAGTGCCTTTGTTCCCACTTGGATCTGGGAGCAGCCCAAGGGCATTGTGGGTTTTCACTATTCTGTATTTGGTTTGCCCTCACATGTCTGCCCTGTGTTTTGGAATCACTTGCCTTGAATGCTCATTCCACAGACAGGACTGCTTATGGCCAGAGATGCATACCAGCAGTCTTTTTTCTCTCCTCCTCTTTCCTGGCTGGAGAGGTCGAGCTGCGGCTCACTGCCCCCATTGCTCCCCCTCCTCTCTCAGAACTAGCATGAAGTTGGGCTTTCATGTCTCACGGCATCTGGTCTGCACCTCCTGGGGCCACAATGAGGTCTGGTTGTGGTGTCTCACTGCCCCTGCCTCTGGGGCTCCTTTTCTCTGTCCTGTAGACTGAGTGAGATGTGGAATGCTTGTCCGCTGCCTTGCTTCTCTCTTCCCCAGCCGGAGAGTTCTAAGCAGGGACCCCTACAGGGCCCATGTCTCTGCAGTTCCCCATTTTTTGCCTCTGTTTGCTTCCTTTGCCCACCTGAATGTACTTTGATGAGACAAGTGGTTCTCTTAGCTGTGTTTGTCCATTGCATAGGGAATTCTTAGTTGAATTATAGATGTTTTTTATTTGTTATAATTGCCAGGGGTGTTTTTCAGGAGTCCCTCTCACAGTGCCATTTTGTTCCTTCTCAAAGATAAAAATTCTTAGGTATAATAAAATCAGTTTACTTTTTCAGGAGTTGGCTGAATTTGTAGAGGAATGATGCCTAATACATATTTTACAAGTGCCCTTCTACCAACAAACTGTTTTTAATAATTGCCTACAGTGGCCAAGGGAATTAACCTTTATCTAGGATCTTCATAATTCAGAACTGTTCTATATTGAATTTAATATACCAGGGGTGCCAAAAAAATGTGTACATATTTTAAGAGGTGTTATCTATGTATTACATAAATACTGACGATAACCACCTTAAGCACCTTTTGTAATTGTAGAAGTCAAATGTGACTTATATTCATCTTCCTCTGTATGATTTTTAGTTTTGGAGCTTTATATTAATTTGTAAGTGATTTTTTAAAATTATAATTTCTAACAAATTTTAAGATTCTCTACAATTCTTTACATATTCTTTACATTAGGTCCTTCAAATGGCTGCTCCTGTGCCAGATTTCACTGAAGAAACTGTGAGGAACCACCAGAAATTTAGAATTAATTGGCTTACCTTTTAAGGTCAATTGTTTATATATCTGAAATGCGAAAAAGAAAAAGAAAAGGATGGTATAAAATTACTATCACTGAGCCCTTAAAGCTCAATTTATCATTGCTCACATTTTCTATTCCCCTTTGACTCTGGTAGTGATGGGGAGGAGACATGGAATGTGCTGATCCCACGCCCGCTTGTGAACATTAAAATCAGGAAGGATATCTCAGCTGCAGAGGTGCCTGCCAGAGGAATAAGGGGTCCCAGTCCCACACCAGGCTTCTTAGCCCAGTGTTTCAGTGCCAGAGATTATAACTTCTGGCTGTGAAAATCATTGGAGAAAGTGGTTGAGTGAGAGGAGAGAGGCTGCAGTCCCAGGTAATGCTCTTACAAGGCCTTCACAGACTTAATTGCTGACAGACTCACTTGCTCTGAGCTCCATCACTGAGGCAGCAGCTCGAAAGGTGTCGAGCATAGGAGGAGGAACTTAGTTGTCTGGCTTCAGGGTAAGAGCTGGAGGGGCAGCTTTCTCCCAAATGGAGAGGGTGGCAGAAGCCATTGTTTCTTCTTTGTTGAGTCCTTCCGCCTTTGAGTGTGCAGATGCAGGTGACCCCATCTGAGTAGCCATCAACCTGGCTAACACCATTCATCTACCCCACCCCACCCAGCTTTCATGCATATTCAAGTTGCTTGCAGTGGATTTTCCATACAAACAGCCTGTCTTTGCTCATGCTGCAGACTTTCGTAAAATCTCTCAAAAGCTCATGAAACCCAAACGAGCAGCATCTGGCTTCATCATGTCCTGTACCTCTTGCTCAGCAGCCCTAAGCTTGATGATAGCTATAGCCAGTTTTAGTTTGGAGCTGGGCATTATGAGGCACCTCCAGTCCCTGCCCAGTGCTAACCATCTGTGGGTGACTTTGTGGCTCATGCCAGGTGGCCCTGGACAGGGTATATACTGTGGCTGAACGTGGCCTGTGGCAAGGCATCTCCCAGGAGACCTTGAGAACTGGCACGCCTGGTGATCACCTGGCTGCCTCCAAGGATGACACACCCAGAGGGCAGAGTAGGTAGGCACCAGAGCCCCACTAAAGCAAATCCTGCTTCATAGGGTCAGCCCCTACACAGCAATTTCTCCACTGTAGTCACGGCCCGTCCTCACAACCAATCAACCCAAAGGTCAATCCCTCCCATTGAAATTAAAACAGCAGTCAAGCCTCAACTACAAGAGGAGTGCACACACAACCACACAAGGAACATACCTGCAGCACCTGGCTCTGTAAACCACGGAGACTGCACCACTCGGTCTCACAGGACACCTATTCCATAAAACCATTCTACTAAGACCAGAAGGCAGCCTTCCTTAATCCATAGAAACATGCAGGGAGGCAGCCAAAATGAGGAGACAAAGAAACATGTCCTAAATAAATGAACAGAACAAAGCTCCAGAAAAAGACCTAAACAAAATGGAGCTTACCCGTCTGCCAGATGCAGAATTCAAAACACTGGTTATAAGGATGCTCAGTAAACTAAGGGAAAACTTCAACAAAGAAACAGGAAACATAAAAATGGAGGTAGAAAACAATAACAATGAAAAAAACTGAGAAATAAAGAATACAGTAACTGAAATGAAGAATACATTAGAGGGAACCAACAGATTAAATGAAGTAGAGGATCGAATCAGTGATTTAGAAGATAAGGTAGCAGAAAACACCCAATCAGAACAGCAGAAAGAAAAAAGAATACAAATGAGGACAGTTTGAAGGGCCTCTGGAGCATCAAGCATATTAACACTTGCATCAGAGGGGTACCAAGAGAAGAGAGAGAACAAGAAATTGAAAACCTATTTGAAGAAATAATGATGGAAAACGTCCCTAACCTGGTAAAGGAAATAGACGCACAAGGCCAGAAATCACAGAGTCCCAAACAAGATGAACCCAAAGAGGCCTACACCAAGACACATCATAATTACAATGCCAAAGGTTAAGACAAAGAATCTTAAAAGCAGCAGGAAAATAGCAATTACTTGCCTCCAAGGAAGCTTTCATAAGACTGTCAGCTGATTTCTCAATGGAAACTTTGTAGGCTAGAAGGAATTGGCAGGATATATTCAAAGTGACAAGAAGCAAGGTCCTACAACCAAGATTACTGTATCATTTAGACTTGAAGGACAGATAAAGAACTTCCCGGACAAGAAAAAACTAAAGGAGCCCATCACCACCAAACCAGTCTTACAAGGAATCTTAGAGAAACTTCTTTAAGACAAAAAATAAAACAGAAAAAGAAAAAAAATATGAACAATAAAATGGCAACAATTATATCTTATCAATAATTACTTTAAATACAAATGGATTAAATGCTCCAGTCAAAAGATAGAGTGGCTGAATATGTAAGAAAACAAGACCCTTACATATGCTGTCTACAACAGATGTACTTCAGATCAAAAGACACACAGAACATAAAGTGGTGGGAAAAGATATTTCATGAGAATGGAAATGGGAAAATAAAGCTGGGGTAGCAGTATTATACTAAACACAATAGACTTTAAAATAAAGTCTATAACAAGACCAAGAAGGACTTAGGAATCTCACTTCTAGGTATTTATCTGAAAAGATCCAAAATACTACTTCAAGAGGATATATGCATCCATATGTTAACTGCAGCATTGTTTACAGTAGCCGAGATTTGGAGGCAGCCTGAGTGTCTTATCAGTGGATGAATGGATAAAGAGGAAATGGCACATATATATAATGGATTATTGCCCAGTTGTGGAAAGGAATGGGTTCTTGCCATCTGTGGTGGCATGGATGGACCTGGAGGGTATTGTGGTGAGTGGAGTTTGTCAGACGGAGTAAGACAGATGCAATGTGATTCCACTTGTATGTGGCATCTAAAGAACAAAATAAAACAAATAAACTCATAGATACAGGTAACATTTTGGTGGTTGCCAGATGAAAGGGGTGTTGGCATGATGATGAATAAGGGGAAGGGATTAAGAAGTGCAAATTAGTTGTTACAAAGTAGTCATGGGGATGCAGGGTATAGTATAAGGAAAATAGTTAATAAGATTTAACAACTATGATGTCACATAGGTTTTGGATCTTTTGGAGTGATAGATGGGAGGGGTGTTGTGGGGCAGAGTGAAAAAGGTAAAGGGATAGAGAAGTATAAGTTGGTAATTCAAAAATAGTTATGGGGATGTTATGTACAGCAGAGGGAATGTAGTCAGCAATATCGTAGTAGTGTGGTATGGTGTCAAATGGTTGCTGGACTTAACAGTGATCACTTCTTTAGGTATATATGAAGTCTGACATTAAGTTCGCAACCTTGCCACTGTGCGCTTATGTTGGCAGGACTGTACAGACAACTCGGTAAGGTTTCATAACCTTGGTATATCTATGTTGCACATCTGTGTTCATATTGATGTGTGGCAGTGTCTTGCTGAGTGGTGCTTATTATTATTGCATGTTTTGTGTGCCATCAAAAGGATGTCGGAGCTTGAATTAGAGCATCGAACAAACATTAAATTTCTTGTTGAACTTGGGAAGAGTGGAAGTGAAATCAGGGACATGTTAGTCCAAGTTTATGGGGATAATGCCATGAAGAAAATGGCAGTGACAAATGGGTTAAAGGTTGTTCTGAGAGGAGAGAAAATGTCACTGATGAAGAGAGGTCAGGGCGGCCAATAATGAGCAGAACTGATGAAAACTGCAAAAATTTATCAAATTGTGCGTCAGAATTGTCAGCTGACTTTGAGATGCATAGCAGACCAAGTAAACATCAATACAGAGAAACAGGAAAATCTTAGCTGAAAATCTCGGCATGAGAAAGGTGTATGCAAAAACTGGTCCCAAAGGGGGATCACAGATAAACAAAAGCAAAGGAGAGCCGAAGTTTGCCAAGACCTTTTGGATTGACAAGACAAATGTTTTGGGTCATGTTATCACTGGTGATGAAACATGGCTGTACCAATATGACCCTGAAACAAAGTGTCAAAGTGCACAATGTAAGTCAGCCAATTCTCCATGACCAAAAAATTTCTGTCAGTCCAAATCAAGAGTCAAAACAATGTTGCTGATAACCTTTTTTGACATCAGAGGGATTGTTCATTATGAATTTGTACTGGACAAACAGTCAACCAAGTTTACTATTTGGAGGTGCTGTAAAGACTGTGAAAAAGTTAAGACAAAAATGAGCTGAACTTTTTACCAACAACTCATGGCTCTTGCATCATGACAATACACCAGCCCTCACAGCACTGTCTGTGAGGGAGTTTTAGCCAGTACACAAATAACTGTATTGGAATGCCTTCCCTACTCACCTGATCTGGCCGCCAGTGACGTTTTCCTTTACCCAAAGATAAAAGAAATACTGAAAGGAAGGCATTTTGATGACATTAAGGCATCATTTGACAACAGCTCTGATGGCCGTTCCAGAAAAAGAGTTGCAAAATTGCTTTGAAGGGTGGAGTAGGCTCTGGCTGCAGTGCATAGCTTCCCAAAAGGAGTACTTTGAAGCTGACCATAGTGATGATAATCAGCAGTGAGGTATGTAGTACTTTTACTGGGATGAATTAGCAAACTTAATTGTCAGACTTCGTAAATATTGACTAACTCCAGTGTGTACCTGAAACTAATATATTACTGTATGTTAGCTATATTTTAATAAAAATTTTTAAAAATCTGAAGTGCAAGTAAGAAGTCCAAAAGTCCATAAAGATACAAATTGGTTAATCCTCGATGTATAAATGGTATTTAAAGATGTAAGACTGGGTGATACCACAAAGTAATGAGGGTAGATAGAGAAGCCTTTTCTGTAGCACTCTATTCTTAGATGTCAGGGAGATGAGAAGGGAGAAGCAAAGGAAACTCATGAGGAACAGCCAATAAGACAGGGAAATCTTAAGAGTGTGTATCCTAGAAAACAAGTGGAGAAAACATTTTAAGGAAAAGGGATTAATTTCTGTGTTGAATGTGGTTAACAGTCCAACCAAAATGAAGAATGAAAATTGACTGTTGGATTTATAATAGCAATATGAGGATCATAATGGGAAGTTTTAATGCAATAGAAGCAGGAAGCAAGGTGGAAAATCAAAAAAATTCAGAGTATATTTTAATCAAGTATGAGTAACAGAAAAGTAGGAATAAAATTTTCTAAAATAAATGTGATATGTGGAAAGAAAAAAGTGGGAAAGTTGATAGACAGGATTATGAAATGCCAGAGATTTGAGAAGAGAATGCCTGACTGTCTTATATCTTAACACATTTGCTTCAGATGACTCATGTGTTGAGACCACTGATAATCACAAATTGAAAAGTAAAAATTATTAAACAGCAAAGTAGTAATCTACCGCTTTCCTCAAAAATTTTTTTGAAATACAAGTTCATTAAAAAGTCATAACAGGTTTTCTTGGCACCCAGCATAACTTAGTCAATGCCAAGAAATCATTAGGTGGTGAACTTATTATACATCAAGTTGACAATGCACTGCACTGTAGAATTATATGCCTGAAACCTATGTAATCCTTGCTAACAGATGTCACCCCAATAAGTCTAACAATAAAAATGAATTAAAAAAAAAAAAAAAAAAAAAAAAAAAAAAAAAAAAAAAAAAAAAAAAAAAAAAAAAAAAAAAAAAAAAAAAAAAAAAAAAAAAAAAAAAAAAAGAAATCACCCAGTCCCAGCATCAGACTCAGCTGCAAATGCCCCGAAGGGGAATATTACCTGGTAGCATTTTTTCTTGTTCTTGTCAGTACCCTATTAATCTTTTATTTTATTTCCTACAGGATTTTGAAAAGGAAAGCAAATGTAATTAATGGTCCACATTTTCAAGTACAATAATTTACATTCTTTTGGGGAATGACAGGACAGCCATGTAAGAAATAATAAAGGGGTTATTTTACTTTTCTGCCCCTGAAAGTTTGCCCCATTAGCAAAGCTTTGTTGATATTTTTAGATCCACACTACCTTCTCTTGCCCATCATCCATGGAAGTTGAGAAAATAGTTCAGCTGTAATGAGGGATCTAGGTAAATCGTTGCATATATTAACCTGACTCTACCTTGTGGTAATAGCAGGTGAGTTACTGGGGCTAGATCAGCATTAAATTTTAATCTTCCAGACCTCTGAGTTCATCTCCATTGAAGAAAAAACAATTGAAACAAATTTGTTTCAATTAGAAAAGCTTTTACTTTTAGTACATTTTGCTAAAATGTGTATGTACCCTAGCTATTAAAGCAACAGCTTTTGCTAAACAGCAGTCACCGTGGTATTATACCTTCTAGGCCCATAGTCTCTTAAGGAGACCATAGGGGTGAATACTTGATGGGCAAACCATAACTGGCCAGTAGGTTAGGGCAGTTATGTTCTTTTAGTTAGATGGCAATTTATGTTCTTTTGCTTTTATTCTTGTTCATGCTAGTGCAAACTCAGAAATAGGTGAATTAGACAGTGGCTGTGGGAAATTCAGGTAACCTGGAATAGACTATAAGTAAATCGAAATTATAAATAAGTAGGTGTTAGGAGGTTGGGAACAGCTATCCCAGTGGAGAGTGAAGTGATTGGTTTAAAGTATCAGGAGTATAGAAGTAGAGATACTGAATTTACATTATGGTAGGGAAGCAATAATTATCTAGTATCAAGACCTGTATTTAAACTTAAAAACCAGCCTTTTTAGTTTAATCTGTATTATAAGATTGTTCTGTAGTTTCTGATTTTTATGATATTTTTGTCTCTTCCCTATTACTAAATTTATCTTTAGAATAAAATCCCTTCTTGAGTGCAAAAGAGCCTAACTAACATTAAGCTGAGTATAAATTTTAGACTTACCAAGCAGGTACATAAGGAAATGATACTTTATTTTTTATTTACTTTTATTCCCATCTCTCCCAGACCCTGTCTTCTGGCAAACATCAGCTTGTTCTCTATATCTATGAGTCTGTTTCTGTTTTGTTTATTTGTTTTGTTTTTTACATTGCACTTACAAATGAAATTATACAGTGTTTGTCTTTTTATGTCTGGACATATTTGACTTAGTATAATACTCTTGAGGTCCATCCATGTTGTCTCAAATGGTGAGATTTCACCCTTTTATTGCTGCATAATATTCCAGCGTGTGTGTGTGTGTGTGTGTGTGTGTGTGTGTGTGTACACACACATATGTACATACATACAGCACATCTTTGTTCATCTGTTGATTGACATTTACATTGCTTCCATATCTTCGCTAGTACTAGTAATGGTGCAGTGAACATAGGGGTGCATATATCTTTTTGAATTAGTGTTTTCATTTTCTTCAGATAATGTGGAATTGCTAGATCATATGGCAGATCTATTTTTAATTTTGGAGGGAATCTTCAAATTGTTTACTTCATTTTACAATCCCACCAAAAGAGTACAAAGGTGCCCTTTTCTCCACATCCTTATCCAGCACTTATTTGTCAATTTATGGCTGGTAGCCATCCTGACAGGTGTGAAGTGATATCTCATTGTGGTTTTGTTTCCCTGATAATTAGTGATGTTGAGCATCTTTTCATGTCTTTTGGCCATTTGTATGTGCTCTTTGGAGAAATGTCTATTCAGGTCTTCTCTCCATTTTTAAATTAGGTTTTGTTTTGTTTTTTGGTGGGAGAAGGTGTTAAGCTGTATGAACTCTTTATGTGTTTTAGATATTAACCCCTTATCAAGTATGTCATTGGTGAATATCTTCTGCCATTTAGTTTGTTCTGTTTTCATTTTGTTGATGGTTTTATTCATTGTATAAAACCTTTTTAGTTTGATAGACTCATTTGTTTGTTTCTGTTTTTGTTTCCCTTGCCTAAGGAGACATGATCAAAAAAGTATTACTAAGAGCAATGTCAGAGAGTTAACTGCCAGAGTTTTATGGTTTCAGGTCTTGCATTTAAGTCTTTAATCCATTTTGAATTTATTCTTATATATGGTGTAAAAAAGTGGTCTCGTTTCTTTTTCTTTGGCATGTATCTGCCCCGTTTTTTCAACACTACTTATTGAAGAGATTGTCTTTATTCAGTTGTATATCCTTGCCTCATTTGTATATCCTTGCCTCATTTGTCCTATAAGCAAGGTTTTATTTCTGGGTTATTCCAATGATCTATATATCTGTTTTTATGCCAGTACCATACTGTTTTAATTATTGTAGCTCTGTAATATAGTTTTCTGTCTGGGAGTATGATACTTCCCACTTTGTTCTTAAGTTTTCTTTGGCTATTCAGGGTCGTTTTCAGTTCCATATAAATTTTAGGATTAGTTATTCGAATCCTGAGAAGAATATCATTGATATTTTAATCAGGTTTGTATTGAATCTGTGTATTGCTTTAGGTAGTAAGGACATTTTTAAAATAACTAATTCTTCTAATCTGAGCAAGGTATTCCACTTAGTATTTCTATCTTCTTCCATGTCTTTTTCAGTATCTTATAGTTTTCAGAGTATAGTTCTTTCATCTCTTTGGTTAAATTTATTCCTAGGTATTTTATGCCTTTTGATGTAATATTAGATGGAATTGTTTTCTTAATTTCTCCTCCTAATCATTTGTTATTGGTGAACTACAACAGATTTCCATATATTGATTCTGTATCCTGCACCTTTACTGAATTCATTTATTAGTTCTAATAGGTTTTTTTTTGTTTGTTTTTGTTTTTTGGTGGAGTCCTTAGGGTTTTTCCTATATATGAGGGCTGTCTGGAAAAAAATCAGCCATAAATGCCTCTATTTTTCATATTACATGGCTGGATACTGTCCATACAGCCCTTGTATATAGTCTTGTCATCTGTAAATAATGAGAGTTTTACTCCTTCCTTTCTGGTATATAATAGGTTTCTTTTATTTCTCTTTCTTGTCTGATTGCTGTGGCTGGAACTTCCAGTGCTATGCTGAATAGACATGATAATTGGGCATCCTGGTCTTATTCCTGATCTTTTTTTTTTTTTTTTTTTTTTTTTTTTTTTTTTTTTTTTTTTTTTTTTTTTTTTTTTTATTGGTTCCCTGACTGGGCCCTGGAGGTGAGAGCGCCGAACCCTAGCCACTAGACCACCAGGGAACCCCACCTTGTACCTGATCTTAAAGGAAAAGCTTTCAGCTTTTCACCCTTGAGTATGGTATTAGCTGTGGGTTTTTCATATATAACCTTTTTACGTTGAGATAGGTTCCTTCTATACCCACTTTGTGTGAGTTTTTCTCATAAAAGGATGTTGAATTTTGTCGAATTCTTTTTTTATATTTATGAGGTGATCATACAGTTTTTATTCTTTATTTTGTTAATGTGATCTATCACATTGATATAGGGATGTTGAACCATCCTTTCCATCCTTGGGTTAAATCCCACTTGGTCACGGTGTGTAATACTTTTAATGTATGGTGGAATTGGTTTGCTAATATTTAGTGAGAGTTTTTGCATGTGTATTTATCAAGGATATTGGCCTGTAATTTTCTTTTCTTCTAATGCAGCGGTTCTCAACCTATGGGTCGCGACCCCTTTGGGGGTCAAATGACCCTTTCACAGGGGTTGCCTAAGACCATCGGAAAACACCTATCAGATATTTACATTACGATTCATAACAGTAGCAAAATTACAGTTATGAAGTAGCAACGAAAATAATTTTATGGGGGTCACCACAACATGAAGAACTTGGGTCATGGCATTAGGAAGGTTGAGAACCACAGTTCTAATGTCTTTGATTTTGCTATAAGGGTAATTCTGGCTTTGTAGAATGAGTTTGGTAATGTTACTTCCTCTTCAGTTTTATTGACCAGAGACATCTTAGCACATGTTTTGTTACCCAGATATTATTGACCAGAGGTATGCTCAAATGTTTTTATAGAGTGATACAATTAAAATCACTGTGTGAAATTATGAGAGCTTAAAATCAGTAATGTACTCATTATACAATTTATAACTGTGCGTATCATTTACATTTTGTCCTGTTAGGTTTTTTCCTTGCCCTTGTGTAGTTTATAAACACAATTTTGTTTAGATATTATTATAGACATTTTGATTTTTTAGCATAAATGATCCACTAAACTATTATATAAACTATTATTTAAAAGAGCCCCCTGCAAAAATCCACCTTATTGACTACCAGGACAGATCCTGGAGGAAATAATATCCACAGGATTAAAACCAAGTGCTTACAGGAAGTACAGTCGTCTCCTCAAGAGGACTGCAGAGTGAAACACAATACATTTGTAATAGATGTTAAGTTCCCCTGCACAGAGGTACCTGCTATATAGCCTGTCACACTCTACAGAAATACTAGAGTGCTTTAGTAAGGCAGGTTCAAAGTTTCAAATAAATACATTAGGTGCCAAAAAAGTTTTTGTTTACTCATATGCAGGTCATTGAATATTGATTTGTATGAAAAATAGCTGGCCACACACGTTACTTTCTACAAAAATATGCTGGTCAACCAAGTTTTTAAGGATAGGTATTCTTTGAATATATGGTAAAATTCAAACTTGTGAAGCCGTCTGGTCCTAGACATTTATTTGTTGGGCTTTTTTCCCCCCATTGCTAATAATTGGTTTGTTTAGATTTTGTATTTCTTCTTGGTTCAATCTTGGATGGTTATATACTCTTAGAAATTTATTCATTTCTTTTAGATTGTCAATGTACTCCCTTTTAATGTTTCTTTGTATTTCTATGGTGTTGGTTGTAACTTCTCTCTTATTTGTGAGTTTATTTGGGCTCTTTTTTCCTTGATGAGTTTGGATAAAGGTTTGCCAATTTTGTTTATCTTTTGAAAGAACTAGTTCTTAGTTTTAATGATATTTTCTGTTGTTTTAATTTCTGTTTTGTTTACTTCAACTTGACTATTTCCTTTCTTCTCTTTATTTTGGATTTTGTTCCTTTTCTAGTTACTTTAGGTATAGAATTAGATTGTTTATTTGGGATTTTTTTTGTTTTTGAAGTAGGCCTATATAGTATGAAATTCCCTTTAGAACTGCTTTTACTGTATTACATATTTTGAAAAGTTGTGTTTTCATTTCATTTGTTTAAGGATAGTTTTTGATTTCTTGTTTGATTTCCTCTGATTCATTGGTTATTTCATAGCATGTTATTTAGTCTCCATTTATTTGTGTTTTTTTTCCTGTAGTTGATTTTTAGTTTTCATAGTATTGTATCTGGAAAAGATGCTTAATATGATCTCCAATATTTTTAAATTTATTGAGCCTTGTTTTGTGACCTAATATGTGATCTATCTTGGGTATTCCATGTGCACTTGAAAAAAAAATGTGTATTCTGCAGTTTCTGGCCTGTAAAGTTGCTGCTGAGAAATCAGCTGATAGCCGTATAGGATTCTTTTGTATGTAGTTCATTGTTTTCCTCATGCTTCCTTCAAGATTGTTTCTTTTTAACCTTTGCCATTTTAATTACAGTATGTTTTGCTGTGGGTCTCTCATGGTTCATTTTGTTTGGGACTCTCTGTGCTTCCTTGACCTAGATGTCTGTTTTCTTTCACAAATTAGGAAAGTTTTCAGCCATGATTTTTAAAATAATTTTTCTGTTTCTTTCTCTCTTTTCTTCTGGGGAGCAAGTCCAGCCATAAATGCCTTTATTTTTCATATCACATGGGTGGATACTTTCTGGACAGCCCTTGTATATAATGTGAATGAGCACTTGATGTTATCCCAGAGGTCCCTTAAACCACGGGTTCCCAACCTCTGGGCCATGGACTGGTACCAGTCTGTAGCCTGTTAGGAATGGGGCCACGTGGCAGGAGGTGAGCAGCGGGATAAAGCAAAGCTTCATCTGTATTTACAGCCTCTCCCTGTTGCTCACATTACTGACTGAGCTCTGTCTCCTGTTACATCAGCAGTGGCATTAGATTCTCTTAAGAGCACAAATAATAATATGAACTGTGCATGTGAGGGTTCTAGGTTGTGTGCTCCGTATGACAATCGAATGCCTGATGATCTGAAGTGGAACTGAGGCGTGATGATAACACTGGGGAGCAGCTGCAAATACTAATAGATTAGTATTAGCAGAGAGCTTTGACTGCAGAGACCATAATAAATCAGTTGCTTGCAGACTCATATCAAAACCCTGTCACTGAGTGACACATGACAGTTAAGCTGCATCTGCTGGCAAGCTTTATAGTGGCAAGTGAGTTGATGTATTTCAGTTGTACAGGTGCATCTGGTGGCAGGCTTTAAGTCAGAATCTAACACTTATTTAAATCCGTGCATGGCCGGCCCATTATTTTATTTACCACTTTTCATCTGCGCCTTCCCCACCCCCACCCCCCTGCCCCACCGCCACACACACACACACTGCATGCTTGCCTCAGATGGAACCATCTAGTTGCAGGAAAACAAGCTCAGGGCTCCCACTGATTCTGCATTATGGTGAGTTGTATAATTCTTTCATTATATATTATAATGTAATAATAATAATAATAGAAATAAAGTGCACAATAAGTGTAAATGCACTTGAGTCATCCTGAAACTGCCCACCCCCCAATCCCAGCCCCCACCCCGAGTCCATGGAAAAATTGTCTTCCACAAAACTGGTCCTGGTGCCAAAAAGGTTGGGGACCACTGCCTTAAACTATCCATGTTTATTTTTTAATTCTTTTGTTGTTGTTGTTGTTGTTCTGACTGGTTGGATCGCTGATCATTCTTTTGTGTTGGCTAATCTGCTGCTGATTCCTTCTAAGGTATTTTTCAGTTATTACAGTATTCTTTATGTCTTCCTGTTTTTTTTTTTATTATAGTTTCTAACTCTTTGCCAAAGTTCTCCCTAAGTTCCTCTATTTTACTCTCAAATTTTAGCAAGCGTTCTTATGACTGTTTCTTTGAATTCTTTATTAGGCAAATTATTTATTTACATTTCCTTACCTCTGAAGATTTTTCTTACCTTCATTTGTGAGATATTCTTGTCTTTTCATTTTATTTGACTTTTTATGTTTTTTTTTATGACTTAGACAAAATAAGTATCTCCCAGTCTTGAAAAAGTGACCTATGTAGAAGCAGCTAGGCTTGTGCCATACAGTTTTCGGAAGCCACTTGGAGCATGTGGTGATGGCCTGTTGTTCCTGCTTGCTCCCTTTGTTAGGAGGCAAAAGATTCTGGGCAGTGTACCTGGGAACACTGAAGTTATCTTGCAGTGAAGCCAAACCAAAATAGAGCTCTCGCCTGCCCTGTTGAAGTGAAGGGGATCATAAAGAATGGCACTCACCTGCTTCTCTGTCCCAGCTATTTCCTGAAGCTCTCAGAGAGCTCTCACAGTTTCCCAGCCTTCTCTGTTTGATCTCTCTCTCTTGTTCAGAAGCTGTTCATTTAGCTTTCATTTGTCTCACAGGAGTGATTGCTCTCTATATACATGTGTATTTAAGTTTGCTCATGGGTCAGGGTGAGTTCAGCATCCTCCTATGCCACTGCTATCTGGGACTTCCTGGAAATGATATTTTAAAAATAATTTTTCTTTATTAAAATTAAAAGAAAATGTTACAGAGTACTTTAACTGATTACAGTAAAACTTAAAAACTTGTTAATTTGTTTAAAAGTGATCATTATTAAGAAATAAATCCTTTATCTTTTATATAAACTGAATTATAAACTTATGTACAAATTAATATAATACCCTCTATACTTTATGGTATTATTATAAAGCAAAGGAATGAAATATCTTTCTAGGGATTAACTTAAGAACATTGTAAGTGACTGGGTGGTGAACATGTAATGCAGCAACTAGAGGTGCACTGTAGAATTGTACACCTGGAACTTAGGTGATTCTTGCTAACCAGAGCCACCGCAATAAGTCTAACATTAAAAAAAAATTTTAAAAACTCTTAAGAACATTTTAAGTAGCCATGATCAATTTACCATTCCTACCCTCCCCCCCAAAAAAATACCCCAAACTGAAAATCTGGACAAATATATGAAACCACTGGTTTTAGATATTGAACAATAGCAATGCAGGACGGTGATCCCTGAAAAATGGGAAACCAGCAAGGTGAGCTGGATGGTCACCTACTCTAGCTTCCTGCCTAGAGGCACAGTCTGAATTGCAGAGCAAGGACAGAGATCGTAGGCAAAGGACGGTAGTCTCAACAAGTTGAGAAAACAGAGGTCCAAATTAATGGAGGCTGAGGCAACTGTAAATTGCAGTTCAGAAGGACACTATGTACAAAAATAATGCTATAAGTCTGCATAGTAGTCTCTGATATTTTTCCCCCTGAACTTAAGAATGTACATGCATAAAGTGAAACTGTAAAGCCAGGGAAAGAGCAACTGTTGATGTTAGTTGATGGCCTTGAGAGGTCACAGAGGGCTGGGAGGTATTTAAGTTTTTTCTAGCTAGAAGGAAAAAATCATTTTTTTTTTTTTTTTTTTTTTTTTGCTTTTTGGTATGTGGGTAGCTCCCTGGCTGGGAATCGAACCCAGGGCGCAGCGCTGACAGCACCAGCGCTGAGCCTTAAGCCACTACACCACCAGGGAACTCCCAAAAAAATCATTTTTGATCACTCAGGGCTTTAAAGAAAAGGCTCAAAGGGTCATGGTGCTAAATTAGATTAATAAGGGACTATTATAAACAACTTTATGGTAATATAAGTTTAACAGTTTGGATGAATTAGACAAATCTTGAAGGTTACCAAAGTAAATAAGAAAAAAATGAGAATATGAGTAGCACAGTATATTAAAGATGTTAAATTTGAAGTTGAAAACTTCAAGCCCAAATAGTTTCACTGGTGAATTCTTTTAGACATTTAAGGAAGAAGTAATGCCAATCTTAACCTCTTTAAAATAGTAGAGGAATGGAACACTTATTTCATAATGTCAACATTACCTTGATACCAAAAGCAGACAAGAAAACTAAAGAGCAATATGGATCTTGACCGCAGACATAAAAATACTGAGCAAAATATTAGCTTTCAGGAATATATAAAAAGGGTAATATATCATGACCAAATGCGTTTTATTCCAAGAAAGCACAGGTGCCATGGTAAGGTTAATATTTAAAAAATCAATTAGTGTAATTCATCGTATCAATGGAATGAAGGAAAAAAGCCCATGTGATCAGGTAAGTAGATATAGAATAGTATTTGACAAAATTTAATACCCATTCATATAAAAACTCCTAGCAAAGAATTGGAAGAGAATGTTCTTCAGCCTGATGAAGGTCAGCTACAAAAAAATGTTAACAACTAACATACTTAATGATGATAAACTGAGTGGTTTCCCCCTTAAGAACAAGGCAAAGATATTCTCTCTCATGCCTTCTATTCAGCATTGTACTAGAGACGCTCTCCAGTTGCAGTGAGGCAAGGGGGAGAAAGGCATTCATTATTCACCTTGGAAAAGGAAAGAATAAAACACTTTATTTGAAAATCCTGCAGAACCTACAAAAATGCTGCTGGAACTAAGGTGAGTTTAGCAGGGTAACAAGATACAAGGTATAAATATCAGATGGCATATACAAGGGCTGTCTGGAAAGTGTCCAGCCATGTAATATGAAAAATAGAGGCATTTATGGCTGGATTTTTTTCTGGACAGCCTTCATGCACGCACACGCACGCACACAAACACACACACACACACACACACACACACTATTATAGATATGTATTATTTATATAAGTAATGAAATACTTAGAGATAAATTTAACAAAAATTGGACCTACACGCTGAAAGACCTATACACTGAAAACTACAAAACATTGCTGAGAGAAATTTTTAAATTTCAAAATAAATGGAGTACTAAATTCTGAATGAGGAGATCAATATTTTTAAGACATCATTTCTCCCCAAATTGATATACAAGGTTGGAGAGTTAATTTCATGAACTCATCCTAGAAAACATGCTACATTCCACATTGCTGAATATCACTAGTCACCTTTGAAGTACTCCCTTTGGGAAACTAGGCCCTGACACCAGCGCCTAGTCTACCCTTCAAAGCAGTTTTGGAACCCTTTTTCTGGAATAGCCATCAGAGCTGTCATCATACCAAAATCTGACAATTAAGTTCACGAACTGGTCACCATGCACTTACATTGGCAGCATAGTGGTCAGTCCATTCATACACACACACACACACACACACATCTCAGCAAAAATCCCACCAGGCTTTCTTTGTAGAAATTGGCAAACTGATTCTAAAGTTGGTGTGGAAATGCAGAGAGCCTGGTGCACCGTTTGGCAGCTCCTACTTGCAGGCCAAATCTGGCCCACTGTATGCTTTTGGAAATAGTTTTATTGCAACAGAGCCACACTTATGCATTTATGTATTGTCTGTGGTTTCTTTCACACTAAAATAGCAGAGTTGAATATTTGTGACAGAGACCATTTGTTCTGCAAAACTTAAAATGTTTACTCTCTGGCCCTTTCCAGAAAAAAATTTGTTGACCTTCCAAAGCATTTTTGAAAAAGATGAAAAGACTAGAGGACTTATCCTATGTAATTTCAAGACTTACTGTAAAGCTATAATAATGAAGACATTGTGATAGTTGATATAAACATAGACATATAAAACACTGGGACTGGTAGAGAGTATATAGACACTTGCATATATGATTATTTGATTTTTGGCAAAGGTACTATGATAATTCAGTGGGAAGTGGATAGTCTTTCCAGCTGTTAGTTGTTAAAAAAACTATATCCAGTTTTAAAATATTAAATCTCAGACTTCACACATGTACGAAAATTCTCTTTAAATGGCTCAGGAGGCCTGATGTAAAGAACTACAACTTCTAGATGAAATCATAGGAGAAACACTTTTGGTGAAGGATTCTCAAATAGGGAGCATAGAGCACAAACCATAAAGTAAAAAATTCTTAATTGAACATCAAAATTAAAAATCACATTCAAGGATACTATTGCGAAGGCAACCTATAGACTGGGAGAAAATATTACAATCCATGTATCTGACAGATAGCTTGATTCTAGAATATGAGGGCTGTCTGGAGAGTATCCAGCCATGTAACATGAAAAATAGAGGCATTTATGGCTGAATTTTTTCCAGACAGCCCTTGTATAGAAAGAGTAAAATAGTGTTATAATAGTAAATATTTTTGTTTCCAGAGTATAATAGAAAGAAGACAACCAACCCATTTAAAAAATTGATTTGAACAGCTACTTAACTAAAGTTGATATGAGTAGCAAATATGCACATGAAAAGGTGCTTAATATCAGGTACTTAGTCATTAGGGAAATGTAAACTAAAATCAGAAAAATTGACAGTGACAGATGAGTTTGTGGAACCACTGAACTCTTATTTTGATAGTGACAATGTAAAAAGCTAAAGCTGCTTTGGAAAAGTTTTGCAGTTTTCTATAGCTATACTTCCCATACAACCCAGCAGTTTTACTCAGAAGTATTTACTCAAGTGAAATGAAAACTTACGTTCACATAAGAACCTAAATGTATGAGTTCATAGTGGCTATATTTGTGATTTTCAAAAACTGGAAACCACTCAGATGTCCCTCAGCTGGGGAGTGAATAAATGAAACGGCAGCATATGCACAGTGGAACACTTCTTAGCAGTTAAAGGAATGTACTGATACCTGCAAAATGTGGGTGGATCTCAGATGTATTATGCTTAGTGAAAAAAGCCAAAATAAAAAAGCTACATACCATGTGATATCTGGTGAAACTATAACAGAAAATAGAATAAGTGGTTGGCTTGCGTTGGGGGCTGAGGTTGACTACAAAAGTGCATAGAGGCATCATGGCGGGTGGTGAAACCGCTCTTTATCTTCATTGAGATGGTAGGTGCACAACTATATAATTTGTTAGAACTCATACTTGGACACTAATAAAGGTGAATTTTGTGTATTTATGCCTTAATTTTTGTAATGGGATTTAAAATGAGTGAGAAACTGAACCATTGAAGCATTACAGGATATAAAAGAATCATCATGGTGTCTTAGTAACCATGCAGTCTTATTTAGGTTGCCATTGAATCTAGCGTAAGTGTAGAAATAACTCTGGGCTTTTACAGGACAGGCTGTGTTGAAATGCTCTAGATAACTTTTGGCAAATTCAATGGTGCTAAAGATGTTTGGCAGTTACCTAGGTCCTGACCATTATTTCTGTCAGTGAACTACAAATCAGTGGTTAATTTGCAGTCTGATGATTTTGATAATACTAGTATATGTATGTAACATCAACTCAGCTGTATGCACTTTATATTGTGAACTACCTTTTGATATCAGTAGATTGCAATAGTCAAAGCTTTATAAAAAAAGATAAAATGTACAAGAGTTGTATAGAATATTTGGGTCACATCCAAACAAGTAAACATATGATGGGTTTCTAAGAGGGAAAATAAAGACTTAGAAGTGTCATGGAAAAATATGGAGCAATAGGAATTCATATTCATTGCTGGTAGAGATGGAAAATGGTAAGCCACCATGGTAAACAGTTTAACAGCTTCTTATGGTAAGGGTATGCTTAACTTTATATGACCAAGTTTTTTTACTAGATATTGGAGGGCAGGGGGAGACACACATCTACCCACCCAAAGACTTGTACAGGAATGTTTATAGCCACTTTATTTATCATAATCCAAAATGAGTACAACCCAAATATTCATCAACAAGTAAATGGGTAAACATGGTATATTCATATGATAGAGTTCTACTTAGCAATAAAAATTAATGTACTACCTAGATGTGCAACAACATGGAAGTATCTCAGATACACAATGCTTAGCAAAAAAAAAAAAAAAAAGGCAAAAAAAAACAGACACTATATATATATAGGCACTATGTGTAGTATGATTCTATTTGTATGAAACTCTAGAAAAGATACGTCTTTAGTTAGAGAAGACAAATCAATGGTTGCCTACATCTGAGGTTGGGGATTAATTGGGAAATGGGTACAACAGAACCTTTTGGATATGATCAAAATACTCTGTATTGTGATTGTAGTATTGGTCGCACAGTTACAGGTATTTGCCAAAACTTACTGAAGTATACACTTTAAATGGGTGCATTTTTTTTGTTGTTGTATGTAAATTATACTCATACCTCAAAGTTGTTTTTTAAGAAATATTTTAGAAAAGTATTTCTGTTGTTTTGTTTTGTTTGTTTTGTTTTTGTTTTGTTGGTTTTGTTTTGTTTTGTTTTTTGTTTTATATGTGGGTAGTTCCCTGGCTGGGAATCAAACCCAGGCCACAGCGTTGACAGCGCCAGCGCCGAAGCCTTAAGCCACTATACCACCAGGAAACTCCCTAGAAAAGTATTTCTGATAGTTCTAAGAGAAGTGTTCTTAATTTTAATTTTAAGTAAGTTCTTTTTTCTCAAAAAGTCTTAAAGTATGGTGATGGAAAAAGAAATAACTCTGCATAGTGAGAACACAATATAACGCATAGATGATAAAGAACTGTACACCTGGAACCTATGTAATTTTGCTGGCCAGTGTCAAATCAATAAATTTAATGAAAAAAATCTTAAAGTGGTAGTATTCAAATGAAAACCTTGTTTTTCAGCAAATAGTCATGCACATTATGCTCCATTAAATATCAGAATGAAGTAGTTTGCTGAAAATGTTAATTCTATCTTATTAGCCTATGAGTTTTACAGTATTAAGGCTATGTCAGAATTATGTAAATACTTTTAAGGTAAGTTTTGTATCTGCAGTCATGTGCCACTTAATGTCAGGGGGGAAATGTTCTGAGAAAAATCATTAGGCAATTTCATATCTGTGCAAACAACATAGAGTGACTTACACACACCTAAGTGTGTGTAGTATAGCTTACTACACACCTAAGCTATATGGTAGCCTATTGCTCCTAGGCTACAAGCTTGTACAGCATGTTACTGTACAGAACAAGATTAAATCAAGCACAAAATAAAATTGTGAAATCAAGAGACATGGTAAACACAAGATGTATGTGGTTGCTGCCGTAACAGCATAGCATACTGTTATACAGCCCACTTTTTTTATATAAGTAGAAAAAGTACTCTAGTAACAGTTCTTTAATATCATTATCATGTATTATGTATTGTATATGATTATATATGCCATACTTTTATACTACTAGGAGCTCAGTAAGTTTGTTTGCAACAGCATTGCTGCAAACACACAAATAATGCATTGTGCTGTAACATCACAGCATCACTAGGTGGTTGGGATTTTTCAGCTCCATTATAATCTTTGAACCAGTCACTGTTTTAGATATGGTTAATCATTGACCAAACATTATGCAGTGCATGATGATTTTTGTTAAACTTTTGAATCCTGATATGTTGAAAGGGATTTAATATGTTTACCACTTATTACCATAAATGATTTACATAGTTTATTATTTAAGATCCTTTCAACTGCAAGTAACGGAGAACCAAACTAGAACTTGCTTATGTACAGTAGATATTTGTTACCTCACTTACCCAATTTTGCGTGCATAATATGCACTTTTTTTGGCCAGAATTTGTGAGGGAAAAATAAGGATGTGCATTATATTATACATGGGTAGTACTAATTCCATATCTATATAAATGTTTTAATTCTTTTATTTATGCTTATTAATTAAAAGTGTAACTCTAGAAATCAATAGTGATATCCATATGCAAAATAATACCCTGGAATATGATAATCTTTTTTATATAAAAAAAGTTTTATACATAAAATTTCTCGTACCTTGTATCTATTCTTGTGTTTTGTAATTATGTTACATGAAATTTCACATACCATAATATATTGAAAAAGTAAATGCTAAAGTTCCTTTATAGTACAAAAAACAAATACCTAAATATGAACAAATAAAAATTTGAATGAAAAATTATTTTTTCCTGAAAGTTGGGGTCAAAAATGTGGGTGTGCATTATACACGGGAGCTCATTATGCTCAGCAAAATATGGGAATAAGATTTTTGGACCAAAGTCTGCTCTAGTGTTATTATAGGGTTGTATAATTTAATACCTGAGCAACAGTATTCCTTTTAAATACCATTTTCAGTATGTTGTTCTCTTTTCAGATGGGTGCTTTGTAGCCTCTCTGGGTGGCTGCCTCAGATTTAGGCATCATGGATAACATCTAGGGAAGAAAAGGAATATTTCTGTCTTGTGCTCCTTTTTACAACTGGGAAAACTTCCTAGAAGCCCATGCTCATGGCTTACACAGCTAATTGGCAAAAGGAATAAGAACAAAGGAGTGGCCTGAATCAATTATTATTTACTACCTAGGGCTGGATAGATGAAGGACTTAGCAAATGGGAGGAGGGTAAACAAAATTGGGTTCTTTTATCAAAGCAGGGGGAGAATGGTGGCTCTGCTATATTAGATTACACAAAGGCTGTAAAGGGAGGAAATCAGTAAACTAGACAAAGAAATCGTAGAAAACATCTTGATAAAAGGTAAATGTTTCCAACGTACAAAGATGTTGCATTCTAAAAATTATCCATATTTTCATGGCCTCCTCATTAATTTATTATTCAACTTAATGTGATCTAGCTTTTATCTTCAGGCCCCTAAGACATGCTCTTGCCAAAGTCACCAGCGATCAGCTGGCCTTATAAATTAGTTAAATTCCATTGGGCTTTCTTTTGGTTTTTAGTATTATTAGCCATTTTCTTCCTGAAAGTCTGTGTCTTTATTCCCACTATGCGATTCTACTTCCTATTAAATATATATTAAATTATAAAATATTTCAAATACAAATAATTATATCAATACCCACATTTAACATATTAACATTTCTATTTGCTTCATGTTTCTTTAAAAAAAAAAAAAAAGGAAAAAATGCTACATGTATAGTTGGGACTATTCCCCAACCCATTCCACTGTGTTTAAATTGATGATTGTCTTTTCTAACCATGTTTTTATATTTATTCCCAACTGGAATTGCTGCTTTCTAATTTCTTTGCTTGCTGCCCCTTATAGGTAGGTGCCCTGTACCATTGTATTAATTCTTCACACCCCTCATAATCTGTACCTTGGGTGAGTTTTATTATCTCCAAAAGTTATGGTTAAACTAAAAATATTTTTGTTATACTCTTTCTTTGGTTTCCACTTTTTTCAGAGTTAGACTTACTTTGTTAGTTCCCTACTGGACTTCACAAGATGCCCACAGGCACTTAAAACTAACATCTGAAACTCAACTCATTTGTCCAGAAAAACCTGTTTCTTCTCTTTCGCAGTTATGGCATTCCATTCAGTTCCAACTAGAAACTTTGGGGGTATCCAGCCTTTAACACACACAGTAACTGCTTTTAAACTGTTAAATAAAATACTGGAGAGTGAATAAATGATTCTTTTTGTTGATATTCCCTCTACCCATATTCAACCAACCATTTAAACTTGATTGTTCTACTTAGTGTGTACCTCTCATTTCCTTCCTCATCTTAGGCCCCAAAGTGTTCCTCCGTTTGTCCTTTCTCACATAGGTCATTGCAGTAGTTTTATAACTTGACTAACTGTCACCATTATTTTTCTTTACAGCCTGTAATTCCTCCTTATGCCATAGTTACTATAAAACTTGTACCTTCTGCTGTTCACCTTTTTAAAAATCTTAAATAACTTCCCAGTGCTCCTGGATAGGCCTAAAAGTTATCATAGCAGATAAGTCTCTTTATGTGTAAATCGCCCTCTATTTGTAGCCATCAGTCCCATCATTCTCAAAAAGCATCTTAGACTGTTACCTCAGAATTTTCTACTCCCCAAATACACCATGCCTTTTGAAGCATCTGAGCCCTTCTGCAGACTTTTCATTCTTCCCGAAACATTTTATTTCCTCTCCTAAATCTCCATCTCTTCAAGATCTACCTCAGAGGCCACTTTTCTTTCCCAAGCACTCAAGGCAGAGCCGGTACTTCTGTTGTATTCCCATGGTGTTTTATATATCCCTTCACTCTAGCTTTTTTTTTCTTACTCTAGCATTTTTCACATTTTACAATACTGTATTTGTTTCCGACCCTTATTTGTAACCTTGTTTAAAGAAAAGGGACCATTTCTTGCTGTCCCCAGCTTCTTTGTGTAGTGTCTAATAAATATATATTGTTAATAATACAGATAATATCTATAAGTTAGTAGGTTGGTACCTAAAAGAGACTCCCATATAAATGTTTTAAATGATTTATGTTTCTGAGACAACCCCATAAAAATCTTTAAGTCATTGCACCTGAAGTTTACTTGAAATTATAAATCACACCTTACCGTTATAATAATCCTCCTCAAGGCGATGGGCAGCAGTGATAGCCTCTTTGTGGAACTGGACTGAAAATGATGGTCTATCCTGGAGCCTACTAGAAAGGGCAAGTGGGTAGATGTGAAAAGTTGGACTAAAGATTCTGGATTAAGAAAAAGAGGCTCATGGATGGTTAAGAGTAGTTCTGGAAAACTGGTAGGATGAGGGAAAAAAGGTGTGACTCTTCAAGGAAGAGAAATTAAGGGTGATGTCTTGCAGGGAGAAAAGACCTCAGTAAGGATCTTGGATGGAGAAAAAGGTGAAGATGAGGAACTAAGGAAGCTGGGAATGGGATTGGGAAGTGGATGGATAATTATAGTAACTCCTTTTATAAATTGATTTTTTCAACTGGTCTGTTAGAAAATTTATAATACGTTAGCACAGTTAACTGGCTTTCATAATTTTTTCTCCATCGTACAACTGCTCTTTTAAAGTCTAGTTTATGTAATTGTTAATAATGTTTTATTAATTTTAGACTCTGGGAATAAGTAATTTTGAAAGATTCTTTGTATGAATTTTTAAGTATTTTTGCATTTAACTTATTTTGCTGATATATATTGATTGTTGGTTAAAAGTCACCCTTCAACCTTGAGTATTCAGTCAGAATTTGGCAATCTGATAAACAAACAACATATCTTTTAAAATTTGTATTTATTAGAAGATTGGGAAGGTTGGACATATCTTCCTATGCTAATTGGACTGTTATATTTCATTTGTGAATTGCCTCTTGATAGGCTTTCCTACTTTTTTGAGAGGCTATCTTGTTTTTCTTGTGTAAGAGTTGTCTGTATTAAGAATGTCAACTAAATTTTATATGTGTACGTTTTTGTGTTGAGAGAACAGGTAAGAAGATGAGCAAACACAAAGATACTTTTCTCTATTTCTCATATCTTTAGCTTCACTTAAGAGTTTTTGTTTTCACCCCTGCCCCCCACATGGAAGCAAAATAATCATATGTCTAAGAGTCTTTTCCTTACAGTTTCTCCTTTTACTTTATGTTTTAAAAGACTTTTCTAACACTGTGTTATGAAACTACTTACCTTTTGCTTCTTCTAACACTTTTAGAAGCAGTTGCCTTTTATATATTTAGCTTATAATTCTCAAATATTTTGAGTAGATACTTAGATTTCCAGTCCTAGTCATGTTTCAATACTGTGCTTAACTGTAACATCTTCAGAATATACCCATTTAAGGTAGTGATCCAATATCCTTGGAAATTCTGAAACTGTTTCTATGTTGATATTATAGCTACATTTTAAATTAGTATTATATAACTGAGGTTGCGAATGTTCAGTCTTGTAGAATTTTTGAGGCAGTCATATTATCACTTACCCATTTACTTTTGAATGCCAATATAAGAAGGGAAACATTATAAAATAAGAATGACTTTTAAAAGTAAGTGAATTAATGAAATATCCATTAATACTTCTTCAAAAAATGAATAAAATAATGCAGATATTGTGATATTAATAAACTGACTATATTTATGTCCCATCAGTAGGCCGTAGTGTGTAAGTGATAAATAACTCTTGCTTTTAAGAAACGTATTGCCAGTAATTGGGAGTAGGGTAGGAATTAGGCCAGTAAGCAAAAACAAAAAAAAACAAAAACAAAAAAAACCCCAGAAAATACTACAAAATAGAAGAAGGTAGGAGTCATACAAAAATCTTCCCAGAAATACACTGGAAGTTTTAAGGAAAAATATATTTTACCAATTATGAGGAAAGCCTAAATGGAAAAGTTAGCATTGTAATGCTCATACGAGTGAATGGATAAATTTTAGCAGTTAGAGATTTGAGGAGAGTATTATAATTGACAGAGGCACTTTTGGAGTGAAAAAAAAAAAAAAAACAACAACACAAATACAGAAAAACATGGGGCATAGGTATTGGTGAAATAGGACTTTTTTTTCCCTTGTGTGCATAAGATAAATACGAGGAAATAATAGGAGATGAAGTTGGAAAACTAGATTGGGGTCATACTTGGTAAGCATTAGAGGTATGTCTATCAGTAGGGAAGGGGAAAGATATGGAACTACACTGTCCTTTGTGGTTGCCACTAGCCACAGACAGCAACTGAACACTTGAAATGTGGCTGGTCCAAACTGAGATGTGTTGTAAATTTAAAATACCAGATTTTTAAGACTTGGTACAAAAAAAGAATATAAAATATCTTTTATATTGATATGTTGAAATAATTATATTTTAGATGTGTTAAGTAAAATATATTATTAAAATTAATTTTATCTTTATTTTTTTAATGTAGCTGTTAGAAAATTTTAAGTTATAAGGTGGCTCAGATTATATTTCTATTATACAGTCATGGTATAGATAGAAGGAATGGAACCAGTATTTGCTAGTACCTGCCAGATATTGTCTAGAACTTATAATAAACTTAAGGCAGTTTTCATAGAAAACCTTATGAAGTAGATGATAATATTATCCTTCCTTTTCAAGTAACTGAGGTGCAGAGAGGTTACACAACATACCCAAATCACTCCACTAGGAAATAGAAAGGCAGGGTTCAAACTTAGGTCTCTTGGCTTCAGAGCCCATGATTTTTCTTATACACCATGGCATATTGTCATTGGACCATTAAAGGTGGTCAAGCTGGAGAATGACATTGGAATGATGCTTTAGCAGAATTGTAATAAAGATAAATGAAGGAAAGAGACTTCATTTGTAGCTATCTGGTTTTTACTTTAGTTAGTTACTTTTTTTGCAGGAGGAAAATATTTTAAGTCAGCTATTGAATTCCATCGTTTTGAAGTATCCTTTATGTTAACTGCTTCTCAAAGTATTTGCCTTAATTACTTTTGTAGATTTGATAATGGGCTGCATTAAAAGTAAAGAGAACAAAACTCCAGCCATTACATATAGAACAGAAAACCCAGAACCTGTCAGTACAAGTGTCAGCCATTATGGAACAGAACACACGGCAGCAACACCATCATCTTCAGCAAAGGGAACATCAGTTAATTTTAGCAGTCTTTCCATGACACCATTTGGAGGATCCTCAGGGGTGACACCTTTTGGAGGAGCATCTTCCTCATTCTCCGCGGTGCCAAGTTCATATCCTGCTGGTTTAACAGGTGAGATTTAAATGGACAATTCTTTTGTCATTTTGAGAGCATGACCTTGGGCGATGCATAATAAAGTTTGCCTGCTGTAAGAAAAATAACTAACTGGAGGACTTTTAAATAAGTTTATGTGAAAATTAAAGTCTCTTAAATAAAAAAGTCTTATTATATACATGAATATTGTTATGGGAAATTTGGCGATAATCTTATGGTGATTATGTACTGGCTTATACCATATTTATTTTATTAATTTATTTTTCAAATAACTATTGAGTGCCTACTGCGTTGCTGGCACCAGAAATACAGATTTAAAACAATGTAAAGTACAGTATAGGGAATATAGTCAATAACATAATAATTATGTATCATGCCAGATGGGTACTGCACTTTCCGGGGTGATCACTTCTTGAGGTATATAAATGTGTAATCACTATGTTGTACACCTGAAACAATATAATAATGTATGTCAACTGTAATCAAAAAATAAAATTACAAAAATCACACGCATGTACCCCCCCCTCAAGAATGTTACAGTTTCTCAGGATTGAATAAGTATTATAATAATTACTTCATAAATGTTAATTAAATAGCAACGTGATGATGATAACAGTTTTTCTGTTAGGTAGTACTGATTTAAAAGAAAAATCCTGAGGCTCAGAGTTTAAATGATATTTTTTTCAGAGTCACAGATAATAGGCAGGAGAGCCCAGATTTAATGTCCTGTTCCAGAACTCCCATTTATTATTTATATCATAATATTCTCTTGGGGAACAATAAGAAGTGACAGCTGACAACTTTTAATGAAGCCAGAAATACTCTAAAATAGTTGTCAGAAATTTTAAAAAGAGAGAGGTCTTTTACGAAAGCTCCCATGTCAGAATGCTTTTCCCTTGACTAACAAAACACAACTGCTTTAAAAAGGTAGACTGAGCTCCACGATTCCTCGATTCAGCAGTTTCTTGATGTCATCAACAACTCAAGTTCTTTGATATCATTCCTGCAGCCCTTGGAATGTCCGGTCTGTCTTTAAACTTGACAAAACAGCCACCAGCATCAAATTGAGCAACGTGTGTCCTTACTAACAAACTAATGAGGACAAAAAAGAAATCTCTTCTATAAGCATGGACTATAAATTTGTCCCTTTAGTATGCTCACCTCTGGACCAATAATAGTGGCCAGAGGAATGTCATCACTAATCCTATTAGACTGCTCATTTGGAGAGTTGTGAACACAGAGAGTCAAAAATCTTAATTCCAATTCTAAATACTTAAATAGTAGATGCCCTTGATGGTATTTCTCAGCCATCAGCAAATGCTTTAATTATTTTCAAGGTTATATATTTAGGAAATATATTAATCCAAAATGATTAAATATTGTACTTAGACACACTTTAGTTACCTAAAGCAGTTTATTTATATGAAAGTTTGTTCATGAGTATTCATTTGTTAATAAATATAGAATGTTTGTCTGCCGGGTATAGAGAGCTGTAAGCAAGAGAACAAGGTTTATGCCCTAATGGAGTTTATATTATAGTGAGGGTTGGACAATAATTATATTCAACTAAACAGTATTATTAGTAGTTTTTAAATGCTGTGAAGGAACTAACCAGAATATTGGTGAAGGCCCTTAAGCTGTTCAAGGAAAGGCATCTAAAGAAGAAATCATTTAAGCTAAGGTTTGGTTAATGAGAATGACTTAAACATATGCAGAACTGGGAAAAGAGCTTTCTGGGGACAGAGAATAATAAATGCAAAGTTTAGAGGTACAGATGGACTTGGCAGTTTTTGAGGACTAGTCTGGGCAGGAGGTCAGTATAGGCAGGGGGTAGGATTGAAGAGACAGGATTACTCAGGACCTCATAGACTCTGGTAAGAAGTTTGAGTTTTATTCACAGACAAAATGAAGCTATTGAAGAAATGTCAGTAAAGGATTTGCATGATTGGATTTTCTTTAAGGAAAAAAAACCAACAACTCATTCTGGCAGCTTTGTGGAGAATGGATATAGGGAAGCCGATACAGAAACAGGTTACGAGGCTACCACTCTCAGTAGACCCAGCAGTCCCAGTGGAAGACACTATACCAAGGACTTGGATTAGGGTGGCAGCAGTGGTAATGAAAAAGAAAGTAGATATTTTTAGAGGTAGAACTGACAGTGCTGGTATTGGGCTTGGCTTGAGTACCTGGTTGGTTAGTAGTGCTATTTGCTTAGGTAGGGAAGTCCTGGGTAAAGATTAGAGGAGAAAAATCAGTACCCTTTTTTTGTATCTCTAATACGTTTTACATGCTTGTTAGACATTCTAATAGAGATGTCAGATAAATGAGATAATCTGTTTTATTATTTCTTTTGTGTGTAGATAATAATAGTTTGGCTGTTTAAGTGGGCTAATCTCTTAAGCATATGCACACAATGCTATATATGACATAATTATTTTTGGAATTTTTAATTTCTATTGGTCATGTCATTTAATTGCTAAGAAAAACATGGTTTTTTATATTTGCATATTAAATGTAATGCTTACTAAAACCCTTGTTACTACTGTTAATGATTAGTCTTGAGGATTGAAATATTTACTCATTGTTTATAAACTACCAGTAGTTTATAGTAGTTGTTTATTAGGCTGATCAGACATACTGTTTTAAATGGGACAGGGCCGAATTTTTTCTGTCCTGTTTAAAAATAGTACATCTGGTCAGCCTATTGTTAATCCTTTTTCTCCCAAATAATTGATTTGAATATTGACTTTCAAGCTGGATATGTTGCTACTATGAATCAAAATTAAATTTGTTTATCTGGATCTGTAGAATTTTCAATTTGTAGAGTGCATTACTTTCATAGAAGGTCTTAAGAGAGCATCTTATTACCTTGAAAATGCCAACTTCCCAAATCACTAGCTATTAAAAATAGATTATGGAGACTAGGAAGAAAAGTATGCTTAAGCTTTTTCACTGGCAATAGTTTTTTATTTCTCTTTTGTTAATTTATCTACATAATTTACCCTCTTCTTTTTTCCTTCAATAGGTGGTGTTACTATATTTGTAGCCTTATATGATTATGAAGCTAGAACTACAGAAGACCTTTCATTTAAGAAGGGTGAAAGATTTCAAATAATTAACAATACGTAAGTGTTGTGAATGAGAAATACTGACAGTAACTTAGTCCTTACACTGAAACCATTGAGCTAGTTGATGATTCAGAGATGAAAGTAATGGGGCATGGATCTCTGCCTACTAGGTTGGACAACGACTTTGGTTTCTTTAGACATGTGGCAGTATACTACTTATATAGCCAGAAGTTTCTTCTACAAATTGTGCTGCTGTGGTACTGCCATGAACAGTAGAGATTTAAGAATGAAGATTGAGGGAGTACATGTAAGTAAGTCACATTACTTAAAAAAAAGTACTTGGAAAAAATCTTTATAATGAGTATTCTATGTTCATATATATCTAAGTACTTCAGAGGTGCCTAATCTTTTGGCTTCCCTGGGCCACATTGGAAGAAGATTTGTCTTGGGCCACACATAAAATACACTAACACTAATGATAGCTGATGAGCTTAAAAAAAAACCTCACAAAAAAGTGTCACAGTGTTTTAAGAAAGTTTACGAATCTGTGTTGGATTGCATTCAAAGCCATCCTGGGCCACATGTGGGCTGTGGGCTGTGGGTTGGACAAGCTTGCACTAGATGATTTAAAGATCTTATCTCTTTCTCTTTAAAAAAAAAAAAGCTAGGTAAGGAACCCCTGCAATACCAAATTGACCAAATTCAATTGCTTTTTCCTTATGTGACTCTTAGACTTTTTGTCATTTAGTGACCCACCATGGAAAATTCACTGCTCATTATGGAAAATAGATCCCATAATTTCATTAGCAGGCATAGCTAATGAAATTAGCTATGTGTCATCTTAAAATATATATTTATGATCTCTGCTTCCAGTCACTTTTCCTGCCATTTTCATTTGCATTTGCTACCAGTTACTGTTCCAGAACATAACCATGTTCTTGTCTCTCTGCTTTAAAATCCTTCAATAACTACCAGTTGCTGTCAAGATAAAGGATAATAACAATATTAGGCACCATTCTTTGAGCGTCTTCCCCTTTCTCACTCCAGTATCCAACCATGTTAAATTACTTACAGTTTACTGAATACAATGGTTTGTCACCTCCTCCATGCTATCACACATACAATTTCTTTTTTTTGAAATGTGACTTCTCGTATCTCCATTTTTCACCCTTGATCTGGCTAACCAAATTCATCCTTCAAAATGTGTATTTCTTTTTCCTTTCTCAAGGAAGCCTTCCTTGATATTCTTCCTCTCCTACCTGGCCCACTTCCCACCGCCTGCTGGATTAAGTATCTTTCTTACATGTTCATATAACACCCTGTGCAAACCTCAATCATAGTTGCCATCCCAATTTTGAATTATAATTTATCACTTGCTTATCATTCTTTTAGACAAGTAGTTCTCAACTTGGGGCAGAATGGACCAGGGGATATTTGGCAGTGTCTGGAGACATTTTTGTTTGTTACAGTAAGGGTGCTGCTAGTATCATCTAGTGGGTAGAGGTCAGGGATACTGTCAGCATTTTGCAGTGCATAGGACAGCACCCCCACAACAGAGAATTATCTAGCCCAAAGTGTCAGTAGTGCTGAGGTTGAGAAATACTGCTCTAAACTGTTAGTTTCTTAAGGGTAAGGACTATCTTTTCACTCCTGTTCCTCAGCTACCTCTGATCGCATACCCTGTCATAAAAATCTGTCACTTAAAAGGTATTCAGTAAATACTTGAATGAGTGAATGGTTAGTGGGATCAAATTTAAGATTTTCAGTCTGTATATCTGAAAATACTCAATACGTACTAGGAAACTGCAAACCAAGTGAATGAGTTTGTAAATACTTGAATTACCAAAGGATTTTCATCTCATTTTCTCAAAAGCAAATGCACCTCAAGCATAAAATTTCAGTTTGAATAAAATGTTTTCAATACTTCTCTCTGGTAAAGCAAAACACGCCCTTAATCTTTAGTAGCGGAACGTGTGTGTGTGTATGTGTGTGTGTGTGTGTGTGTGATCTTCCTCATTAGACACTGGTGATAGTCACTCTTTTTATATTAATTTTGGAAAATTCAGGAGTTATGTGTTACAAACTATGTATAGTTCTCATGCTCTGAATTGCTTTTGGTCTTATTTGGATATTTAGGATAACATTTTTTGTATATATTTTATCCCAATAATTAAATTTTTTATTGTTACTGCCCATTGATAATATTTTGGCTAATATAACAGGAGTTCTAGGGCATCCTGATTTTTTTCCTAAAAGGACTAAAAAGAAAATTATAATTTTAGTCACTGTTAAAAAGTATTTGGAATGAATAAAAGAATGAACTACTGATACATGGAACAGTGTAAATAAACCTTAAAAAAATTATGCTAAGTGAAAGAAACCAGTTGAAAAGACCATGTATTATATGGTTCCATTTATATGAAATAATCCACAGTAGGTATATCCATAGAAACAGAAAGCAGATTAGTGGTTGGCAGTGATAGGGGTGGGGGTCTGGGGAGTGGCTGTTAATGGAGATGGGGTTTCTTTTGAGGGTGGTGAAAATGTTCTGAAAGTGATTGTGGTAGTGGTTGCACAAATCTGTGAATATATTAACACCAACTAAATTGTATGTCTTAAAAATAAATTTTATGCAAAATATACCTCTATAAAATTTTAAAAAAGAAAACAATCAAAACTAATTGTTTCATTCAGTATAGTTTATTGTTTTACATTGAAAAGGTTATTGTAAAGAGTGATCTTATGACAAAATTAAAGTGTACTTTTTTTGTTTGGTTTAGAGCAGAAATGCAGTTGTGCTTTTGCTTAGCCTTGTTCCCTTAATTCATATAACCTATTTTTTAGTATTCTTTGCATTTGATTCTTGATCAAATGACTACATAAATAAAAAATGAAAGTAATATTTTTTGTCTACTTAAGATACAAGACAACACTGCAATAGGTGGTGCCTTGAACAGTAGTCTACCTTGTGGTAATTGTTGTTTTTATGTGTTGCAGGGAAGGAGACTGGTGGGAAGCAAGATCAATTGCTACAGGAAAGAATGGCTATATCCCTAGCAATTATGTAGCCCCTGCAGATTCCATTCAGGCAGAAGAGTATGGCGCTACTTCATATTTTATTAATTGTTTTCATTTTTAAAATGTTTTAATGCACATTGTACTTAGCCACAACTTTACACGCACAATTACATATCAGTCTTAATAAAGCTAATGTATCATATTAATAGGGGATGTTACTTGAAAATTAATAATTAATGCCATAATATTCACTTACAGTAGGATCATAAATGAATTTGCATTAGTAATACTGTGTTATGCCTTTATCTTTCCACTTTAAAAAAATTATGTTAACCCTTTTTGTATTCTGTGTACTCTCACTTCAAAAAATTCACCTTCTGATAGTATTTTATCTGTGTTAATTTCTTGATTTAGGTGCTTGCTCCTCTGGAGGAGAGTAGCCTGATCTTTTAGGAAGTGCATACTGAAGTATTTAGGGGTAATATATCCTCTTTGCAACTTATTTTCAGCCAGTTCAGAAAAAAATACACATACACACATACACATACTCAGGGAAGGAGAGACTATGACAAAGCACAATGTTAACAGTTGGGAAATCTGAGTGGAGAGTATATGCCAGTTTTGTCTGCTGTTCTTTCGACTTTTAAAAAGTTAAAGTTCACCTTCAGTGACATTACTTTTAGGCCACACCAGGTTTATCTGGGATCCATAAATCCTATTTTATTTTCCTATCACAACAGTTCCTTGAACATAGTAGGTATTCTGTCAATGTTTGTTTGCTTTTATTGATGATATGTAATTTGTCTTCATAATTCTGTTCTACTTTGGTACTTGTTAGTTTCTGTTTTGTTCTTTTGTCTTTTTTTCTTCACTATTCTGTGAGTTCCTCCACAGCAGAGACTGTCATTATTATTCACAAAACCACTAAACTATGGTTGGGGTGGGGGGCAAAAACCCTAGAATTTATTTATAAAAAATTGTGTATTCTTTTTTTTTTTTTTTTTTATGCTTTTTGGTATGTGGGTAGCTCCCTGACTGGGAATTTAACCCAGGCCGCAGCGCTGACAGCACCAGCGCCGAAGCCTTAAGCCACTACACCATCAGGGAACTCCCAAAAATTGTGTATTCTTACATGTTCAAACTTCTGTCCCCTTCAGTGTACTCTCTGTTTGATGCAAAACACCTATTGAGATGCTTTTTCCACTGCTCAAAATGTTTTGCTGCTGTGGAAGAGGTGAAACAAAAAACGGCAGAACAACTAAAAGGCCTCAAAATCTTTTTTACTTTTTTGACGTGTTGATTTTGAGGCCTTTTAGTTGTTCTGCCGTTTTTTGTTTCACCTCTTCCACATCAGCAAAACATTTCCCTTTGAGTACTTTTTTCATCCAGGCACTCAGGGCAAGATGGCGTGAATAGGGAGGGTGGGACACAGGGGTCAGGTGCTTTTGGTGGAAAACTGCTGAACACTCAGAGCAGTGTTGGTTGGTGTGTAGTTATGCCACATATTGTTCTTGTAAATCGCCATCATGAAATGGGCAAATGCTTAGTCTCCAAAAAATATCACTGAAGCTGAATGCAGCCTCTCACAACAACTTGAGCTGGTACACTGATGCAGATGGGTTCCTAGAACACTCCATATGGGGGAAGCCTGTACTACAAGGGGCCTGCCCGCCAGAAGATAATTCCGGTTACTTTTGGGTCCCCTCTCGTACTTAACAACTTACTGAATACAGATTATCACACTGTTGCCAGAGAACCACTTTTATTCTTTTCACTGTAGTGTTAGCATTTCCATCTGTCATGGGTAGAAAGACTCTGTCATTGTTTCTTTTCCTTCTCCATTTTCTACCATTTCTGTGACTACCACGTGGAATTTAAGAGACATGTGGAGTAGTCAATACATAGAAGTACTATGACAGTATATTCTAACAGTAATATTTATAATATCCCTGTGTAATCAATGAAGAGCCTTCATTGTGTTTTACTATATTTTTAAGCTGTATTCTAAAGCTCTTCTTTGTCATCCTCCTTATCCCACTCATTCTTTTTTTTTTTTTTAATTCATTTTTATTGTTAGACTTATTGGGGTGACATCTGTTAGCAAGGATTACATAGGTTTCAGGCATACAATTCTACAGTGCATTGTCAACTTGATGTATAATAAGTTCACCACCTAATGTGACTTCTCTTTCCATCACCTTATATATATTTTTTTTTAATGTGGGTAGCTCCCTGACTGGGAATCGAACCCAGGCAGCAGTGTTGACAGCGCCGAAGCCTAGCCACTACTCCACCAGGGAACTCCCATCCCACTCATTCTTATTAATACTGATATATACCTTTCTTACCTTTATACCTTTCTAATTCAGAACACTATTCATTTTTTTGCCAGGTGGTATTTTGGCAAAATGGGAAGAAAAGATGCTGAAAGATTACTTTTGAATCCTGGGAATCAACGAGGTATTTTCTTAGTAAGAGAGAGTGAAACTACTAAAGGTATGCATATTGTTATGTTGCTATAAATATAAAAATTTCCTTAGGCAGTGTTTTGAGAAAGATAAGTAAAATGTTTCATTCCCTCTCTCTGCTTCCAGGTGCTTATTCCCTCTCGATTCGTGATTGGGATGAAGTAAGGGGTGACAATGTGAAACACTACAAAATTAGGAAACTTGACAATGGTGGATACTATATTACAACCAGAGCACAATTTGATACTCTGCAGAAATTGGTAAAACACTATACAGGTATGTGAATATTTCAAAAAATGAAAATTATTTCCTCATGTTATACTTTATGAGGACAGAATCCATGTGTCTTGTCTCAAAGTTTAGCACACTACTTCATACACAGTATGTTCTCACTAGATGTCTGTTGTATTCTGGTTTTTAAATGAGGAACAGGTAATCCTTATTACCTGAATTGGATTCTTGGATGATGTGTTAAAACCAGATTATCATCATTTGAGTCCTTATTTAGGGACACTTATTAAGCTGGTAAAGCTGTTAAAAAGCTATTATCAGATGCCTTTTGGTTTACATTCCTCTGCATTGGCTGAAATATATAAGACTTCCTAAAGGATAAGTCTAATGAGATTTATTAAATAAATTCAATGAAAATGCATTTTTCTTGTCCTGGAAAAATTAACCTGTAGCAATTTTAGACATTCTTCAGTCTCTCAAGGCTCTTTGAAAGGTACTCAATATTAGAGTCTTCTGTCTCAAAATTTTTCATTGCCAATTTAATACATGAATGTATCTGTGATATTTTAAATGATTAATACTAGAGGAGAGGAAGTTTCCATGGCCGTTTCTTCTTCATTGACAGCTAGCTAACTGCAAACCGAGTCTAGCTAGTGCACCACCATTGTTGACATTGATCAGTTGTGTTGTCAAGCAGTGACATCATTTGCAATTGCACTTGTTAGAATGTGGGTTTGTATGGATACTTGTTGAGAATGGGAGGGAACGTGTCTTATTTATAATAAGAAAGATTGTATAAGCAAGATTCAAGCCATTATGAATTTGAGACTCCCTGTTTTTTGTTTCCCTTATTTAAAAATCAGTCCCCTAAATGAAGTTTTTCCTTGATTTTTGGTATACCGCTTATATTATTGGTTATTAGAAATAACAATACCAGCATTCTCTTTGTGAAGAGAAAAAGCACAGTGGTCAAAAGGAGAACTTTGGAGTCAGCCAGACCTAGGTTTTGAATCCCATCTCCATCACTTAGTAAGTGGGTGACCTTGAGAAAGTTTTCTAAGACTCACCAGTGAAGTGCTGAATTAGTGCAATGGCTGGGACATAATAAGTATTCAATAAATAATAGCTTTTAAAATGTAACTAGTGAAATATTTCATTTCTTGTATGTTTTTCTTATATATGAGGGCTGTCTGGAAAGTATCCAGCCATGTAATATGAAAAATAAGAGGTATTTATGGCTAATTTTTTTTCTGGACAACCTTTGTACAAGTCCTTTTTGCATTTGTGTTATTATGAAAAAACTGATAGAGCATTATTTTTTGGTTTTGATTTTCTTTAAACTTTTTCAAACATGATACTATATGTACCTTAATTTTTGTAATCAATTCATTTTACAGTGTAGTTTATTCATTTATCTAGAACATGCTGATGGTTTATGCCATAAGTTAACAACTGTATGTCCAACTGTGAAACCCCAGACTCAAGGTCTAGCAAAAGATGCTTGGGAAATCCCTCGAGAATCTTTGCGACTAGAAGTTAAACTAGGACAAGGATGTTTTGGTGAAGTATGGATGGGTAAGAAGCCTGAACTTTGGGGTTTGTTTTTTTGTTTTGTTTGTTTGTTTTTTTTGGGGGGGGTCATTGTTTAACTGTAGATTAAAATGCCACAGTTTATAGTAGGATAGGTTGAAATAGTTACAGTAACTGCTGCTTATTGCTATTTGATTTAAATTCTCTTCAAATATAGATTATAATAGTCAAAGTGTTGTTTCTCTAGGAACATGGAATGGAACCACAAAAGTAGCTATCAAAACACTAAAACCAGGTACAATGATGCCAGAAGCTTTTCTTCAAGAGGCTCAGATAATGAAAAAATTAAGACATGATAAGCTTGTTCCACTATATGCTGTTGTCTCTGAAGAGCCAATTTACATTGTCACTGAATTTATGTCAAAAGGTATGTGTATGTTAGTATCTCTTATGGTATCCATATTAATAAAGTTTTTTAAAAACAAGTCTTCATTTCTATTTTTATGTATACAAATTTTGGATAGTATTTTCTAATTTAAGATTTTTGTGTAGACATTTAAAAAGAAAATCTGATACTTTAACAAAATAGTGATTTGCCCTTGTTATTCCAAAGGATAGTATAAAGTTTACAAGGAAAATAAGTGGGGGTTCCCTGGTGGTGTAGTGGCTAGGCTTCGGCGCTCTCACTGCCGCGACTTGGGTTCAGTTCCCAGCCAGGGAACCAACCAGCCAAACGAACGAGTGAATGAATGAATGGAAAATAAGGCAGGCAGAATTTATTCCATTTGAATAAAGGAAATGGAATAGCTAAGAAAGTGAAAAAGGAGAAAAAAGTACTTGTACAAATTGAATTAAAACAACGCAATCAGAAAGATATGTCTCATTAGTACTAAGGCAAAGAAATCAGGTAAACTAAAGTAATTTTATTTCATTTTAATATAAGCATAATCATCATACTCAAGGCACCTAAAACTTTCTTTTTCTACATTTCTACTGTCAACTGAAATGTCCTCTATTCTCCCAAACCCCAGACCCCAAGATGGGATCTTTAGTAAAGGGTTGGTTAGGGCCAGGTAAAGAGAAGGGAAGGTTGTCTTTCCTCTTTTTTCCTTTACTACTGTTGCTTTAGAAGAGGAACTAGTAAGTCATAAAATATGCTTATAGATTCGCTTTTTACCCTCTTGAATATTATTTACATTTTTTTTTTACTCTTAACACCCGTAGTTAACACTGAGTATGTTATCCCTCACTAGTAAGTCCATCTTGGCCAACGATTTAGTTCCATCTAGTGGTGACAGGGCCAACTACAAGCTACGTATTTGCTATAGGAAAATCACCCCCCCCCCCCAAAAAAAAAAACAAATGGAAAAATCAAAAGGTTAATAACTGACATAGCCTACTAATTGATAGCTAAAAGATACCTTACACCCCAGAGCACATAGCACTTTTGGGAAGGAATCTCTACTGCAAACCACTTTCAGATACTCCCATTTCAGAGTGCATTGAATGAATTAAAAAGGGAAGGAATATTATAAAAGAGACAACAAGTTGTTTAAATCAAGATATAGATAGAACAATATAATGGAAATAAAACTAATGGTCCATTAGCTTTTAATATTGATTTCAAGAATTACTTAATTAGAAGTTGTTTTGTCAGGTTGCTAGGTTGGGATTTTTTCTAGATGGGAAATAATAGAATGCCAGATCACAGATGTTGCTGTAGTTTTAAAACTATAATTCCGAAACATGCTATTTAGGTACTTAGCAGTTGGCCCTATATAATCCATCTAAATTCATTGCCTCAAGTGCTTCCACATAACCCCACTTTTCTGGTCAAATGGGTCTTCTGTTGCTCTTTGTTCACATGAGTTTGTTTATGTTATTTCCTTCCCCCTGGAATTTGGTTTCCCTGTCTCTTGACCAGTCCGTCAACTGTACTTCTTTCAGATTTTACTTAAGTCAGGTATTAGAAGCCTTCCACTGATAACCCATTTGTCGTGATCTTCATATCCTCTGAAATCTTTATAGTCAGACTACTCTAGAAATTACTAACAACCAAAATGTATTGAATGTTTCTAATATACAAGGTACTCTGCTAGTTACTATAAGGTATCAAAGAAATAAACCACCCAAATAATTTATATTATATTTGAAGAGAGAAGACCTAAACTCCCGAAGAGTTAATTTTCAGTATAAAAGTAAAAACAATTCACTGTAAACTAACAAAACCATGAGCCAGAGCATAATGAATTTCGAGATTTTTTGACACATTCAGTAAGTATAATAGAAATTGAGGAAGAAATCACATAGACTGGAATACATAGAGAAAAATTAATGGAAAAGTTTTGAACTGCCCTTAAAGGTCATGAAGGATATGGGTGGGTAAATGGAAGGGTATGGGTATTCCTGCAAAGCTAAGAGGATTGAGGAAATAGGTAATAAAACCATGGGCTAGTGGGAAGTACAGAAGCAGTAAAAGAAACTATTTCGAAATGAGGCTAAAGAGGTATATGAAACAAACTTAAGGATTGCCTTAAATTAATTTCACTATTATATTATTTATTGAATACCTACTCTGCCAGGGTCATGAATGAGCCTCAGAGGGTCCATGATCGTCCCAAGTTATGTGTCAGTTTTATATACTTATGTATGTTTTCTGAAGAGTTCATAGTTTTCATCAGTTTCTCAAATTAACACACGAGCCAAAATAAGGTGAAAGACCACTTGATAAGATCTGAAACAATCTCTGATAAATGCCTAAGAAACATTTGAAGTGGTGTGGAATTTGTTGTGTTTGGTTAAGAATCAGAGAAGAGGAATTGTCAAAATGACGCAAATCCAATCCTAAATTTCTGTGCTGAGAAGCTTTTGCACTGTTTTAGCCCTTATTATGTTACCCTGAGTGATGTTCTACTTAGTATATTGATCAAAGAACTGTACCTTCTGCTTCTTTGTATATACTCTGCATTGCCATGTAGAGTATTTATATAATATTCTGTCTTGCAGGCTAAGGAAAAGAAGTGTTCTTTCCTCTGTTAAGGACAGTTTCTTTACTGTAATCTTGATCTTCAGTTTAAAAAAACCTCCCCTAGGTCCCAGCATCTAATTTTCACCTATTGCTCTACTTTTTTGCTTCCCTTCACAGCCAAGATTTTTTAAAGAACATACAGTACTCCCTGTCTCCCCTTTCCAACCAGCCATTTACTCTTTTTAAAAGCTATTCAAGTCTATTTAATTTCAACAGCTTTCATAAAGTATTTTTTTTTAATTATGGAGTATTTAAAACATAAAAAGAATACCATAACACCCATGTCCCTACCATCCATGTTAAACCCATTTCCTGTTTAGGAAAAATAAAAAGTGCAGCTTGCTGTCATGTTCATTTAACTTTACATAAACACAGTCTTTGAGGCTGAAGCAAATCTGACTGGTTTTCAAATGTAAAAATAACATAAAACTGTTCTTGGGAGTAATTTCTAAACAGAACTTGTCTCTAATCCTAATGTAACAGAGATGTATATGATGATCAGTATTTAATAATTTTTTTCACAGGGAGGAATGCTTCGTTTTCTAGGATTTGACATTTTCAGTGATGGAGAATTTTGTAATTCTCCTAAAAACAGAATGCTATGTATAGAATGATGTCATTTGTTTCCAAAGACTATCAATATACTAGAGCGATACAAAAATAATTTTAAAAAAGTGAGATATATCGTGGCAAGCTTTAAGGGTAAGGTTAGGACTGTAATCCGTGAGTTTTCTTGGGCTAAACACTGCAGCCACACGCACTGCCAGCGAGTATTGTCAGAGCAAATGGGAAATGAGTTAACTAATGTTTTACATTTTGCCATATTTGCTTCAGATCTTTCTACTAAAGAAACTACATTAACAATCTAATTGAATTTTTGTTTTTACTCCTCTTGAGACCCATTCTCCTTTTAGCTCATCTTTCAGGGCCCTTTGGACCCATTTCCCTTCAGAGGTAATACCTCAGTTTTGAAGTTGGTGCTTACTTTTGCCATTGCATTTTTTCATGTCGATGTACTTCTAATATGTATTTACCTATTAACAGTATTTGTGTGTTTCTAACTTCCATAAATCTAACTAGCTCTATTTCAGTCAACATATGTTGTTAAAATTTATTCATGTGTATAAGGGAAGATCTAATGAGTATTCTTGTAACTGTTGAATGATATTCTATATGAATATACCATTTATATGTTCCTTTCCCAGTTGACATTTAGGTTGCTTTTATTTAGTTTGTCACCATTGCAGACAGTGCTGCAGTGAATATCCTTGTACTTGCCTCCTTTTGCACATGTGTAGTCTGTATTACATTGTGTGGCGGCAGCATTAGCATCACCTGGAAACTTGTTAGAAATGCAAACTCCGGATGAGACCCAGCAGTCTTCACTTTCCACCCCCCCTTATGTATTATAATAATAGTCCATTGATGCTGTCAGTCCCATTTATTAAATCTCCCTGGAAATTTTCCCCTCTCACTGTTCCCACTGTCATTGCTGTATTTTAACATAGTAATCTCCCTTTCCTAGACTATTGCAGGAAATTTAAACTTAATCCTTTTATACAGTTTGGCTCAGTTTTATTCTTCATATTATTAGAGTTACTGCTTTTTCAACATAAATCTGATCATATTACTTCTCAGCATAAAACTTCAAAGACAAAGTATAAAGTCCATTTATGCATTGCCTTGTGTTCTCTTTCCTTCTGCAGCCTCGTTCTCATTAGTTCCCATCTTTGTGCCCTGTGTTCTTGCACAAGAGACTCTTTTCAGTTCGCTGAACTTAATAAATTGTTTTATGGATTATAGCCCTTGTGTTTGTTACCCCTTCCTGGAATCCCATTTGCCCTCATTTTCCTTAAAGATGCATTCCCTCTGTGAGGCCTTTTCTGACTTGTCCAGAGAGTTAACTATATCCATTGTGTCTCCATTGTTGTTTCTACAATAACTTTTATAACACCTGTATAGTATTTGTTTGCATCTATTACTCATACTAGATGAAGATCTTTTCAGGGTCAGAGAGACCATCATGTATTTATCTTTGTATCTTCTATGCCATTTTAGTGCCTGACATGACCTTCAGTAAATATTTGAATGGGCAGATAAATGGTCAAACACAGTAACAAGTTCCCCTACAGTAGACAAACCAGAAGAAATATATTCTCTGACTTTGAATGTCTGTAAAGGAGACTTAAGTCATGACCTTCCCTTATTTCATAATCCTGCCTACATAGAGCTTTTTTGTCTTTTGATTTATTATACTTCTTTTTGGAAATACTTTTATAAACATTGCAAAAATAATACAAATACTTCCCATATATATTTTAGCCAGATTTGCCAATTGTTAACTAGATACATCTATCAGTATGTAGAATACGAGGATTTTCTCCTGAGCCATTTGAGAGTACATTGCAAACTTTATGCTCTCTTTACCTCTAACTACTTCAGTGTTTTGTCTCTTAAAGACGAGAACGTTGTCTTACATAACCACATTATAATGATCGAATTCAGGAAATGTAACATGGATACCATTATGTTATCTAATACCAGTACATATTTTGCCAGTTATTCCAATGATGTTTTCAATTATAGTAACTTTTCCCTGATCTAGTATTCAGTCTATGGTTTCTTTCAGTTGTAATTTCTCTTTGGTCTCCTTTAACTTGGAGCAGTCCCTCAGCATTTCTTGTGTTTCATAACATTGTTATTTTTGAAGAGAACAGTACTGTTGTTTCATAAAATGTGTCTTAACTTGGGTTCTCTGATCTTTTCTCCAGATTAATGTGCATGACAAGTTTTTAACCAATAATAGAAGAATAGCAGCTGTCTCTCTGCTGTTATTCATAGTACTTTGCTGTTCCATGATATCTTCTGCTAAAATTGAGAGACATTAGTTGGACTAACACTTCCACCTCAATTCAGCCACTTAGATTTAGTTTCAAGTACCTCAAGATATTCCCAGCTGTCTGAGCTCTTGATTCAGATAGATTTTGAAAAATATAAGACTCTAGTACTACTTTTTGAATCAAAATTGGGACTGTTGATCTTGATCAAACCATGGAAGGAATGCTTATAATCTGATAAGATTATTGCATTTTCTCTTTTTTCATATATTATCAGGGAAATTTTTAAAATTTTTAAAATTTCAAGTTGGGGACCTCCTCTAGAATCTTAAAGATAGTTATCCAGAAATTCCAAAGCTGCAAAAAAATTAAAGAATGAAAAGCTGAAGTTTTGTGCTGTGATGTGGTTATTTGTTTAGAAGTGGGGGAATGTTTTTTCAATCTTAATTTAAGATTAGCTGATTTTCCATGAATGTCTTGCTGTCTCTTGTAGGGAGTTTATTAGATTTCCTGAAGGAGGGAGATGGAAAGTATTTGAAGCTTCCACAACTGGTTGATATGGCTGCTCAGGTACTTGTGTGTCTATCTATACGTGTATCAATTTGAATTGAGAGTGTATATTAAAAATGTAAAATAACTTCAGTAGAATACTGTTGTTTATATAATGAAATCATGGATTTTTAGAGCTGGAAGGGACATTAGAGGTAATCCAGTCTGAACTCTTTATATAATAGATAATACAGTTTCCGAAGACTAGAGGTATCTAAAATTCATATAACATTAATATTAGAACCGGGCATGTATCTCCCATTACAATTCTGTCCTAATCATAAAGCCTTTCAGAAACATGTATCCACAAATATAAAATCTATATGTATTTATTCAACAGATAAATTTTCAGACAATGAATGATTACTGTTCCAAAGAAAATACTATTATTGGAAATCTAAAATACATGCTGAAATTTAGAGAAACTTTATACCAAGAAACTACATGGAAGACTTCAGCATATGCCAAGCCTAGTGCACTCTCCTGAGTTCAAGGCTCATAGACACTCTAAGAGTAGGGGTTGGCAAACTGTTTTAGTAAAAAGCCAGATAAATATTTTAGATTTTGTGGACCTATACATCACTGTTGTTTCTCCTCCTCTTCCCCCTTCTCTTCCTCCTCCTCTTCTCTCCATCTCCCCCTCCCTTCTCTCCTTTCCCCCTCTCATTCTCCCTGCCTCTCCTCCTTCATTACAATTTTTCCTAATATCTGCAACACTATTCTCTGTTACCATCATCTCAAGAGAGAAGAATTTTCAGTAATCATATTTAACATTAACCAAAATTGTCTTCTCCTTCTTTCCCTTTATATTGTGTTTTTTTTTTTTTTTTTTCCTTTCTAAGATTGCTGATGGTATGGCATATATTGAAAGAATGAACTATATTCACCGAGATCTTCGAGCTGCAAATATTCTTGTAGGAGAAAATCTTGTGTGCAAAATAGCAGATTTTGGTTTAGCAAGGTTAATTGAAGACAATGAATATACAGCAAGACAAGGTAAAATTACTTTTTAATAAATGCTTTTAACCTAATGTTCAACAAATCTTCTTATTTACCATTCTTTTGAATATATAGTGTTTTTTTGTTTTGTTTTGTTTTTTGTTTTTATTTTTTAATTCATTTTTATTGTTAGACTTATTGGGGTGACATCTGTTAGCAAGGATTACATAGGTTTCAGGCATACAATTCTACAGTGCATTGTCACCTTGTTGTATAATAAGTTCACCACCTAATGTGACTTCTCTTTCCATCACCTTATATTTAGCTTCCCCCCCCCTCCTCTCCCACCCCCTCCCCTCCCTAACCCACTCGTCCCCAAATAAACATTAAACTATTGATTGTGTCCATGGGTTATTTGTTTGTTCATTTCGAATATATAGTGTTTTACAGGATAAGAATAGCTCCAGATCCTCCCAGCAGAGTAAAAGAAACATTTATTTTATTCATAAAATTATATGCAATACATAATACCATGGCTTTCTGATAGTTATTTCCCCCCAAAGACTGGGTGGTCTTTGCATTATAAATAGAGCTCCCTTTACACTCCTTTTATACTCCTCTTTACACTTCTTGTGGTATGCCAACAAATAAACATTTTAATTCTTTTTGTAACAAACTTCAGAACCATCCAGATTTTATTATACTAAGGACCAGAAAAATTATATTTGAAGCTACTATATTAAGAAATAGCATACAATTTTATAAAGGCTTTGGAAACCATTTCCATGGTTTTTCTTATAGTAATTCTTTATTACATATAAAATTGTGATAAAAAAAACATTTGTAGGATAGACATGGTAAAGAGACAGGGAAGGGAGCTTATGGGAATTAACATAGGCTGATTCTTCTGTTTGGCATCTGTCTCAACTCTCATTCAGCACACACTTAATGAATACACATAACATGAAGTTGGACAATTTCATGAACTCATCCTAGAAAAAGCGCTGCATATTCATATATGCATATGGAAAGAGTATGGGTTTTTAATCCCAATTCCATTTCTTACTAGTCCAGAGATTTCAATCAAGTTATCAAACCTCTGACTGAGCCTCAGTCTCCTCACTTATAAAGACTAGATAGGTAATGTTTACTTTTCAAGATTGTTGTGAAACTTCTATGAAGTAATAGACGTATAGTACCCGGCATTAGAGCTTACATTTTAATGGGCAATGTAGACCTATATATAAATAACTGTAAATTAAGCTATTGTATAATTGATGTCAAAGTATATGGAAAACATTGGGAAAGCAGAGAGAACAGGAAAGACTTCACAGATGTGATAGCTTCAAAGCAGGGCCTTGAAGAATGTAACTGACAGATTAAATAAGGTCCCATACACAAAACCACATACAAGTAGGTTGTCCATCCTGCATGAAATCTTCAGTGACCCTCCATACTGACAAATTAAGATGCCTTGTCATTACCACCATCTCCTACTCTCTAGTTCCAGTTTTCCTGTAACATGTGCTAGGCAAGAGGGCACGGCTGTAAGAGGGAATGGTTACTGCTCTCAATGAGCTCACTGAGTAATGCCTGAGACCAAATTGTAAACAAACTATTTAAATACAATCTGATAAGCACTTTATAAAGGTTAGTGAAGGTTTATTTAGTAGACACACCAAAAGTTGTTTTTCATCTATCTATTACCATCTACTATTACCATTTCATAAAAGCATTTTAACACTACACAGGTATGAAGGATGTAATGTCAGAATAAAGGACATATTTATAAATTAATAATTTTATAATAGCTTTGTGAATTGATATGTAATCCTTTTTTTCTTTTTTATCAGACTGTGACTTTTTATCAATGACCACATTGGTACACAAACCATTGGGAACTCTTGGTTTAAACCACAGGTTCTCAATGAGGAGTGATTTTGTTTCTTAGGGGACATTTGGTAATGTCACTGTCTTGAGACTTTTTGGTGGTTACAGCTGGAAGGCTTCTATTGGCATCTGGTGGGTAGAGGCCTTGACGGACTGCTAAACACCTTGCAATGTAGAAACTAGCTCCCTACCAAACAAACGATTATCTTGCCCAAAATGCCAGTAGTGCCAGATTGAGAAACCCCACCTTCAGCACAGTCCTTTGTTTTCACCTCCATACCTGTGTGCACGTCTCTCTAGCTAGCATATCTTCCTATTCTTCTATCATCTTTACCTGTAAAAATTCTAACCATTCCTTAAGGCTTAACTTAGTTGCCCCTTTTCTAATGAAACCTTTTGTGATTGTGCTAGTGAAAATTGATCTTCTGTTTGCCTGAACATCTAAACTATTTTACAACACTGTGTGTGTGTGTGTGTGTGTGTATATATACACACACACACATACACACAAATCGAAATAACTTGAAGTATGTAAGACACTGTAAGTATATAAGCTTCACAAAGACTGTTTTTGTTCATCATAATAATTAGCATAATGTCCTACACATAAAAAGCATATACTAAGTATTTGAATAATTTAACAGGCTTTTAAAAATTATAGTACAATAAAATTTCCCCGAGATATATCATAAAAAAGAGATTATAATAAAAAACCAATAGACATCAGAACCCAACAGATATGCCCTCTTCAACCAAACGTTAGCTATAGCTACTAGGTAATAGACTTACTTAAAAGTTAAAGGTTCTGTAATCCGTGTCTTTGATTGATTCTTATTAGAATTTCTATCTCTGTTTTCTTGAATGGTTTTTCTCTCCCCACCAACAAATACTCTTTGTTATGTCATTGAATATCTTATCAGGAAGAAATGTGATATTTAATACAAATTTTAAATATTAAAAAATATTTCCCATGTATCTTAACTTTTGAATAATTTAACATTGATGACGCAAACAGTAAGGATACTGACAAAAAATTAGCCTTATCTATACAAAGAGATTTTTTAAAACAATTTAAGATTGTCAATACCGTTTTAGGTGCAAAATTTCCAATCAAATGGACAGCTCCTGAAGCTGCACTATATGGTCGATTTACAATAAAGTCTGATGTATGGTCATTTGGAATTCTACAAACAGAACTGGTAACAAAGGGCAGAGTGCCATACCCAGGTAAGCTTGCATTTCATTAAGTTCTTGGTTATCCCATCAGTAACTTTAATTGGAGTTTATTAGGAGCAGAACTGGAAATGGAGGAGAAAGGCCTTTATTTCTTCTTTTCTTCCCTTCTTTCCTCTTTATTTTGGCATTGGATGGACAGCAGCCTTGAGAGTCACAATCCTTGAGTTAGGGCAAACACATGAAGTGTACCCCACATTTATCTCAGCTTTTTTTTCTTCAGGCATTTTCCAAAAGGGCATTTATCTCTTCTATTGTCTTAGATAATAAACATATCTTGAATATCCTAGGTCAATGTCCCCCACACCCCCCAACCCTCTCTTACAAGTAATTGAGATTCTGTGCTACCCTGTGATAACTAACACAGGGTGAGCTGCAGATGGGGCTGGAGGGATTACAAAGGAATACCAGATAAGAATTGTGTAATAACTTGAAGAAAATCAAACAGGTGATATTAGATAAGGAAACTGTTTCAGGAAAATGATTTGATACAAAGTTACATAGTAGGTATATTTGGCAAAACCAGTACTAGAACTCTTCCTTCTGAATTTCCATTTGAAAGTTCTTTCAGACACTATCTTGCCACTGTTCTTTATTAGCCTAACTTTGATCATTAATAACCGTTCATATCAGTAAGTATTAGTACCTCAAAATATCACCCTAAATTTTCATTAATCAAATAGAATTGACTTTTGAAGGCACTTAGTTTTAAAAGCAATGGCTGAGGTGGAATGAAAAAAAGTTAGACATGTTGACACAAGCTAGCATTTTCTAAGCTCTTTTTGATATACTTTGGGTATTGAATATATATTTCTTTGTTAAAATGATCATCTCACTAAGTAAACTTACTATCATTTGAATCAGTTCATGGGGATTTGTTCTGTTCTTTTTTCCCTAGTTTTATTGACAAATGATTAACATACATGACTGTATAAGGCTTACAACATGGTAGTTTGATTTACATATATAGTGAAATGATTAGCACAGTAGGTTCATTGTATGCTAGTGGTGTTTGGTGTCGTTGTTTAATGTGTGCATCTTGTGTGTTAGGTATGGTAAACCGGGAAGTGCTGGAACAGGTGGAACGAGGATATAGGATGCCTTGCCCTCAGGGCTGTCCAGAATCACTACATGAATTAATGAATCTTTGTTGGAAGAAGGACCCTGATGAAAGACCAACATTTGAATATATCCAGTCCTTCTTGGAAGACTACTTCACAGCTACAGAGCCACAGTATCAGCCAGGAGAAAATTTGTAATCCAAGTAGCCTATTTTCTATAAACACAAACCTGCCAAAATGTAAAAATCTTACGTAGAATTCTTCACTTACATACAGGAATTAGAAGGAAATCTTCTACACTGCATGTTTTTAATAGTAAACTGGAATTCCAAATATGGTTGTTCAAAACCACTTTTTTTCCTAAAGTACCAATGATGAATTTTCCAACCTATTTCAGGGTCCAAAGAAAAGTATTGCTAAGATACATTGATGACAGTTTGCTAGCATGACAATGAAGAGTAACAAGGCTACTGTTTATATATCACTTCCTTCCTTTTATTCCCCAAACTGAGAATTGTTAAGAGAAAATTATTTATCATTATAGACAAAACTTAGGAGAAAAAAACAATTAAACCATAATAAAATCTAAAATCAAGAAACTTCATGGGACCAAACAATTCCATTCCATTTCTAAAATTTTCTTGCATTCATTATTCTCAGAGGTTTTATTTATAAACTGAACAGTTAATATGCAATCTTAATATATGCCTCCCTTGCATGGAAATGAGCAAGGTTTAGCAGCAAAAAGGAAATATAAACAACATCTAAAACTTGATTAAATGTTAGACAATGTAATACAGTGAAAAGTATAATGTACTGTGTTAACACTCAATCTCATGGAACTGGAAAGTAGAAATTTTTCACTTTAATCATTTCTGAGTAGCTCAGTTTAGAATAATGAAGGTAACTAGAAAGTGATTTAATCTTTTATAAGGTTGCATTGATTTTTTTTTTAAAGGCAATATATCATTGAAATTGTACTATCCAATTTAAGTGGGGGAAGTCCCAGGATTTACGTAGTCCTTTTTAAAAAAGTAGACTGGTGGTGTGAGATATGCTAAATATGTACTTATGGTGATGGTTGCCACAAATATAAAATACCACTAGATCAGGGACTTGAATGCACTTTTGCTCTTATTGCAGATAGACTAACAGAGAGGAAAATGTATTTAAAAGAAGTATGAGAAAAGTAAATCTGAAAGTTTTACAGATAGAAGGATGGAATGTTGTTTAATTTTGACGTTGTTGAATGGCAAAATAACTTTGCTGGCACTCAGAGTTCCTCACTTATCTATTTGTGAGATTTTAAGAATTATAAGGTATGACTATAAAACTAATCTTACCATAAACACTAAAAAAGTGTTATAGCCTCAAAATAGCTAAGTTAAGCCTTCCTCCTAATTCCAATGATACATCTTTTATGCAAAACATTTTTAAAACTCCAGTTTTCAAATCCATGTTTGAATCTACATTCATTTTTTTAAATATATTTAATGATGAGTAATTTTTTTCCCTTTTAGAATTTAGTTGATGTGGAGAGGAAATCTTATTCAGAATGATAACAGTGGTGAAAAGAGGGGACAGTTTTTGCCCACTTAAAGTGCAGAAGTGTAACATATAAAATAAGACTGATTTTTATGACTAACTCAGAAAGAAATTCCAAAATATGAATTGGAATAGCAGCATTACTCTGGCTTAAGGATCTAGCAAAAGAATCTGACAAAATAAAAGTCTGATAATTATATTTTAAAATACTCTTTTATAGTCACACTTTAAATAAAGCAATACATCAGGTCCCCATATTTTAGGAATATAATTTTTAACTATAACCACTTACCTGATTTAATCATTAAATTTAAAATTCTGTGCCATAGTATCTGTGTTGAAATTCAGACCATTTTAAAATGTGACAGATAAACTTCATGTAAGTTGGCAACGGTTCTGGTACTAAAAATTGTGGTAATTTCTTATGTTTACATAACCTGCTTAGTATTGAATCCCTCTTCCAAGAGAATGTTCCTACAAAGACTGCCATCATCATTTACCATTTAACGTCTGCAACCTGTGACATCAGATTTTTAAAGGGCTTCATGTGAACTATAATACAATTTTTCTAGCATTTAAAAAAGGATAACAAAATGGAATGTTTTCTGCACTAATTCTGTTCAGAAAAGTGGATGGTATTTATTAGGTTTTAACTGAATGGAGCTGTTCCTTATAATATCAATTGTATAGTAAGGAAATAACACTAACTCAATGTGTATTCAGTTTAAATGGTTATGTATTTTTATTGCCAGGAAAAATAAACAACTTTGTACGTTTGAAGATTTTTTCCAACAGCTTTTTGTCTTTAATATCTTAGTGTGGAACTTAATTAACCCTTACCAAAAAAAGTTGGCAAAAATGACCTTGTAGCACAAACATTTTTAAATAAATAATAGTAGCCTAAAACTTAGTATTTTTATAAAGTATTATACTAACATTTTGTGGATAATTGAAATAAAAATTCTCATTGACTGTGCCCATTTATCTTTTTAGCCACTATTCATACTTTGTCATCCATTTTTTTAAATTGCTATTTAAAGCAAAGTATATTCTGAATTTGTTCTTCCATTGGGGGAAAGAAGTGTTACTACTCTTGAGCAGAGGTAAATCAATTCTTTATTAAGTCCAAAACATTATTGAACTCATTCTATGTGGTTAGTTTTCCTTGTCAGGTGAGTGACTTATTTTTACAAGTTTTTATAATTATACCAGTAATTACAGATAATGTATTGTACAGAGAAAACTAAGTGATTTGAGTTAAGCTATTCATAGAGAATCTGTATTGAGGGATATAAAATAGAATAACTTTTGACCATGAGGGATTTAATTTTTTAAAAATGAAAACTACATGAACCATGTTTCTGTGTGTGTTGTAACTTTTATAAGTATAGTGAAAATATACTAAGTTATAAATGGCCAATCAAAAGCATTTGTTATTTTCAGTAAGTATTCATTACCTTTTATTATATTATCTAAAATTATCTTTGTTTTTTCCTAATGATATCAGAAGAGTAGCATTTAATCAAACACCTAATTTAGTAAGCATGTATTAAATATTTTATACAGTAATAGTTCCTCAATATTTTCTTAGTTTGTTAGTTGCCTCCTAATTTTGCATGTAATTTTTTGACATTTAAGTTATACATTTGTTGTCAAATCTCCTTTTTTATGCTTAAAAAGCCCTTTTCATGCCAAGGTTATATATTCATCTCATCTGTTATATTTTATGCTTTGCTTTTTGCATTTCTCTTGAATTTATTTGGAAGTTTTTTTATGTATATAAAATGTGAGTTAAGGGTCTCACATGATTTTTTTTTTCTCATATATAGTAGACTCTCAGTTAACCCGAACTCGAGCAACTGGCAAAACTGTCAAGCAACCGGCACAAAACGTCTTCAATTTTTTTGTGCCGGTTGCTTGTGAGTCCCAGGTGCATTTATCTGGCATCTACCAATCCCCATGAATGCCGTTTAAATGAGAGTCTACTGTGGTTAATTTTCCCAGCACCATTTATTGGTTAATTCATTCCCACACATTGGTTTGGGTTCTTTGCTTTATTTATACATATATCTACACATACCTGTTTTGTTCACTTAACTCGTCATTCTTCCATCAACGTAACACTTAATTACTAATCATTTGATAATGCATTTTAATAATTAAGCAAGTTACCTTTGATAATCCCTTTTTAAAAAAATCTTGATATTCCCACAAATTCTTGGTGAAGTGTGGACTTTATTTTTCATATTCCCAAAAACTCAAGTGAGATATTTTTGTTTAGGATTATATTATTCTTATATAAATTTGATTAGAATTAACATCTTTCACATGTCTTCCCACTGCATTTAAGCAAGTCTTCATTTACATCTCTTAGTCAAGTTCTCCAAGACTTTTCTCTATAGAGTTGGAAGATGAGTCTCATCTCTTGTCTGCTGATAATGCTCTAAAGATGCCAACTCAGTGCTGCTGGAGACCAGGTCCGCACTTTGTTACGGAAGAAACCAATATGCAGAGATGAGGAAGAGTGTGTGCCCTACTAGCATTTATTGCCTTCAAATCAGCACCTCCCCTGCCTTTCAATTTCTCCTTTTTTTGTTTAAATGACATCAAGTTGAGTTTCTGCCACCAACAGAGTCCTGATTACTTAACATGCAGGCTGTCAATATAAAAAGGAATACTTCTGATTAAAATACACAGCAGGTGCCTGGCATCCTGCATTCATTTGCCCCTCCACATTCACACTGCTGGTGGGCTGACCTGTGCTTGAGTTCTCTGGCCCTCTGGACTCCTGTTGGGTTAAGCCAATAGGAACTCTAACAGAAAGTTAGAGGAAACCCGAAAAAGATCAAGGTATTTATTGCCCTGGTTCCTTCTCTGTGAGGTTGGGCTGGCTGTGTCCTTCCACCAAAGATTCCTTTCAATATGACCTGTTTCTCTTAGGGGACTGATAATAGCTCCCATCCCTTGTCTTTTCTGCATGACGGGTGCTTCTAACTGGTTACTGCATTAGTTCTTGTGGTTCCCCTATCCTGCTGGTCCCTTTTTAATATTCTTGATGTATCTTAATTTGAGCATTCCACCTGTTACCAGATAGGACCGTGACTGGTATTGGTCATACTGTTACGGGAGAATGGGACCCTTACGGTGCGGTGTCCAGGTTCTTGGTATCTCAAGCAAAGAATTGAACGAGATACATACCAAAGTGTAAAGGTGAGACAAAGACAGTTTATTAAAAGTAGATGTAGAAGTGGGCTTGAGCAGGCAAGTGGCTCAAGAGTCCTGATTAATGAGGCTTTGGCAGTTTAATTCTCTTTGGCCTGTGGGAGAGCCCTGCCTCATCTAGATGGAGAATTTCTTAGCACCGGTGGTAGGATAAGAGGAATTTTGTCATCTTTCTTACTGTACAGGCGTATCAGATAAGTTGGTCATGCCGAGGTGTGTGAGATGTGTTGGCGGGGGGGTGGGGGTGCGGTCCTGGATGGAGATTGAATTTGTCCTTGCAGCTGGCCAGGCTCAGATAAGCTGCTGTCCCGAGGTCAGGGCTGCTCTTTCAAGAAGCAGCAGTAGCCCTATAAGCTCTTTCATTTTGTAGCTTGCCAAGTTCAGCTAAACTTGGTTCTTGTTAACCCCCCTCAAGCTTGTTTTTGTTAATTTTTTCCTTGTCTCTAACTGCCTGCCTCAATACTACCAATAGTTTTATCAGTAGAAAATAGGAAATTTACATCATTACATCCAACTGACAGTTTCTACAGAACAGTAAAATACTCAGTATAATAGCAACATACAATATTGTATTAAGTGTAAAATTACCATAAGACCTTATTAACTGGAGAGAACACAGCAAATTTGGAGAATATTCAACATTCTCAATTTCAAAACTGGAATCTTGAGTTTTTCAATTAAATTTCAATTTTTCAAAAATTGGTAAATCATATGTGGTAAAACTCCATTGAACAGAATGCTTAGTTGTAACACTCATTTCAAAAATTTGAATGAATCATACAATTCAAGAATTTGATAGAATATGAATAGGAATGAGGGAGGTGGGAGTGTTGAGCTAAGAAAAAAATGGAAGAAAAAGGAAGTATCCATAAAATTAGTAAAACAATGGGAACTAAGTTGGATAGACAATGTGTGAAAATTCCCTAGTAGCAAGAATCGCTAACAGACTTAAGAAACATGCCTAATAACTCAGTTGTAAGATGCTTACTCAGCTCTCCCTGTTACCACAAACCTTCCTTCAAATCTGCCTTACACAGCCTTAGGTGAATAACATTTGAGGAAATTAAAAATTAACATTTGAATTTCAGACTTCTGTTGGCAAATGAGAACGTACAGCAACCCAGGGGTCTAACTTCCAGGCGATCACAACTAACTAGCTGTCCCCTTTCAAAGTGCGAAGGCCCTTGGCCACAGTCACAGCTGTCTATTGCTTCAGCCCTTTGCTTCCTGGTGCTTGCCTAGCCTCTGGGCATTTGAGTTGTCCGTCTGGGCCTTAAGCCAAATGAATTCATCCAACAAGGTTAAATGCATCGTGAAGCAGCAGAAGTGACTTGGTTGTGTCTGAAAATAGCCATGCCCATGGGAACGCGTATCAATAAAATAATCTATAGTATTGCTTCCCAAACGTTTAATCTTCAAAGCATTTCCCTTAAAGGCAGTGCGCTATACTGCAAGGTAAAGATCAGTGAAACCTCTAAAATGGTATAAAAACTTAAGAGTGTGTAAACTTTGGGGGAGGAGAAGCGGGGGGATAGTGTCCATAACTTTACCTTGTTCTCAGAGGGATCGTACTGCTCTGAAAATAAATTCGTGTAATCCTGAGGACAGAGCCCAGGGTTTGCAGCTAAAACACTCTGCTACTTAACTCTGGCCTCAAGCAAGACATTTAAATCCCTCAATCTCTTAATCCCCATCTTCACCAACAGGAAAATGACCTACTGCCTTTTAGGGTTGGTCAAATAAAAGGCATTGTATTTAAAGCGCTTTGCATTAGCAGGGGTGTATTAAATAGTGACTTGCCTCTTGCTTAAGTCACTTAAAGACACCTACGGTTTTCTAGCCCCCAGCAATCCTGGCTGCTCCGGACTTGACTCGCCAACTCGGGAGCGGAACCCGTGGCCCGAATCTGTTTCTGGCCATCTCGCTCTGGTCAGATCTGGCCTCTTCCTCTTGCAAAGTTAGGAAGGTCACTTCTTGAGTTTGCAGTCCCTGGAGCAGCAGGGGTCTGCGGAGGCGCTAACGAGGCTCGGGGTCTCCCCTTTGTCCCATGGGTCCGCCGCGACCCTGAGCGATTTGCCCGGGGACACCCTGGCCACTGTGGGGCGGAAACGCGGCGGGCATGCCCACGGGTACGTGGGACCGGGAGGTGGGCCTGCAGCTCCGTTCCGCAAATTCACGTGCCCGGCCAAGGCCCTGGACCGCGCGGCCAATCAGAGGCCGCCCTGCCGGGCTCTACCCCATCCTCTTGGAACACAGGGTCCCAACCGAGTTGGCGGACCGGCGGCTCCGGGGCGCGGGGACCGGCTGTGTGGCAGGATCTCCTGGCGGTCGGTTCGCGACGTGCGCTCCCCCACGTGGCTCGGGGGCCGCGGCTCCGACGCCATGGGAAGCGCTGACCCACCTCCGGGTGCCCTCCCGCTGGCCAGTCCGCTTAGACCTTGCGGAGCCCGGCAAGTCCCTGAGTGCTTCCTAACTTGGCAAGAGTTTTGTAAAGGAGGAGGCTGGGCAGGGCATAAAGGTATCCAGAAACTTCCCACCCTTTTGGGTTTTATTCTTTCTTATTTTATTATTATTTGCTGACTTTTAATATTTTCTATTTTTTACATTTCTGATCCGCACTATGCTGGAAACGGTAGAATGCATACCTAACAACAGCAAAATGGTTTTGTGGGGACCCCACCATCTAAACCCCAGAACACAGCACTGGCTGCTTCTGTACTGAGAACTTGATGGGGTTCTCAGTGATGAAGACCAGGGGGAAGACAGAGCTGGGTGATTTAGGAAGTGATCCTGCCTGTGCAGCAACTTGCTGTGTGACCTAGGGAAGCCCTGCCTAACCTCTCTGGACCTCTTGGGCCCGTGTATAAAATGAAGGAGCCATACATAGTCTGGCTGGGAAACCGGGCAAAGACGCTCATAGTAACTCTGGGTCATGTGGGAGGAGGCTCTCATGAAATTACCTGAAAATGTAGTTAGAAAAGACATATCACTGTAAAGAGTTATGCAAATATCAGTCTTCAGAGATGCAGCGGACTTTGGCTCCTCCCTAAATACTGAAAGGTGTTTTGCTGAGATTGCAGGAGGAACCTCGCTTCCCAGCCCCCCACATCTACCGCAGTGGTTCCCCAAATACATAGGTTCTATGCAGGGACTTTTGGAGGCATCTCACGCACTGGATCCTCACCACCTTGCTCTGTCCACCCACAAGATGACCACCCTAGAAAAACAAAATTGCATGGGTATGCCATGAATGTGTGCACACGTGCTGGGAAGCGAGAAACACCCATGTTAGAATAATGATGACCCGTCACCTGTGTGAAGGTGGATCCCCGAGGACTCGAATTCACACTATAATGATACGCTTAAGTGGGGAGAGGGCACACTGATGTTCATTACTTACCTAGGCTCTTTGTGTATCTGAAATATTTTATAAAAATAGGCCTCTTGTGAAAAAATGCATGTACTTTATTCTGAGATTATTTCTTGCTGCTTTTTAAAATCCTTATGTGTCTTCTCTTATATAGGATCTGGCACAAATAACCCCCTTTTTTAATGTGCTGGTAATCTATACCACATCTTGTATTATAAAATCATAAGCATGTAATTCTGTAACATAACAATATCAAACTCAAGCACATTTTAGGTGAAATTTTCAAATTGCTCTCCATCTCATGTGAGACATTCATGTACAGGGTCTGGCGTTACTTCTGACAGACCCCCTATAATACGGTAAATGGTTTTAAGAACACCCAGTTGGCACTGCTTTGTGGATTTCCAAATAAATGTTTCAAATGTTGCTGGCTTATAAAATCCAAGCACCTGATTGGTGCAAGGGCCTTTGGCCCTCTGAGGTGTAGCAGCTGTGGGGAAACCACTCAGTCTCTCCATGCCTAGGTTTTTCTCACCTGTGATATTTATACATGTAAATGAGATGCCCCTGAACAGCCTGATACAGAGAAGGCCATCAGTAAGTATTGGCCATAATTACTACTCACATATGAGGAAACAAGCAGAGGGCTCTGACTTGGACTTCCCTCCATTTTAAATTTGTAAAGTGTTAAAGTAGCCTGGTTTACTTCAGAATAACAAATGGAATTTGTCTCTGGGCCCAAGTGGTTTATGACCTCTGGGTCAGGAGATATTATCTGACACCTGTATTGCAAGCTATACGTATCTCCCAGAGATAGAGTGTGTGTTGTGTGTTGGTTCTCAACTGCCTTCCTGATAGAATGTGCTACTTTGCAGTTCTTGGGGACGCGGCCGTAACCCTCATGATTGCGTCCTACGCCCTCATAGCATACTGGACCCAATATGTCAGCTACATCCAGCTCTTAGCAGCAGAGTGAGCCTTCCTGATCACAAGGAGGGTATTTTCATGAAGGAGTCCTGAAACTCCCCCAAATCTATGCAAGCAAAGAGCTCCAGTTATAATTTCTTATCTTCTCCTTTCCCATGGTCCGTGAGCTCCCTGAAGCAGCTGTTCCAGACCATTCTCTCACCTCCCAGCCTCCATCCTTATCCCCTCCATCTCTAGCATTTTCATCTTCAGGCTTTCCTTTTCGAATGGTTCCTTCTCAACTTGTGGAACATTCTACTTGACCTTAACACCACTCCACTTCCTTTTGTTTCTGCCCCTTCCCCACCGAACACTAAATTACTGGTCCATACTTGGTGCCTCAGTCCTTTACATCTGCTTCCTCCTTGATCTGAAGTTGCCTTTTGTCTCCTTCCTTTCCTTGTAATTTTCGTGTTATTTCTGATTCCAGTGTCCTTTATTCACACCCTCTGCTGCCCCTCTTTCTGTCATCTCTGCTCCATTGGTCACCTGCCTTTCTGGCTGCACCTTCTTCCTATATTGACTCTCTTCTTCCCTCCCCAAAGCTCAGGCTCCAAGCCTTTCCCATTAAGACCTCCTCGTGTTCGTGGTTTCAGTGTCACTTTTATGCCAAAGATGTCGAGATCCAATTTCTGGATCTTCTCTCTCATTTCAAGTCCAGCTGCCATCTGAACACTTATGCAATTTTTCACCCTCATGCTGAATACCATCCATCAAAATCTGAACTCAGAGTCTTCGATATTCTGCCCCACCCTCCATCCTGATTCTTCTGCGATCGATCTGGTAGGCACAAGGACTCAAAAGCTTCAAGTCACTCTCTGCTCATCTCCTCCTTTGACCCTCACAGAAGGCTTCATTGAAAGGTATCCTTTTGCCATTGCTTCTTCCCCACATAGTCCAGAAATGAGTCTTTAATTCCTGGACTCTCCTTCTGAGTCTTGTGTCTCAGCTTCCACTCAGAAACCCAATGGCTAGGCCAAACCAAGATGGCCACTAACCCTTAAATACATACACTCCAGTCTTTCCCTTTTCTGTCCCTTCACTGCCTTTACCTGACCTGAGGGGTTTTTTCCTCTCAGATCCATCATGCCCCTTCCCCACTGCTGCAGAGCTCCCTATCCTGCACCGACCCCTCAGATTCTACTTTCATCATAGAGCTCCCCCAGCTTTGAGTGCATTCAGCTAATAGTGCCCTCTGCCTGGCTTTCATCGTTTGCATCTCTCTCAGAGAGCTACCATGTTCTGCCTCATAGAATCAGCGTTTCTCTACCATGGCATCGAAACTGAAACTTCCTCAGCAACCTCAACAGCCTCGGACTTGCAGCTAGTACTCAGCAACGCCTCACACCAAATGCCCTCCACTGGGTCTTGATGCCAGACACAGGCCTCCTGTCCATTATGTGCACCCCCTCCCCTTCCCTGAATGTGGGGATTTAAATTCTGCCTCCTTAAACTCAGCTTCCTTGTCTGTAAGGTAAGGATGATGGCACCTACTTTATAATGTTGTCATGAGGATTAAATTAAATCATGTAAAGCTCTTAGAACAGTATGCCTGGAACAATAAATGTTATATAACAACAATAGTAACACATTTGTCATACCCCCATGCAAAATTCTTCAATAGTTGGATCCTACATTCCTTATTAATGCATTCAGGTCTTCTGCCTGGTTTGGGGGTTCTCCATTGTGCCCCCACACAACCCATCCAATCTTGTCTTTATTCCCTCGCAGACCAGTGCTCTCATGAGCCTTTTCTTCTCTGTCTCACAAGAACTCTGAGTTTCGTATCACTCTTAACCTGCGTGCCTTCACCTGCCCCTGTGCCCTGAGCCTCCCCTTCCTCTTTGCTCTTCTTCCTTGAACTTCTTGGTACTTCTAACCAACGACGCATGAGAAAAAACATGACTTTGTACTGTCCTGGTGGTTGTGCTCATCTGGTTCTTGTGTGTTGGCTTTTTCTCCCAACTATATCAGAAATTTCTGGAGATAGATTTGTGTTTTTCCACTTCTGCATCCCTCCTATCAACTGGTAGTGTCAAGCTTCACAATAGGTGGTCAGAAAATGCTTCCATCACAATACTGTTTGATAGTAGAAAGTTTTTTAAAACTAACAAAAAATAAATGGCTTAATTTATCTTCAAGTTTTAATTCTTCATTTTCCCTCAGTGATCTCCTCTGAATTTATGCTATTGTCTTTTCAGCCCTGCTCTAAATGGCTGCAATGAAGATAAAGCCAATTTTATGTACGAATTTTCTGAAACCTTGGCTTGTACAGCTTGAAGCTGCTTGTGAATATAACTGTTCAAAGACAGAGATAGCTGTGGGTGAAACTCCTGGGTTTAAAATTGAGCTGAACATCAAAGGAGACATAATTATACACTGGTATTAAAAATGTACACATTGCACTTGTTAAAATACTTTGAATCCTTTGGGAGGGGATCCCTTTTGTCCATTTGGCCAAGCCCACATTTTCTTTGGGGTACATCCAGGATTCCATCAGATTAGAGTTTTTCTTCTGTATCACCTGTTGCATTTTCTGTTCTTAGTGATGTCATGGTCAGGTTTATATTGGATTTCTCATTTGTGTGTTTTTGGGGTGGGGGAACTTTTCCCTGCAGCACACAGACCCTGACTACTCAGCTGCCTATGTCACCTTAGAGACTGATGCAGAAGAAGGACACAAGGGGTATGGAATTACTTTCACTCTGGGAAAAGGCACTGAAGTTGGTGAGTTGAATATTCTCAAGGTTCCAGAATGTTTAAATTTCACTTATATTCCAGATCTGACTTTATTTTTCTCTGTATTTACTGCTCAAAGCGAGTAAAAACAATCTTTCATGGCTTATTTATTTCACTGGGAAAAATTAATAGTGGCAGAATTTAGCCTCTCCCCTTGCAGTTATTGATAGACTACAAGGAAATCTTTTAAACTCGGTCCATTTCTGCACAGAACTTTGAGAACCTGAACTAGGCAAGTGACTGGGGGACAAAAGGGGGCAAATGTGCACTCACATAGCAAGGCTTATTGTGATGTGTACAATGAGTCTACTCGCTTTTTGAAATTCTTCACACCGAGTTGGTATCAAGTTCACTGCTCTTCATGCAGAAAAGGCCTTTGATTCTGACCGTTTTCAGAGCCTTCATTTGGGAAAGGCAGATTGTATAGGATGTACATTGAGCCAGACTTAGTCATTCTTCTCTCAGAGCTGGACTAGAGCTCAGTGCCCCTCATTTTTCAGAGGTAAAGAAACGGAGGCCCAGATAGCTGCTCAGGTAGTCATGCAGAATCACCTGGTTCCCCACCCAAAGTGCTTTTTTATCAGAACATTTAAATATAAATTGTTTGGGTTTTGTTTTTTCAGTGCATAATCTATGCACAGGGTACAAAATTCAAGAAATACAAAAGGATGACCTTTGCCAGATCAGTTTCAATGGATCATTAGGGGCTGAAGCCAAATTATGACAGGCTAAAGAATGAGGGTCTGGGAAGGGAGGCCAGAGTCTCTAACTTCGGTGGTGATGTAATACTTCTCCCATGGATATGTGCACTGTCAGCCCTCTCTTAGTTGTAGAATCAAAATCATGCCCCACTGAAAGATTTTAATATTGTCAAGCAGATAAAAGTGTGTGTGCATGCATGCGTGTGTGTGTGTGTGTGTGTGTGTGTGTGTGTGTGAAAGGAACCTTCAATGGAAACCACCAAGGTGGCCACTGTTCTGGCCCTCCACAGGGCTGGTGTTCAGTCGTGCCATCAGCTAGTTCTTCTACAAACTTCTCCTGAGTGCTCCTGTGTATCCAGCCCCGTGTCAGGTACTGGAGATAATTTTAAAAAGAGAAAAAGGAGACAGGGTTCTACACACAGGAAGGAATGTACAAACTTCTCAGGGAGACATAAAAGAAATATCAGTGCACTGTAAGAAGGACAGTTTTTAAAAGGGGAAACATGTGACTGGGAGAGAGGGTTAGTTCGTTACCCAGGAGGGTCAGGTGCTTCAGAGCAGAGATGAGGCTTTGAGATGAATCTTGAAGGGTAACTAGGAATTTGCTAGGCAGAAGGAGACTTGGCAATGATTCCCTCTTCCCCTCTCCATTAAGTCAACCATTTACTGTTAACGTTTTTGCCAAGGCAGTGACTGCTGACCATGACAGGTTTGTAAGCTGTGTTTCAGCTCCTCCTATGACTTTACTTGTCTCTGGTCTGAGTACTTTATGAAGCTGCTTTCTCTCCATACTGCAGACCATACAGGATGTCCCCAAAAGGTTGTGTAAAACTCCCCACGGGTTGTAAAATATGTTATGAAATAGGCCTTTAACTCTCTGTTAATGCCTAAGACTTTGAACTTTGCTGACTCACACACAGTAGAGAGACCCTGTGCACATTGCATGCTCCTAAGACAGATATGAGGCTCTTCTGGGCTAGTTGCTAAGTTCAGGGCATTAGGGCCTTCACTATCCCTCCCCTCCTCTATTCCTATCCCACCCAACTGTCCTGATGGACATCCCAGGCAGAGGTAAATCCATTTCTATCTCTTTATGACTTTACTAAGTAGTTCTTTTGTGGTAATGTTGTTGGCTTCTGCTTTTTCAGACCACAACATGACAGGATTCATTTTATGCGTGTATCAAGGGACTCTCTGCAGTCCTACTGAATATTTTACATGGCATTCACATTAAAGATGAAAAAAAAACCCATTAGTTCATCACCGTCTCCTGCAGCCTTTATCAGAATACTTACCTAATCATTCTTTTGTGATCTAAAGAAAAAAAAAAGGAAAATGGTCTTTTCTTATTACCGTGAAGAGTGTGTGCGCGTGTGTGTGTGTGTGTGTGTGTGTGTGTGTGAGAGCACAAGCATATGTGAGTGAGCCACAGTTGTTTTTTTAATGTATAAAATAGACATATTTTGTTAAGTAGAAAACAAAAGAAATGAAAAAATTTTTCAAGAGAAAAAAAAGCCTTAAGGGTTCACACTAGCACTCAGGCTCAGACACCAGTGCTCATCCATAGGCTTTCCTTACTTGTCCTTCTATGCTGAAGGGTCCCAGAATTGGGTCCTGAGCAAATGTAGTATAGGAAGAACCTTGGGTTTAGTCAGCAAGAAGCTGCCTTCAAGGGCCAATGTTTTCCAAATGACTTTCCCACCTATTGCATCAAATATGCACACCTGAAATGGACTTTTCTCCATGCTAGAGTCAGACCACCACAACTCAAATTTCTATCAAATATGCCAAATTTAGTTAACTTCTTGCAGTGGCCTCAGTTTGGGCAAGGGAAATTTACATACTATAGATAAATCTATTAGTATTGCTTGTGCATCTCTCAGAGCTATAAAAAAATGAGATCGTCCTCAACTTTTGTTAAATGCATTTGCCCTTGTGAAACAAAACATGCTTCAGTCAATGATTTCTAGAAACCATCTTATAAATGAGATAGAGGTTTGATGTAGGTAATAATACACCTCTCTCTGAGTTGCTGACTTACTCTTCAGATGGTTTTTTCCAAGAGTACCAACTATCAAAGAGTGAGAATTCAATCTTCCCACCACTCTATGGTATGACTATCTGAACTGGAATGATTCTGTAGCCCATTAACAAAAGCCCTAGAGTACACAGGATGGTTGGTTCAGCCCTAAATGCTCTCTATGAGAGCAAGTACATAACAGTCTGAGAGCTCTTGTACCCAGAGGCCAGGCATATTGTACGAGCATGTTTCAAATACTTTCAAAAGTCTTTCTCCTAGGATATGATTGATAGTAAAACTGTACCTTTTTAACTACCCTAGTAAATGGTCTGAGAATTTTAATATTGAAGCAATGGCAACACCAAGTTTATCAGAATTTTTTCTATTAAGTTCATTGCTTTGGGACCAAGTTGGTGATTTGATTTTTTTCGACCATTTACACACAGGTAGTCTCAGTCAGTGTTTTATAGACTGAGCAAAGAATAAAAGGAATAGAAATTCTCATTCTATTTGTTACTTACTCTGTATCTGAAATAATACAGTGAAATCTTTTTAAGTATTAATAAAACACTAAAAATAAATGATCAGTGGTAATGCTGGCCCAAATTAAGTTTATTAAAATTACTTGTGAAAAATATAGTGTATTATAAATAAGTCAGTAGTAAGCAACTTAATGTTTATGAGTAGTGTTTTTATATACTTCAACATTTTATATATATTAGGCTAATTGAAAATTCATTTTATTTCATCTTTAATAATGTGTTATGAGGACTGACAATTAAGTTTGTGAACTTGCCACCGTGCACTTACATTGGCAGCACAGTACAAGCAACTCAGTAAGGTTTCGTAACCTTGGTATATCCGTGTCTCACAGCTGTGTTTGTGTCGACGTGTGCTGGTATCTTGCTGGGTGGTGTTCATTGTTGTTGTGTGTTTTTGTGTGCTGTCATTGAGAATGTCGGAGTTTGAATTAGAGCAACGAACAAACATTAAATTTCTTGTTAAACTTGGCAAAAGTGGAAGTGAAATCAAGGACATGTTAGTCCAAGTTAATGTGGATAATGCAATGAAGAAAATCGCAGTGTACAAATGGATTAAGCATTTTTCTGAGGTGAGAGAAAGTGTCACTGATGAAGAGAGGCCCCGGTGTTCAGTTACAAGCAGAACTGATGAAAACATTGCAAAAATTTGTCAAATTATGCATCAAAATTTGGCTGACTGTGAGAAGCATAGCAGACCAAGTAAACATCAATAGAGAAACAGTAAGGAAAATTGTGGCATGAGAAAGATGTGAGCAAAAATGGTCCTGAAGGAGCTCATCGATGAACAAAAGCAAAGGGGAGTCAAAGTTTGCTGAGACCTTTTGGAGAGGCAAGACAATGTTTTGGGCCGTGTCATCACTGATAAATAAACATGGGTGTACCAATATGACCTGAAACAAAGCAAGAAAGTGCAAATGGAAGTCAGCCAGTTCTCCATAACCAAAATTTTCCATCAGTTCAAATTAAGAGTCAAAATGATGTTGCTGACTCTTTTTTTATATATCAAAGGGATTATTCATTATGAATTTGTACCAACTGGACAGTCAACCAAGTTTACTATTTGGAATGCTGAAAAGGCTGCATGAAAAAGTTAGACAAAAATGACCTGAATTTTTCACCAACAACTCATGGCCCTTGCATTGCGACAATGACCAGCTCACAGGGCAGTCTGTGAGGGAGTTTTAGCCAGTAAACAAATAGCTGTATTGGAACACCCTCCCTTCTCACCTGATCTGGTCCCCCAGTGACATTTTTCTTTACCCAAAGATAAAGGAAATATTGAAAGTGTAATACAATGACAGCTCTGATGGCCATTCCAGTAAAAGAGTTCCAAAATTGCTTTGAAGAGTGCACTAGGTGCTGGTATTTGTGCACAGCTTCCCAAGGGGAGTACTTTGAAGGTGACCATAGTGATACTCAGCAATGAGGTGGTAGCACTTTTTCTAGGATGAGTTCAAGAACTTAATTGTCTGACGTCCTATGTTGTGAATTCAAGATATTTTCCATATTTGACAATAATGTAAAGGCATTTCTCTTTTTTAATTCCATAAGTTAGTTGTCTTATTCCTTTGGAACAATGAACTAGCAGAGTTCGGTTTTGAATCTGACTGTCTAGACACTTTACAAAGTGAACAAGAAAATAATTTGGGAACATGATTTAAATTTGCAGATCTATGGTCCGTTTTTCACATGGCAACGAATCACAATGTGTTCACTCGACTTAGAAATTCAGCTCAATATACAGATTAATAGCTGCTCTATTTGTGTGATATTACTATGACAACCACAGAAGATGTATCTGGGGCAAGTTTTAAAAGCATATACCTTTTGTATTTAAAATTATTTTCATAAAATGCCAACATTAGTTTGTTTATGGTTTCTGCATACCTTAGACTTCATACCAAAACATGCACAAGAATTAAATCCTTTTTTAACAGTTGTCTGTGCTGTGAATGCCCTGGCCTACCATGTGCTTAACAAGGACCTCAGGGACATTGTTGGTGACTTCAGAGGCTTCTACAGGCAGCTCACAAGTGACAGGCAGCTCAGATGGGTAAGGGGTCTATTTTGTAAAATGCTTCTATAAATAATGTTGCTAATAATGTCCTTTGATTACAACAATTGTGAAAATAGAGACAGGTTTACAATTTTATTCAGATAAATTAGGACTTGAACCATTTAGACAATCAGTGTTTGAGGTAATTGATTCCTTTCTGTAAGACTTGAATCTGACATATTTGGATCCTAAGAGCTATCACTCCCCTCCTGGACCTCATCTCTGCTCCCTGAATTGGAAGACGTGGTCTGCTCTTTAGATGGTTTAGTCCTGAATGAGCAACCTTTCTGGGGGAGAGATAATGTGAATAGTTTTGGATTAAGAACAGAAAAATAAGAGAAGAGCAAAATTAAGAAGATAGACCTTTTATGTGTACAGAGCTTATTTGAACCCTACATTCAAGGCATGAAAAAAGTGCGGTTCTAGAGAAAGGACTCTACCACAGCAAGATCAGTCCAGTAACCAGGACCTCGCCCTTGCCTCCTGACACCAGCTCTGTCTTTCCCGAACTCTGCTCACCCTCCAGTCCATGCACAGAGAAAGGCACAAGAGGTTGTTGCCTCAAATTTCATTTTTAACTTCTGCAAAGCATATTAAATTGGCTTTTAAAGGTATCCTCTTGAAGAAGCTCCCAATGGCCAAATCTGGGACAATTCAAGCAGCAAAATAATAAATGGTAGTAATGGCTTATAACTCATTGAACAACATAAGCATTCATGAGTCCATTCAGTTAGTGACCCAACAAACAACAAGGAAAAGATTATCATGACAATAGAATACAAACTAATATAGAAGGAATGATAACATTATAGAATCACCATATTGTAACCATCATAACTGTAATTGAGGCAAGAATTATCAACGGATGCTAAAATTTGGAGACAATATTAATCTCTTAGAAAAGGGAAATGGTCTCCTCACAGCGTAGCAGCTTAATGGACACTGCTTATACAAGCACTGAAAGTTAAAAGTCTTAATAAACTAAAAAAAAAGATAACATCACTTATGTAGAATTTGTGCCAAAATTATATATAACCTATAATCTAGTCATGAAGGAACTGCAGATCAACCCAAATTAAGGAACACTGTGCGTGTAAACTGGCCTGTACACTTTAAAAATATCAATATCATTTTCCAAAAAAGAAGAAAAATTTTTCCAAATAAAGAAACTAAAGAGACATGACAACTAAATGCAATATGTGAATAAAATACATTATTGGGAAAATTGGTGAAATTTTATTATGGACTGTGTTTTAGCTAATAGAATTCTATCAATGTTCTGGGAGTCCCTGAATTTGATCCTTGTACTAGGATTATGTAAGAGGAATGTCCCTGTTTTTAGGAATGACACACTGAAGTGTTTAGGATTAAAGAGGCATGATATCAGCAACTTACTCCCAAATGGTTCAGTAAAATAAATTTTATATTATTTTTATAAATTATTGTTTATATTGATTTTTTTTCTCCCTTGGAAATATTGGCAGTAGTTAGGAAATTATAGGAGTAGGTTATAAAGGGGCACAGCAAAGGTGAAGGGTTTGGAGGCAGTGTTAGAGACGAGTGGGCGGGTGTGCAGGTGTTTGATAGAAGGAGTTTGCTTTTACTTTCATATATTATGTATATAATATATGAGGGCTGTCTGGAAAGTATCCAGCCATGAAATATGAAAAATAGAGGCACTTGTGGTTGGATTTTTTCTGGACAGCCCTCATATGTATATGTATACATGTATGTGTGTCTGTCTGTATAGATACATAGATACACACACACACACACACACACACACACACAGAGGAAATATATATACAGGAGGGGTTTCTTTTGTACTATTCATGTATCTCTTCTGTAGATTAGAAACTATAAAAAAAAAAACCTTTAACTGAGTTTCCATTGTTGCCTTTTAATTCTTGGAATGTGACCCTGGCCCCTGGCTAGGAGACCTAAATATCTTTTATATTTCTAAGAAATATGGTGTGTTTTGCTTCTTAACCAGATTGGGCCCGAGAAAGGTGTTGTACATCTGCCTACAGCAGCCATTCTCAATGCTGTGTGGGACCTGTGGGCCAAGTGGGAGGGAAAGGTAACTCACTCAGGAGCACTTCTGTGGAATAACACACGTGCAGAGGAAGAACGCTTCCTCTACGAGCAGCCTGAAAGACAACTAACTACACAGCAGGCCCCCCCAAAGGAAATATAGGCAATTGTTGGATTTGTCTCCTCCTGTAATGATACTGGCAGTAGTTCGGAAATTGTAAGAGTAGGGTAGAAAGGGCTGAGAAAGTGGAGGTGTTAGGAGGCATTAGTATTAGAGACAGGTGGGCAGGTGGGCCCGTGGGTGTTTGATAGAGGGAGTTTGCATTTACTTTCATACTTTAAGCATATATTTTTAAAAATATATTTCTTTTTCTTTAAGCCTCTGTGGAAGTTACTTGTTGACATGGTAAGTAAATTCTTTAACATTATAACTCTTCCTGTAAATGAAATAGATTTCAGGAATTACCTGCGTTTTGATGATCAGTAAATATACTTAGGACCGTCTAAGCATCACTGTAGTGATGATAAAGCAAAATACCAGTAAAGTGTGATATACCTTGTCTGATATTTTTAGTAGCTGTGCCTCCACAGGCAGGGTGATCATGTCTCCCCCAATGTGGAACTTTCTCACGTAATGCAAATTTTTGGAGACTTCAGTTTCTTAACTATGATAAGTCGATAATCCTAACTTCTCTAGGAATCTCACAGAATCAGTTCAAAGATGAAATGAGAATAGAAAACTCTGAAGAGCAAGCTGTTATTATTAAGATGTTATATGATCACTTTGACTCCAAAAGCAAAGGAGGGATCAGACTGTATGATTCCATAAGGGAAGGAGACAAACACAAAAGTCTAAGGATACAAACCTCACACCTTGCTATCTCCTTTCTCCTGGATCTGTCTATAGCTGGGACGAACACCTGGCAGTTGAGGAGGAAAAAACTGTGGGCAAGTTAACGGGGGTGACCTTTACACCCATGCAGATCTGGCTTTGAATCTGGGCTCCTTCACTTGCTGGTGACCTTGGGCATATCACTTAACCTTTCTGAGTGTCAGCTGCCTCAGGGTGATGCTTTGAATGGTTGTTAAAATTCTGGTGGTCAACAAATGAAGGCCCTTGTTATTATTTGACATAACAATTAAGGAAAAACAAAGAACACCATGGCCTTGAAGACTGTTGGGCCAGCAGATGTTGTCCCTTCTCTGGAGAAAAGTGAAGACAGGAGATATCATACCATCTCTCTGGCATGGTTACTGGTGGCATGGGGGTGCCATCTGAAGGGGAAGGACATGGACCTCTTGAACCAGCCACCTTCAGGCTCAAGGTTAGCCTTTCAGAAGAGTACAGGATGTGGCCCCCCAAAACTGAATGATCTGAGGGCCCCTTGAAAGGTGCCTGAAATCCCACCTGTGGACTTTTCATTCTTTTGGATCCTAGTTCCTTGTTTCAATGGCAATATTCAGAAGAAGCAGAATCTCAGCATTGAAAGAGCTTTTCCAGTTTTTAACAGTTATAGTGGATATTAATGGTCACAGTAAAACCTGAGCGGGAATGGAGCTTTCAGTTGCTTCCCAAGTGACTATGAGATTGGGGAGGGGATTGGTCTCAGCCAGAGGCCAAGCTGATGTTTGCCTTCCCAGTGTGGCCAGAATACTAGGGTGGGGCAGGAAGAGGTGGGAAGAGGATAGCCAGTGATGATCCAGGAGTTGGCACGCTGGGCACTGTCATGTTTAAACCACTCTCTTCCTCTCAGTGAATTCTCCCTATTTGACAGCACAGGAAATTGCCCAAGTTTATGCTGCTAATAAACAGTGGGCACAGGATTGACCCTGAGTGGCCAGATTCTGAGACCAGCCTTCTTTTCTGCCCTGCTAGCCTGCTCCAGTGTCACAGTCAGCCCTGAAATGTGGAGCAGGAAGTATAGAGTGAGACCAGGCACTCA
>PVJL010002158.1:0-212468 GCA_004026885.1 Lyroderma lyra | reverse complement strand
TTTTTTTTTTTTTTTTTTTTTTTTTTTTTTTTTTTTTTTTTTTTTTTTTTTTTTTTTTTTTTTTTTTTTTTTTTTTTTTTTTTTTTTTTTTTTTTTTTTTTTTTTTGCTTTTTGGTATGTGGGTAGCTCCCTGACTGGGAATCGAACCCAGGCCGCAGCGCTGACAGCGCCAACGCTGAAGCCTTAAGCCACTACACCACCAGGGAACTCCCAGCCTTGGACATTTTTGGGTGAAACGAGTATCTTAAAAAGCCCAGAGAAGTTCATTTGTCCATGGCTGCCCAATTAGTAATCAGGAGAAGTAGCAATAGGCAGCAATAAAGAGCAGGAAAGTCTCCTGATTCGTGGGCAAGACACTTTCACCAGAAATATGAAATATGCATATTTTAGAGGGGAGATTGACCACACTCGCACCAATAGGTTTCCTGGGGGAAGGTACGTAACCCAAGTATGTAAATACGTTAAAGTACGTGAACATCATTCTTTTGTCTGCAACACATTAATATGGTAATTAGAAATGACCTTTTTTCTGTCTCCACAAAAAAAAGACAGCTATTTGGTAAATTCTTAGTTGTTGGTAGTTGAAATTACATCAAAGACTTCAAACCAAGGAAATGAAAACCTCCTCCTTTTTCTGAAATTGTCTTTGTTGTGAAAGAACTGGTATTTTTTTTTTAATTTTTAAAAATCCCATCTGATTGGCACTGTCAATTCAAATCAGGGCACTTTTTTGGGTATGCCTTACAAGTATGGTAATTCTAGCAAGTCTCTATTCTAAAAGTAATGCAGATTCACAGATAACAAAAGAGAATTGGTTGTAAAAGCATTTTTGCTCGAGTTGGCAATGAAAATAGATGACTGTCCAGTAATTCCACTGATGATAAGTAAGTAAAAGCGCCTCCTTCCAAATAGCATAAGAAGTGAGAGTGGTGGCAGCTGAAAGCAGCAGACAGAGTTGCCTCTGCACTGAAGACTCCTTGTGCCATCCAGGGAAGTGGGCAGCCAGCAACGTCCTCAGTTCTGTAAATGCCCCACGAACGCACTTGAACATGAGGGAAAACTCCACCGAACTCTTAAGCTTAAACAGGGATTTTCCTAAGCTGATGGTAAGGCGGTCAGTGATGGGTGAGGACATGCTCCGTCATGACCTGTCCACGAAGTCGGGCGATGCTTAAGCCACGGTGCGACGCGGCCCCAGCATGGCTGGGGGTTCTGCTGAGGTGAGCAGCCTCCTCTGTGGTGTTTCTACCTTGCTATTGGATTCAGTGCCGCACCTGTTTATATGACAGTCGCTGGGGGGTCGCTGGTGACACAGTGATACAGTTCCTGCCACTATGGAGCCCCGAGCGAACCGCAAATGAACTCAAACCTGCGGCTCGTGCCAGGAGAGAAGGAACAAGGCTCTCTGAGGTGCCGAAGCAGAGAGGTGCTGGATGCCTGTGAGGAGGACCCGGTGACCGACCGGGTGTGGGACAGCCGGCGCGCAGGTTGACGGCTTGGCCCGCGGGCCGGATGGCTGTGCCGAGTTCTGGGAGATGGGGAGACAGAGGAGCCAAGGCTTCGGATGTGGGACCCAGCAGGAGTTCAGCACACAAGCGGGGGCCAGGACGGAGCGCGGTGGAGCGGAGGAGCTGGGAAGCAGAACGCTGGACGCGAGAAGAGGCAAGAGGGGGCCAGGCTGGATGGATGCGCGGAGAGGCGGGAAGGGGCCCGGCCTGGGACCTGATGGCCATCGAAGAGGAGGAACCAGCAAGGCAAACGGAGGGTGACCCGCTGCCACAGGGCATGGGAAGGCGGAGGGTTCGGGAAGGAGCGGCAGGCTCTGGCACTGCGCGCCACTGCGCACTTGGGACTGTTTGCTGGGCAACAATCAGCGTCACACAGTCCTACAGCAGAGTCAGTTAACTGCCCGGGAAAAGGGTGCCTCACAAATAGCAGGGCGCCAGACCGTGTAGGCGCATTTTAAGTGACCTTATCTATGGATGATTTTCACAGTTGAATCGCGGTAGCAATGTGCAGGGTGATGTCTGCTCAGAAGATGACGTTAATCTAGTGAATGCCAGCGTCACCGTGCGACAGGCAGGACAGTCAAAGAAAATGACAGAAGCACGGTTGTTCTTTGAGGAGCACAAGGTCATTTTGCAGTGGCATTTGGAATTCGAGAATGTGGTTGGAGTTTCGCCCACGCTCTCCTGACTTAACACCCCTTGACTTCTACCTGTGGGGGACCTTAAAGGACGTGGGGTGCCAATACTTCAGGAAGACATTGAAATGGCATGCGCAGCAATCCAAGGACACACTGGTCAATGTTGCTCAAGCAGTAGTTCGCCGTCATCAGAAGTGTCTGGAGGCTGATGGTGACCACTGTGAGCACCTCTTGTTATTGCACAAGTCCAACATGACTTGCGTTCATCTTTTGTTATTGTACATATTAAGTATTACAATTTTAATAGTTTTTTCCTTTCTTAAAATGTGTATAATTTTTTGGCATCCTCTGTAGATTTTACGTATTGTTCTCTTCGGGTCTAGCTGTCTCAGCCATTTTTAGATATCAATTCATGAATGTCTACACTAAGTTTCAAAGCAGAAAGGGAAGAATAACCTTTTCAAAAAGACAAATGTAAGGTAGGACCTTGTAATGGAGCAATGGCGTGAGGACTAAAATCTAAGAAGCGCCCCCCTTCCTGTCCCAGCTCGAGGGCCGTGTCCCCTTGCCTGCCCCCTGGCTCATGTAGGGGGACCTGGAGCCCCGCAGGGCCCCGAGGGCACGGGCCCAGCTTGTCTCCATCATCTCCACATTCCTGGGGCTTTATCATCGTGACGGGCAGAGACGGGGTTCAATAAACACTTGTTCTGTGAAGAACTGAGGGACCTCAGGTGTCCTGGTGGAGACTGTTCACTTAAGATCAAAGTAAGGTCTACCTATTGCTATTTGCTCACAGGCCTCCCCCTTGTTTTTAATCAGGCCACCGTCACAGCGTTTCGAGGTTCTGCAGACCTGGCCACCGCCCCGGGCACGTCTGGAACACCCACCTCTGTAGACCCCAGATCGTGCTCCTGTGGGATCTGAGCTGTTTGCCAAGTGTCACTCATGGGGGGACGGAAAGCCACGATGCCTGAGCACTCACCCCAGTCAGAGCCCGCGGGCCCGGGGCTTTCAACAGGCAACACGCTCACCAACGGCCGGGCTCCATTTGTTTTCTGAACTTGACTGGGGCAGGGGCGGAGGGGTGCTTGCTTCCTCTCGTTGATGAGGAGACCTCAGGGTGACCTGTGGCCCGGGTCAGGGCTTTTCCCTCGTAACCAGTGAAAGTGGCCCGTGATTAGCTGCAGACGTGCTCGGGAGAGGGGAGCAGCGTTCCTCGGCTGCAGATGAACCTATCTCTCTCTTAAGGGCTTCTTTGATTTATGGCTGCCTGGGCCGTACCCAGAGATAACAGGGGCCCTGCCGGAGTCCCCACCCAGCAGGTCCAGCCTCTGAGAGCTCGCCTCCACCGCGGCCTGCGGAATGTCACATGCACACGCCACATGGGCACGCGCACTCCGCAACTCAGAGGGCGGTATTTATAGCTGGACCTCAGGGTGGCCCCTGACTTCCAGGGGAGACTTGAAGGAGAGTATCTTGGGCTGTTGTCGTTGCCGTAAGAATGCCTTCCTTAATTGCTGTTTGAGCTTGTCATCTCCCAGGAACAATGAACAGCACGAACATGCTTGACACGGGGGCGAGCTTGTGACAGAGTGGGGCGTGGAGGGAACCCAGGCCAAACGTGGGTGAAGCCTGAGTTGGCCCCTCCCTACCCCGCCACTTCGCCGACCCCTCATCCCGTGACATTCCCGTGTCCTCACGCTGCCCCTCAAACATTCCCGGAAGAAAACTAGTATAGTGAGCAAAGGACAGGTGTCTCTTTTGATTTTTATTTACTGTCTTTACCACGTAGAGGCCACAGAAGCCTGGGCGAGTTAAGCAGCTTTTCGGAGCCCCCTTGTCCTCCTCTATAAACACCGGGCATGGCGTGAAGGCTCAGAGAAAACGCACGTCGGGCGTGTCGCACAGGGCCATCCCCCACCTGGGGCCCGGGACTCTGCTCCCCCAGGAACAGCTGAGGGTGTCGGCTCACCCCGCTGCAAGTCTCATCAAAAGGTGTCCTGGTATCCTCACGTCAAAGCGTTACTGCAGGGCCGCCTCGATGGCCTCTGTCACAGGGAAAGCTGTGATGGCGGACATCGATTAACGGTGTTTGCTCCCCATGAATGAGGGTGTCTGAAAGGGTTTAACCGTGCAAGCACGTCCGCGACACAGGGCAGGCCAGGGTCGGGGGTATTTTGGGGTCACGCGTACTCAGAGACCCTCAAATAAAGTACTATTTTTATTTTCCTTTTTAAGAGATCAGGTATCTCCCCCCCCCGCCCGCCCCCCCCCCACACACACACATCATTTCTCCCTGGATTTTTTCTTACCTAATACTTATGGGAAAATCGGAAATTGTGGATTACCTGAATCATTGATTTTTCAAACTTTGAGAGGCTTAAGTTTGAAATACCTGCTACAGAATCTCAGGGCTGCCCCCGCCCCCCCCACCGAAGTTTTGACTCTAGAGGGCCCTCATCCTGACCAGAAGCCTGCAGACTCTGTCCACTCCCCAAACCGCATCGACGAACACAGGCCAGCTGGGATCCTGAGTTAATGTGAACAGGAGGCAGGAAGTGAGTAGCGAGAGTAAAGGCCGCCCGCTCCCAGCACCTATCGCGTGAGCTCCCAGTGAGCGCCCAGCACCTATCACGTGAGCTCCCAGCACCTATCGCGTGGCTCCCAGCACCTATCGCGTGAGCTCCCAGCACCTATCGCGTGAGCTCCCAGCACCTATTACGTGGCTCCCAGCACCTATCGCGTGAGCTCCCAGCACCTATTATGTGACAGCACTCAGCCTGCGCCCCCAGCATTCCTTTTGCAGAGCCGGCAAGCAGAAGGTGCCCAGTCAGCTGAATAGTAAGCATGGCTGATGTGAAAAATAAAGGGAAAGAAAACAATAGGACCACCACAAAGCAGGCCGGGTGGGATGAGATGTGCTCTAGGGAAACACTGTGACCATTTTAATAGAGGAAATGAAAAAAGTATATATGTATCATCTGCCTTAACTTCGGACTGACTTAGAGCTCGGACACCGCTGATGGTGTGACCCTTTTCAAACGTGCAGGGGCTCCATCACCAGCACACACGCCATTCCTAACTCTGACTCGAGTGACGGGCAGGGCCCCTCAGTGGCGGGTGCTGAGAGGGTGCAGCATTGACCCAGCACCTCCATTTCACGACCAGGAAGCCGAGCTCGGAGCAGAAGTGCTGATGCCAGGTTATAGACTCAGGAACGTGCCCTCCTTGCAGGTCTCAGATCCTGTCACATCTCCCTGCTTCCAGGGACAGAAGTTGGGAGCGACTCTGGGCTATCTGTGAACCACACGCCGCTACGGTGTTTTGCTTGGCGAGCCAGAGCGCGCACTAGGGCCGGGAGCAGGCCTCGTCTTCGGAAGGCTGCGGACGGCACCCACGCAGGCGGGAGGCCCTCAGCAGCTACGGGCTGGGAGCCCCAGGGCAAGTCCACATCTCCTACCTGAGCCACATTCACCCACGACTCCAGATGCAAACATTGGACAATACCCTCTGTCTGCAGTCTGAGCTTTGGACTGTCAGAGACCCTGAGTCACGTTTTCACTCATGCCATCAGCAGGTGGTCCAGAGAATTACAAAGAAATACCGCAAGGTTTGCAGGATGACGGTGGCCTTTCCTCAGGCTCAGCTAAAAAGGGCATTAAGTCCAGTTCAGGTCATGTATGAATCATCTAGGAATCGTAGTGGAAATCTGACCTAATACGTTGGAACTGGGTACTTAAAAAATAATAATAAACGAATAACAGGGTGGCTCTTGGTTAATCAACCCCAACCACATTCACATCTTTTCAAGCCAGATAAGCTACAATGAGCGTAAGAGCGAAGAGGAGGGAGTTCGGAGAATGAATAAATGATGTAGTTTCCCTCAGAAAGTCCCTGCCTGCAGTGAAGTTCCTCGTGGCTGGCACATCTGGAGGCAGAGAGCATGCTCAGGGGAACGGAAGGACTCAGGTTCAAGTCCCCGCCCTGCCTCCTACGGACCGAGAGTCCTGGGGCAAAATCCATAAGGTCTGAGCCTCAGAGTCCTCGCCAGTACAATGGGACAGTGACAGGCCCACCTCCCAGACCTCCGGTGAGAACCAAGGAGAGAACAGCGATCAGGCGGACAGTTACTGCAGATGGATCCGCTATTTCGGGATGGAGAAACAGAATTGTGTGTTCTGAGACGGGGAGGAGAACAAGCAAGCGTGCAAGCACAACTTAGCATCCTGAGGATGCACCAGGGGTTAGATTCAGAATCTCCTCTGTGGGGACAGGAAGGACGGTCTTTCTTTCACAGAATATGCAGAAGGCAGTTAAATGACCATCAGACATCCCTGGTCACTTCCCTGAGTAAACTACTTCCATGCCGAAACACCGCACGAGGTCTTCCGGGGAAGCAGCCCCTCCTACCTCTGAAATGAGGTTTTCACTTCACATACATGCCCTGGGGGACGGGTAGGGACAAGGTGTTGCAGCGTCAGGGTCAAGAGCACAGGTCCTGAGGTCAGATATCTGTCCCCTCCAAGACCAGTGAAATCTCGAGCTGGTCACTCACGTCTCTCACCCGTACAGTCAGGACAATGCCATCCAGGACTGCTCATCTGACCTCAAAACGTGAGATGACAATTTGGTTCTTGGTTGGTGTCAGTCATCCAGAACCCAATCTCTTCATCTTCTCCCTGCTCCCACCGCCCCCCACCGCCAGTAACCAGTTCCAATGCACTGATGTCACTGGGCAGCGCTGAGGATGAACTAAAACCACGCGTGCACCGATCTTAGCCCAGCACCTGGCACACAGGAGTCAATACGTAGTCCCTGAAATGATCCCAACATTGTCATCGCCTCTGTCCTGGCTGAGGAGCCTGAGGTTAAGCAGCTCGTTCATGTCATAAGGGGACCCTGTACCAAAGAGACAATCTCTGGGACAGCCCAGATTGCATGGGGATTCCAGCGAAGCGTTGGCCTGACAGGGTGACTGAATAGAGGTCCCAAAGCACGTCCGGAATGCAGCAGGGGCCCAGCTTCTGGCCTCGCCGCTGGACCGTTACAGTCCACGGGCTGCATGTACGGACCTGCTCGCAGGCTGCACAGAACGAGCTCACCTACCACGAAGGAAACTCAGCCACGGGGGGCAGGGAAGAGGCCCTGCACGTCTTGGGGCAGACCCGGGGAAGCGTGCCTCGGGGTCGGTCTAACATTAGGGGCCGGCTGCCATCGCACTGTCCTACTGGTTCCTTGGCTGTTACTTTGAAACGGAAAAACAAGCTCAGGATGTAAGTTCAAGGGTGCCTTTCCTGATCGTGAGGTCCCTCGCTTTCCACTAAGTCTGAGACGGAGGCCGGAGCCAAAGTGGTCTGTGGGCTCCCCGTCACCTTCTATGCACTGGGACGTGGCCTCTTTCTTAGTTTGTGCCAGCGTCTTTGCAAAGACAGTGGTACGTGTGGAGTCCAGTGTGACCAGTGGGGGGTGTGAGACGCGCGTGGGGGGCGTGAGACGCGCGTGGGGGGTGTGAGACGCGCGTGGGGGTGTGAGACGCGCGTGGGGGTGTGAGACGCGCGTGGGAAGGGCTGTGCCAGGCCGACGGAGCTGCTCCTGAGTGAGCTCAAGACCGCCAGGGACAGGGCGAGCTTTGCATAAACCAGCTGCCTCTTACACAGCCCTCACCGAAGGGCCACCGCCCGCCGAGCTGGTGGGGACGAATTCATGCTTTTCTAGCGTTTGGTAACCTCCGAGCATCCCGGAAACAGCAAGGGACTGTGGCGCGTGGTAGGTTTCATAATGGGTGCACTTTGAAGCCTTTGGCCCCTCTTCTGTCGTCACAGGGGTTGGGGGTGCCTGGGAAGGGGAAGCTACACTGCGAAGCTGCCCTCCCCCCAGCTGCGCGTCATGGGGACAGTCCTGCGCCGTTGTGCGCACTGTACAGCGTCCACCAGTTCGGGTTCTGTCCGGGCTGCAGTAGCCCGCTGCCCTCAGGTGGACCAGACGTCCCGTTTTACATGGGACAGAAACAAGGGTCCTGCCCCATGTCAAGTGGTACGTCTGGTCAGCCTACAACGCCCAGGGAGACGAGACTGACCAGATGTCCCCTTTGACATGGGACAGTACCCTTGTTTTCTGTCCTGTTTGAAAGGGGACATCTGGGCAGCCTAGCCAATCCGCACATTGGCCACGTCCACTTCGCTGGGCTCCCAGTCCTCCAGGACGTCAGGAGCGCCCCGGGGTGCACTTAACTACGAACGGCGAGGACGCGGGCACGGAACCTGGGGCAGAACTGGACATTAGATGCCGTGACACAGCGTGCGTGGAACTCACCTGCCTCCCGGTCCCTGATACAGTAATCTGGAGAGTTCTCAAAATACACGAGGTCGTTTTTCGTGGGCTTCTTAAACCTCTTGTTGGCCACGGTGAAGCCCGTGCCGTCCTGGTTCATGACGACCTGGATGGCGCCGTCGTACTTCCTCCACAGGTAGTCGCCCGTTCTCCGAAAGTCGGCCATGGCCAGCCAGCACGTCCTCAGCGTGCACGAGCCGCTCACGCCGTGACACTTGCACTCTTGTTTCAGGAAGCGCTTCACAGCCTGGCGAAGAGATGGGCAAGGTCAGGGCCGGGGACTCAAGCGCATGACGCACGCTACACCGTCTGGAGCCACCAAGAAGGGACAGGAGATGCGAGACCCTGGGGCTCAGGACTGGGGCGCGTGTCCGACGTCACGGGCTGCTCACTTCCACCACTCTGCACTGACGACAGCACGTGGACCGGCGGGGAGAGGGCGGGGACAGTGCCTGACAGTGAACCCCACCAGGCTAGCAATATGACCAAATCCTCGCTAACTTGAATTTCATGGGGTGTGGGGAGGGTGGGCAGCACAGGTGAGCCCTTCCCGTGGAGGGGGTGGCATTATGGTTCGGGGAACAGGGGTATTTGAATTAGAAGTTGTGTCCCATCCTAAGTCCCCTGGGTGAAGGAAGTAGTGAGCAAAGAAGGACCTGGGGACATCCCAGGGGCCGCCAGACAGTCTGAGGCTTTTTGTGTTCATTTTTTTAATGATTACTTTCAAGTTTTTTAATTAAGGGAATGTGTGCACACAATTTCTTAAAACATCAGGTAGTTCAGAAAGGATCGGGGTGGACAGTGAGAGCCCTCTCTGGGTGCTTCTCCTCTCCTCTTCTGTCCTCACCTTCCACCCTGTCTGCACTGGTCCCAGAGCCTCTGCTTTCAGTCCTTCTGGCAGTGACGTACGTGCTTACACCACCAGGTCTGTGCTAGCTGACCCCGCCCACTTCGTGAGAACTAGAAAAAGGCATCCCACCCTCACCCTGTGTGGACATCCACCAGAAAACAGCCATCATAACTAGACAGATCTGCATGACAAGACGTGAGCGGAGCCCTCCGGATGGGTACAACCCAAGGCTGGCACAACCAGGTGTTTATTTGCCCACCCACCAACGTTCTGTGTTTCCTGACAGACTTCTCATCCTGAGAATGTATAGTAAGTCAGCCCCCCACTGCCCTCCCTCCAGCTCCTCGTATGGTCGTATCACGGTTCTGGTGAAATCTGCCTCTTCAAGGAGCAAACTTTCGCCTCCTTTTCCTGTTCCAAAAGTCATAGGTGCTATTTTTTTTATGAGGCCATCCCCTTCTAATACTTCCCACTCTCACCAGTGCCTGTTGTTTCACAGTGACAAAGGCGACAGCTTTGAAGTGCTGTCCTGTCAGTGCAGTTGTTAAGTCTCCCATAGTATGTCTAGACGTTGACTCTAAATGTTGAAAACGATCAACGTCTCTGTAAGGCTAACAACTGCACAACCACGGAGAGCACCAGAACTGCATGTTAACAGCCTGTGCTCCGACATCACAATCTCGGTGCCAAAGAATGTTCCTGAAGTGAAGTTTGGTATCTTCTCATGTTACTTGCTAACCAACTGCATTGAGTGTGAGTTAATGTTTTCTACCCTCACACTCATCCCACCCACTCCGTCACTTCTCATCGCCTGGGGGGTGGTCCTTCATCTTCTAATGCCAACCTGGACTAGCTACACAGCTGAGACCTGACGTTACGCTTTCCTAGAGCGGGCTCTGCTAGACGCCACGTTTTGTCTTTGCTTTCCTTGTTTGTTCCTTTGCTGAAGCCCTTTCTTGAGTAACTCCTTCAAGGCACACAGGGAATATGTTTTCTGAATCCTTGAATAGCTAAGAGGTCTTTATTCAGCCTTAACACTTGATTAGTAGTTTATCTGGGTATAGAATTTTGGTTTGAAAACATTTTCCCCTAAAAACTGTGGGAGGAATGCTTTGGCCTGTAGTGTTGTGGATAGGAATTTTGATATCTAGCTGATTCTTTGGTAACTGATTTTTGTTTTCATGTCACTTTTTTTTTTTTTCCTACATGAAAGGTTCTAGAAAATCTTCATTATCCTTGGTGTTTTGAAATATCGCTACAAAATATTTAGGATTTTAAAAAAATTAATCCTGCTCAGCACTTTGCCCTTCCAATCTGGAAACTCATGTCTTTTAGCATGAGACATTCTCTTAATATTTTCCTCCCCTTCACCTTTTTTAGTCTTTCTTTAAGGCGTTCTAACTACTCAGTTGCTGAACTTCCTGAGTCCATCCTCCATGTCTCTTCTATTTTCTCTTTAACATTTTTAATACTCACTTCCTGGCTTCTTGAGGAAGAAATTACATTAGAGTAGTGTTTCGGGCTCTCTTCACCCCCTTATTTATTTCTCCCCGGGGGAGGAGAAGTGACTTGTCCAACTGCTGAGGCTAGAGGAAGGAGCCAGGCTTGTGTGCCTAGGTTCCTTCTCTCTGGGCACCTGCCAGCCTGTGGTGATGATGAGTTAAAATCAGGGTCCCCTGCAGGGGCCCCAGCACCCAGCTGGTGACAGGGTGAGTAAGTCTGCCTAGTTCAGGGGTGCAGTGCTAAGAGCACTTTGAAGCTTCGACACTACATCTTCTATTGCAGCTTTTTTTTTCAGTAGTGCAGCAGACATGTTTACTCCATCTATCTGCCTCCCTTGTCCACTTTTCAGCTGGTTTCAAATTCAAGTGGGAAAGATGGGTGTTGTTTATAGATCTTAAACTCCATTTGTCTTGTTGGGTTTCTTTTTACTTTCTGGGAGATTGCTTGGTTTTTCTCTTCCAAGTAGTTTCCTGTTCTCTAGTTGTCACCTTCTCAAAGCATCCATTCTTGTTGTTTATGGATGTTACTATTTTTTTGGATCTCTATAAGGCTTTTAAAAAATTATCTTCTAATCCCTGGTTTACTGATTTTTCTTCTTGGGGCCATTTTTTTTTCACTGCAATTTTTGGTCTTTTTCTTTCATGCTGTTGAATTTAATAAAATAAATGACAATCCTTGGACAATCTCTTCATATCTAAGAATGAAGTCATAAAAGGTATTTAGGAACTCCTATTATATGGGTGAGGCTTGTGGGCCAGAGAGATTAGCTCTCTGGTGAGTAACACTGTTATGCTGGAGACTAACTCTAGGAAGCCTGGGAGATTACGCCAGGCTCCCAAGAGTTCTGTTCATGGGCAGAGAGGAGGGGATGGGTTTTCCAATTAATCCCATTGTTCAGGCCTGTGCTTTTCTCCAGCGATCATCTGTATCTGCAATTTCCTCAGGGCCTCTTGGTTCCCATTGTGGCTACTGTCCCCACCCCACCCCCCACATATCCTGTGGCATCTCCATCCCTCTTTATCAGTTACAATGTCTTCAGTTGCTTTCCACTCTCCAGAAGTTTGTTGAGCCCTCTCATTTCTTTGACTTGTCTCTTTATCATTGATGGAAACCATATTTTTCTCCATTACTGTATTCTTCATGAGGGTTGGGGTTGGGGAGAAGGGATGTAACAGTATATGTCCTGTCCACAGCCTTGAATCTGTTTGCACTGTGAACTGTTCTAGGTGGAGACAAAGAGGACAATGGGAGGAAATGTTCCCATTTTATGATACACTTCTGCACGGCTCCATTTGTTCCTTCTGTGTGCACAAGTCTTGTTTTTACAACAGAAAGAAGAAAACACACGAGAAAGAATCCACTATAATGAGTTGCTGTCTCTCTCCGGTGAGTGACGTGGATCACTTTTTCCCGAAGCTCAAGCCACAGCCCATCGACACAGTTAGGTCCTGCCTTCTACTTTGTCTCTTAAATCGTTTCTGAAGGGTCTCTAGTTCTACTTTCTTTCAATTTGATTCTTAAAGCAGCCTGCTGTCAAGATTCCATTTTCAGCCTTCTCCTATGCTCCTCCCTTTACATTCTCACAGCTTTATTTTTTTAAATGTTATTAAATTTATTGGTGGGACACTGGTTAATAAAATTATATAGGTTTCAAGTGTGCAATTCTATAATACATCATCTGTGTGTTGCATTGTGCGTTCATCACCCACAGGCAACTTTCTATCCATCACCATATATTTATTTTACACACACACCCCCCTCACCCACTTCTACCTCCTCCCACCCCCATTTCCCTCTGGTAACCACTCAACTGTTGTCTGTGTCTATGAGTTTTTTCCTTGCTCCTTTGTTGCTGTCAGTTTTATATCCCACATATGAGTGAAGTCATATGGTTCTTGACTTTTCTCATCTGACTTATTTCGCTTAGCATGATGATCTCAAGATCCGTCCATATTGTCACAAAGGGCAGTACCTCATGGCTCTTTACATCACTCCCCTGACCATGTGCTTAATCCCACCCAGTGTTTGCTCCGTGGCATCCTGACCACAAGGATTTGCTCATTTGACATGACTACTTTTAAAGACAAATAAATTTGACTGCTAAGGACTCTTTCAGTGTTTAGCCCCATGGAAACCAGTTTTAGCTTAATATATAACTTTTCTCAGAAAAAAAAACTTCAATAAGTTCATAATTGCTTCAGTGCTAAACTCTGCGCAGATTTTTCATGGCCCTTGAATGTTTGAATTTAAACATTTTAAGCCTTAAGGTCTGTGAGGGCTATTCTTTAAGAATTTAGGCCATTTTTGAATATTAGCATTCTATACCAAAGAGACAGAAGCCTGAATTAAAAATTTAAAAAAAAAAAAAAAAAAAAGCTATGCAAGAAGGAAATACATGCTTTGTTCAGGCTAGAACAATTCTATTTTATATTTAAATGCCCCAACTTACTATAGAAACATCATAATGAGGCATAACACTCATTAGTCTCTTACCATGTGTCAAACCATGCTAAGCACTTAATATTCAAGATTCCACACAAACATTAAGGTATATACTATTTGCATCCCATTTTACAAATGAAGTTATTCAGATACCTAGAAGCTGAGGACCTTGCTCTCAGTCTTAACAGCCAAAGTGTTTGAAACAGGTGAAACCCAGCCCGTCTAACATAAAGTCCACACCTTAAATCACTTGGCCAGTGTTTCTCATACTGGGATTTACCAACCCCCAGGGGTCCATGTTTTCTGGGTTCAGTGGGTTTGTTCGTATGTATTAGGTAGATCTACTATATCTCCCAGTATTATGTAGTAGGTGCCCTGTCGGGCCCTGGTCACCTGCTCTGGAAGCGCCAGTCATGTCCCTTGTGGGGTTGTGTGTGCCCTCCTGTTATAGTTGAACGTTGACTAGCCAGGAACTACCTGGTATGTGTACAAAGCAATTCATGGTGGGTCGATGCCTGAGCTGGACCTGAAGGTACAGCTGGGTGAGACCATGCTGCAAAACCAGGATAGCTGCTGCCAGTACCGGGCCTGAGTTAGGTCTGCAAAAAGCCAGGACACCCCGAGGCATGCTGCCACTGCCAGCTCCCTCAATGTTCAGTCACTGATAAAGCCTCGTGGGATAAGTTCAGTTCAGTGATGCAAGGTCTCAGGAGGTCACTAGAGTGGGAAGAGTGTGGTCATCAGGCTAATGTAGATCCTGGTTTGGTACCCGCGCTGAGCCTGGAGCTACTCAGCAAAAGTCTCAGAGCACACCAAGGCCAGCGGCCACCCGCCTGGTGCCCGGGGACTCAGACTGTTTTCCAACAAAGAGTGTAAGCGGCAGGGCTGGCTGCTCCCTGAGAAAGTGCCTCCAGTGTTGGGGGAGTTGGGTGGGGCGGGGTCTCAGTGAGTCAGCAGGCCGGAGCGAGCGGAGCTCACCCGACCAATCAGATTCGGATTTGGCCATGGGGAGGGGGCGGGGCTTAACGTAGGAAAGATGGCGCACTTCTGTCCACTGCACAGGAAGAGGACGCCACTCAGGAAAAGTGACGACTGTCCTCCACCCCTTCCTTTGCTCCAAAGCCACACACCTTGGTCTGCACCCTCATGTGTCTCCAATGGCCCTGAGTCACGGTCCCTCCGCGGTGGCCCAAGGTGAGTGCCTGCGAGCGAGTCCGCGCCCGTCCTCTAAGAGGCCATCTGGGTTTCCCGCGGCCTCCGTCCTGTGGGGACACCGCCGTCCCCACAGTTTTTCACAGCCAGATGTTGGGGGGCTCCTCTTCCCAGAACCAGTGTTCTGAGCTGGGAAGCCTGGTGTGGGGCTGCCCCTCGCTCCTTGTGGGGGTGAGAATCTGTGGCGAAGCTGTCATGCCTGATTTCCAAGGGCCACACTGGAAGTTTGGGGCCAGCCTGTTTCGCGTCTGCGTCCCTCCTACCAGTCTCCCTGTGACTTCTTTTTTGTATTCTTAGTTACAAAACGTCTGTTCAGCTGGACTTCAGAGGGTTCTCCGGGTTGATTTTCTATAATTTAGTCGTAACTTTAATGTGTTCGCGCAATAAAATAGGCACAGTGTTCATCTATTCTGCCATCTTGGAGCTCTCAAATTTGGGTTTAAGTGAGCTTTTCTGAAGACTGAGCCCAGGTAACAGCAGGGTGTCTTTGTAAGACAGCTTAAATGAGAATATATTTTTTAATAACAACCTGAATTTTTCTAAGTTTGTTACCCCTGTGTTGTGCCCGGTGATTCTCTTCTGGTCAGAAAAAAGGGCAATTTACCTATGTGAAGGGTATGCCAACTTACCAACTGATCTTGTCTCAGAAATTGTACTTAGAATTTATTTTAGGTCGTCTGATGCTGTGTTTTAACTAACTGACTGAGTTAACTTGAGCATTCAAAGAAGTGTTAGTACTTCATTTTTTTAGTTGGGTGTATGCCATCAAGTAACTAACATTATTTCTGGTCCTATATCAGTTTTTCTGAGGGAAACACACATTAAAAACATATTATTTAATTTTCAGAGTCTGGCTTAAAGCCAAGTACATTTATTAACAATTAAATCCTTTTGACAGGTCCACGTCTGTAAGAATTACTGAAAATCAGTCCAACTTACATCTTTCAAGCATACAAATCAGACCAACTTATATTTTTCAAACAAACATGAAACTAGGAAAACAAGGAGTATTTATTACCAGACCGTGCAGTCGAGTTGCCTATGCAGTCTTTTATTAACTTAAATAAGATACTGTGATCACTTGAGCACTGTCATGCTTTAAAAACAGTGACTACTGGTGGGCTTAGCTAGGAAATATAAGGTGTGGAATTTATATGTGTGGAATTCAAAAACATCACCGTAGACCAACCATAGATATAATAATTCTTATCGACTAATGAGGCCAGTCCGAAAAAAAAAACAACAATGTATTTCTAAGACTAACAGAACTTTACACGGAACTGTAATAATTTTGTTAAGAGTTATTCTCTGCTTTGGGACATGAATTCTGTTAGTGTTTGAGTCAGATGGTGCATAAATATCTACAGCATCAAGCACATACTACTTTGGGGTCCAACAAGACAGCGGTAAGCCTGACAGAGCTCACCTAATTTTTCAAAATGCTTTTGATGTTATGACTGGAAGAGACCCACCAGAAACTAATATCTACTCAGTGGAGGTCGTGCCCCACAAGGATGCTGAGCACTGTTCACAGGAGGCTTAGGACAAATGGGGGGTTACAGCGGTCTGGCTCACTAGTGCAGTCCTGCTTCACCATTTTCTTTTCTATTGATACTCCTTACTTTGTGAGACTGATTTCTTTTGAGTCCTGATCAGTTAGTTCTCTTGATTCAGGTCCATTATTTATTATTTATCTTCACTGGCATCACAGGATCTAGTCATGGAAGTCTTGGAAGTCTTGGAAGTCTTTATTAGCCCCTAGATTTACTTGCCTGTAGGGCTGTGTTTATATCTTACACAACATCCATTCCTGTTGACTTGGGAGGCATTTCCTGTAGACAGAACTTAGAAGTATTTCCTTTGTCTGGGGCGCCCTAAGGCTCCACAGCTCTGACCTTGAGTGGTGCTAGTTTGGGCAGCGTAGAGAGCTAGAATCTCTGGGTTCCTTTCGCCCTCTGAACTTCTCCCAGGTGAAATACAGAATGTCCAGCAGAACTTGCATGTCAGCCAGCAAGGAAATTAGATTTGTTTGCTAATTCCAGCCACTCTGATAGAGGCCTTAGACTCTTCATAGGCAAAATGTGGGTAATAATGCTACCTTCGTCTCAGGCTTGCTTAAAACCTGGTGCATGTGTGCACGTATTTAATTTTAGATAGCAGTCCTTGTCAGGTAACCTGCTCAAAATCATGCTTGAGGATTAGAGCCAGGGTTTTGATTCCTAAGGCCCTGCCTGCATAAGGCCTCAGTTAATATGATGTCATAACTAAGAACACTTAATGAGTAAAGTAGCCAGGAATAATGTAAACACTGTGTTAAAAATATCAACACAGTTGCCATATGCCAATTTTTTATTAATAAACACCAGGAAGCTGACTGTCTACTATCTACTACAGTCCTAATATGTTTACTTAAGACTGAAAATAAAATTCAGGGAGGTAGAAGTTTCTCATAATTCTCCTAGTAAGTCTGTTTTCTTAAGTCAATTTAAATGTATCCCAGGAGATCAGACCTTTGAAATCTATCACTCTTTCCAAGTGGACCCTAGAGAAATTAGCAAAGCACAGGAATGGAACTTAAGCCTTTAATGTCTCCCTTATTGCTCAGTATCTGCCTGTTGCTTCACAGGGACACCCAGGTATCTTAGCATGGCATTCAAGGCTTTCCAGACCTGCCAAGACCCGGTTCTACAGCCTCAGCTCCTAATACTTCTCAGCTCCACCCAGGTGTTCCTTCCATTCCAGTATGTTTCTCGGTCTTACAGTCCCTGTATCGTTGACAGCATTTTCCCTGTCTCAACCCGGGGAGTCTTTATCTCCAGCTAAAACACCTAGGTGCTTTATGACACGCCTTTCTCTCTTCAGCGGACTGGCCCTTGGGCCGTTTGTGCTATTACACCACGGGGCACTGAGCTTGTATTGGTATTTCACTTGTCTCCCTGACTAACATTTAGTTTCTTGTGGTTGGGGGCTTCTTTGTCATATTCTTTTCCATGTTTAAGTTAGTGCTTTTCCCAAAGCAATTCCATAATAAATCATCTGTTGAAACAGATGTAGTCCAATAGCACACAGGAACTGAGTTCTCAGACTTGCAGAGCCATTAGCTGGAATTCTGTGAACCCACCGAAAAAGACTGGTTTGCTCTGGGCTGCTCACAATGACCAGTGGTGATGGTCTTAAATTTCTTGTTTAAAGAATGATACATATTCTATTTAGAAAGAATATGTTTTTTTAAAATACAGAAATATTCTCTCTCTGTGTGTGTGTGTGTGCGTGCGTGTGTGTGTGTGTGTGTGTGTGTGTGTGTCTGTCTGTCTGTCTGTCTCAGAAATTCTCAACAGAGACAGCACGGAAAGGCAGATGAGGACATAAGCGTGAACATGGCTGGGTTTGAATTCCCAAATCCAGGACGTCATGACAGTGTGACCCTGGGTTAGTCACGTCATCCCTTTGAAGCCCAGTTTCTTGTTTGAAAAATAGACATACGGTTTTTATTCCTAAATGGGTTTTCAGAAGATCAAATTATAAAACATTTGACAGTCTTTTGCACATTAGCAAATACTACATGCCTGCTTTTTAGTAGTGTGGTCAGTGGTCCCAAAGACGAGTCTTTGGATATATGGATACATGCAGTCTTAGGTGGCACTGCATCCTAAGTAATAATAGTTCAGTCTGGATTTGTGCCTGGCTCTGTTACCTAAGTTACAGATGACCTTCAGGGCACCACAGGGGAAGGAACCGATTTTTATTGAGCACCAACTATGCACCAGGTTCGCCACTATTTGCCTGACATCTGTCTTCCCAATAAGCACCCTTTACATGTGACACACCTTTTACGTACGACACAACCTGCAATTCAGTGGGCAAAGCCACTGGGACTGCAAGATTACAACTCAGGTGTGTCTCATTTCAAATCCCATTTTTTCATCTCTACCAAAGAAAGAAATACATTTTGGGGAAAGTTTTGAGTTTTGTGTTTTGTTTTTTTAGAATTTGTCTTATTATTATGGAAATTTCCAGTGATTGAATGGCAGTATTTGGTTGGCTACATGGATTCTTTTGGTATAGATTCTCTTAGGGAAGGTAAAAGAAGTTGTGATGAGGGAGAAAGAGTGGACTAATTTAAAAGCCATTTTCAAGCCCTTGAGAGGGAACAAATGGTGGATATCAACTTTTTAAAGTACCTTTTGCTTGTAATTTATGTAAACTTATCTTAAAATATAATTTCAAAGTTTCATAGCATGGCTCCTTTAGACCTAACCAGATCTGCTGCGAGGTGTGGAATGTCTAGTTTTGATAGACTCTTTGTGTTGAACAAGGTAGATTCATCTTTGTTAGGGCTTATTAACAGTCCTATTTGGAGGTAGAAGACTATACCCAGTCAAGGCTGAGTTTCAAGTAAACACGAAGGAAAGAAATGGCATCATACATTCTGCCAAAGCTGATTAAAATGAAATGATCTAACAGTGCAGAAGATCTACACTGATAGTACCATACGGAGACACAGGAGGGTGCTCTAACCAGCTGCTATAATAAATGAACCAAGACTGCTCAGATCTTAGGGGGAAATTAAGAACCTGCTATGAATGGCAGTGTTGAATTCCAGTTCAAAGCACTGGCTAACAGAACAATCTGGGAAAAGATGGATTTTTTTGCTTTTAAATAAAACATATTATCTCCACCTCTTGCCCCGACCATCACCATTTTAAAAAGCAGATATTCAGAGTGGACAATGGGGGAGATAGTGAAAAGCACAAAGAAGAAATAAGAGTGAACGAATGTTGTTGTCCGCCCTGGGGGGGTGGGGGTTTCTAGAGCCAGGCCGGTTGGAGGCTTAGCTCAGGAGACCTGCCTTCCAACACAAGCGCAGCCTGTTCTCATTTTGCTTCCAGGACCTTCTGCTCTAGGAAGGGGGAGTTGAGGCTGGGGGTCTGATGACCGCAAGAAGAGAATTAGAGACGCATGTTTATCTCAATACATTTACTCTCATTAAAGTTCATGTTCACTGACATCATGCCTCTCCTTGAAAAAGTCTGCCCACCCACCATTAATTAAAGCCACATTTTAAAACGTCGGCGTGTGCACTTTTATTCCAATCAAAAGGAGCCTCTTCAGTTTTGCAGAGTAGGCAGGAGAGACTATCTGAGGCCCGACAGCTGTTCACCTCTGCACAGTGAGAAGTCACGTGATTTACATTAGAAGTCATGTTTATTCAGAGCCCGCAAGATAATAGCTAAGATCTGCTGTCTTGAAGAGTTGAAACATCCAATATCTAATGACCTATTAAGCAAAAGTAACATTTATTTTTGATGAGTCAGTGTTCTTTTAGATACAGTGTAGGACCCCATGCTTTTATCTTTACAACTAATCTGAGAGATCTAACTAGAGTTCCTGCTTGAATAATTAAGCAGCTCACTCCTATCAAAGACACCACACTTTATAACTTACGCACGCAGTATCAATGTCAAAACCAAGGTCAGTGTAAATTTTCCTGTACCCAAACTGTTGTACAAACAGTAATTACCAATAGTGTGTAGGATTGCACAACTGTAGTCTATATTCTTGGCAGTAGTCACTACACATTCATAAATTCATGAAAATAAGGAATGTTGATTTTTAAAGTTCAAGAAAGGTACTATTTGTAAACAGTTCAGGTCACACTCATCTTACTCCATGTGTTAAGTGAGAGTTCTTTCCTTCCAACTTCCGTTAAATGAGAGCGGGTCTCTCTGTGAGCCTAGTAACAGTCTTCATCCAAACAGATCTGCATTCTTTTCTATTCTTTTGCCTATGAAAGCCGCCTTCCATTTGGTCGATTTCTTTATACACCAGAGGTGCCAAAAAAAGCTATACACATTTTAAGAGATGTTATCTATGTATGACGTTTTGAAATTGAATTGAATTACAGTAGCAATGTGTAGTATGACATCCGCTTAAAAGATGGCATTAATCAAATGAAAGCTAGTGTCACCATGTGACAGGCAGGGCAGTCAAAGAAAATGGTGGAAGCACAGTTGTCATTTGAGGAGCACAAGACCATTTTGAAATTCGAGAATGTTGTTTGAGTGTCCCCCACATTCTCCTGACTTAACACCCCTTGACTTCTACCAGGGGTGGGACCGTAAAGGACGTGGGGTACCGTAGAAATCTCTCTACACTGGTGGTACTTCGGGAAAAAATTGGAACAGCACGCGCACTGATCCAAGTGGACACTTTGGTCAACGCTGCTCAAGCAGTAGTTCGCCATAATCACAAGTGTCTGGACACTGACGGTCACCACTACGAGCACCTCTTGTTATTGCAGAAGTCAAACGTGACTTGTATTCATCTTTTGTTATTGGTTATATTTAGTATTGCAATTTCAATACAGTTTTTCCTTTCTTAAAATGTGTATACATATTTTTGGCATTGCCTGTATTAATATCAAGCACATTTTAATTCTGTGCTGGCAAAAGACAAATTCTGGTTATCTTATTTCATTGGCAATTAGATTATTCTAGAATCATTCTAATGAAATATTTGATTAGCTCAGCCAGTTTACACTTTTAACCGAAGGCATCATGTACAGCATTCAAATTCTCTAGTTATTCTGCTTATGCCACCATGCAGAAAGACGGGGCTCATCAAAGGACATGAACACTGTCATTGGAATGGCTTAATCCTGGGCCACAGCGCCCCTGAGGTCTAATCCTGACTTTCCTACTGACTCTCCAAGTGACCTTGAACACCTGAGGGCGTATTTCCTCAGCTCACAAATGAGACAGCAGAGAGTGAATGCTGACCAGGTGCCCACAGCCCAGGCTGTTAGGACTGGAGAGTTAAGGGGCTGGAGTACCCCTTTGGGGCCGTGTCACCCCCTGGTCCATTTACTCATCCAGGACCAGCCCCCCCCACCCCCGAGCTGGGTGTGGTTCTAAAAGGAGCCCTTCTCAAACTAGAAGGAGCCCGCGGGCCATGCCTGGTGAGGTGCCTTCAGGATAAGGTGGAGAGAAGACGTTCTGGGCCTTGCTCTCCCTGAGATATAAGCATTCCGTGTCCCCTTGGGTGTGGTGGACGCAGGAGCCTCACCCACACACAGACTGTGTCTTCCATCTAGATGATACAGTGTCCAGAGGGACCACGAAACACTGGACTCTGCAGAATGCCAAAAGCAATGGGTGGACTCCTCCAGCTCAGGGGCCGAGAGGAAGGTGGAGCGCGGGCGGGGACAGCTCGCCCCAGTCGGTGGCAGGCTTTAGAGCAGTGGTTCTCAGCCTTCCTGACTCCGCAACCCTCTAATACAGCTCCTCATGTTGTGGTGTGGGGACCCCCATAACATGACTTTCGTTGCTACGTCGTAACTGTCATGTTGCTGCTGTTATGAATCATCATGTAAGTGTCTGGCATGTGTTTTCCGAGGGTCTTAGGCGACCCCTGTGAAAGGGTCATCCCACAGGTTGAGAACCGCTGCTTTAGAGCAAACAGCTGGGGGCTGGGGGCTGGGGCACCCGGCCGGGGCGGCAGGGGACGGGGGGCCGAGCGGTCAGTGCACGGCGTCTGGGCGGCGCCTACCTTCCTGCCGGCCCTGTTGTTGTGCAGGTTCATCAGGGCTCGCGCGTCCTTGCCCCTCCGCTCCTTGGCGTCCACGAACGCGCGGGCAAATTTGATGCCATAGTCAATGTTGTCGCTGCAGCCGCCCCAGTCGAACGTGCCCTTGCTGTCCTTGGCCGTTCCCTTCTTCTTGGGGTCACAGGAGCAGGACTTTAACTCGCCTTGGCTACAGGCCCTGGTGATGGCAAATACAACTCCAGCTGAGGAGATGGCGTAAACAAAGGCAGATTCCCGACTACCTGCAACAAAAATGCTTTTCTTAAAAGTGGTCTGGAGTGGCCAGTTGTGAGTCACTGTCACGCGGTGCATCCTCTGCCTCTGCCATACTGCACCCCGAGGCCAAAGGGCAGGGGTGTTCTGAAGGAGTCTTCTCCTTCCGTTGTAAATGGGGCAGTAAACAATGGTACTGACGCCTGGTCAGCCCAGTCTGACCGGGCTAAATTCAAGGTGTCAGCAGGCTGGCCAGACGTCCTGTTGGAAATGGGACAGGACCCCTGTTTTCTGTCCCTTTTCCAACGGGACGTCTGGCCAGCCTACTAGCTCCAAAGGGTCTTTCTTTAATGTGAATCATCAGCCTCTAACATAGGCTGTTGTCCATTCAGGTAACGTGCGTGACAATCCCCTCCCCCCAGTACGCGCAGCGAGAGCCTGCCTCGCCCCACTCCTGGCTTCACACCCGTCTCGTATGAGTTAGTCTCGTGCCTGCTTTGATCCAGAATCCTACCTACCGGTCCTGGAAGGGAGGGCCAGACACCTGGGAGCCTCTCTTGCCTCTGACTCCTGTCACTTCATCATCTACTTGAGACTCACACTCCTCCGGCTGCCCTGGAAGGAGCCTCCCGAGCCTCCGGGCGTGGCCGTACACACTCGTGTGCATGTCCATGGCCCGGACCGAAACCCCGCGTGCACAGGCGTGGAGGGGCGCCGGTGGGGACAGAAGGCTAGGCAGTCCCCCCTCACCCTGCAGGGCTTTGACTTGGCATCGGCTCTCACAAGTAATTGAGAGGTTGTGGAAGGCAATATGCAATATCCTCTGTGACATACTGCGTCTGACTATTAAGGCGAATTGACTTTCTTCGGGAACACCTGCGCTAATCACCGGGCTTGGGCGAAAGACAGTGCAAAGCTGTTTTCTTTGGTTTTTCTGGAAGGAAACAAATTTACCGCCTATAATTAAGGCTTGGGCATGAACCCTTTGGGGCGCTTTCTTAGAATTGTTCTTTATTAGCGCACGGCTCCCTTCACTTACAGGCTGAAGGGGACGTATTTCAGTGCAATCACGACATTAAATTATTTTAATAATCTGTAGTAACTCATAACACGGTGTTGTGGTATAGTGACAGATATAAGGCTCTTTGGGGTCCGCGTGCACCTCATTTTTCAAGTGGAGCCGTATTTCATTGTTATTAGCATGCCTTTTTATTCATGATTGCTGCAGCAAATACATTAGCAGTCAAAACAGAGGCTGAGCAGCCCCATGCCGGCACGAGGCAGAAGGCAGAGAGCTGTCGGGCCACTCGGCCCGTCAGGACGCGCGTGACTTTTTGAACCACAGCTGGGAGCGCGAACTGCTTCGCACCGGAGCCCTGCGTGGTTCCGTGGGCCGTCGGTGCTGGGATTTATTATGCACCCCGTGCAATATTTGCTCTGCTAGTCTCATTATTAAAAACCAGGAAAACATCTCTACACCATATTAAATGGCACTTACCTCAGCCCTCAAAAAATATCTCCCCGAAACCCCTCACCACCATAAACAGGAATCCATCACCCCCTGCAGTGAGGTAAAATCAATGATGTGACTCTTTGCCATCAGTAGCAGGTTCTGCTCTCCAGGGGGAAATGTGATGGGCACAGGAGCTGTTTTAGGGTCCCAGGTGACATTCTAGGGCTCCCATATTTTCTAAGTGGACTTGAGGTGTTCTCTAATAGAGCCTAATGTGGCTTAAACTCAGGGGATGTCTCTCAGGTAAAGGTGATGTTTGTTATATCCATTTTACAGTTTAGAAAAATACTTTCTCTGTCGTTACCCCTTTGAGCTACTAAATAAAGCCCAATTTTGGATTTGGAGTTCAGTGTCCATGTTTAGAGAGCTATCACACAGCAGGAAAATTCACACTTGCTAATGGACTTAGCACTAGTCTTTTTTTTTTTCTTCAAGGGGAAAGAAGACAAATTTTACAATGTGGTCTTTTAGCAGGAAGATAGGAAAGATGTGAATGATAGAATATCAGTGACCAGACAGTATTTTGAACATAGTAGAGGAATAGATTGTGTAGGCAAAGCATTTATCTTGGCTTAACTTGCAAACGATTACATTGACTTGTTGGCCGAAAGAAAAAAAAAATCACTTAGAATCTGCTACATTTTAGGAATAATTTCCAAAGCGAATATATCACCTTTCTAAATATTTGTCACTTATTATTCAAACACATTACTACATAGCTAGCTGTTTATTTGTTAAAATAAAAACTTTAGCCGATGGACTGACTTTCCGTTTTACCTCCAGATGTTTCGGTGTCGTGTAGATGCGGCCTTAAGATGTTTTCAGTTAAGTGTCTTGGATGAATCACTAAAATGCTATGTGTGAAATAGTAGCACATTTCATAGCTCTGGCTTTGTAACAAAACAAAGTTTGATCTTGGGGCTCGTGTTAGAAAAACGGATTCTTTTCAAAGCCATCCCAATCTGAAACAAAATCCCCATCGAAATAGTGATATTTAGACCTCTGGCGGTGTTACGACGGAAGTTTTTCTAGTTTCTGGATTGAGATAAATCAAGCAAAGTCTACTAAGTGTAGGCAGAGGTTCTGTTTGCAGCAGGGGACTGTCACCTGGGTGGGGTTGGGGGGCAAGACATCAGAAGGTAGGCTTTCTGGAAGATTATGCGTTGTTCAGCTCTCTTTCAAAACACTGGCTTTCCCCCACCCCTTTACGTTCACAATGATAAGACTGAATCACCTTTCTGTTTAAGGCTTATTCTAGAATTCTGGGGTTATGTTCTTGCAGGAATATTTGTGGATTTAAATTTCTCTGCCTGTGACTGATGACAGTCCACTGAATGCATGAATTACGAATGTTCCTGAAAACTGTTCTGTCTTACGCTAGGCTCTCCGAAGCAAAACAGGCAAATGTTCCCCATTTTGCTACAGCCATGGGAGATGTTCACAACTTTTATGTCCTCCCTGTAAATGGCACTGCCTAGTCATCTATAAAGACACGTAGGTTTCCAAAGGAGAGTCCCTCCCAACTCGAAGATGTGAGTTCCCCTCCAAGCAATTAATTGTAAAAAGTCTTTGGATAGCCTCACTGGAATTTCATGATGATTTCCAGGATAAGCTACCTTAGGCCAAATTCAGCCCTCCCAGAACCAACACAAAAATCATCACTGACAGTCATGCGAGTTTACATAAATGTCCAGAAAGAAACCCAGCCTTCTGTGAAGAATGGAAAGGGATCATGGCGCACGTGTGTTAGTTTGGAGAATGCTGGCAAAGCCCCCCGCTTCATCCCAGAGGACCCTGAAGGAGGTACCTCGGAATCTCTTGTGTATCTGAGGCCTTAACCGGATCGAACTAGTTTCAACCGCCTCGTTCTTGGCAAGTGCATGGCTCTGAAGAAACAAATATTGCCAGGATCAAGTTAAAGTAGTCTCCGAATGGATCCCAGTGGTCACAATTACCTCCTCTAATTTGTGATCTAAAGGTTGTTTTTTGTTTTTGTTTTTGTTTTCAATATGGAGACAGCATGATGGATCTTCAGAGAATTTAGAGGCGATCGTTTTATCCATGAGAAGTCCATCGCATTGGTAGTCCTTGGCAAAAACGGTTGCGAGCACTTTGAAAAGCACAAACGCTGATGTATCCGAGACCCCGACGGCACGTACGTCCTGCACCCGAAGGCGTCTCGGGCTGGGTATTTGCGAACTCTCTGAGAAGGCCCGGCACTTGAACCCATGGCGGGCTAATCTAGGTGAAGTCTGACAATTCCACGCTGCTGAAATTGACTATCAACCTTTCAGAAAGTTGCGATGTCACACCGCGACTCCAAAAGGGGAGAGCAGAAGCATATAGTTCTTACCCTAGAGAGTACAAGTGCAGGACGTGGCAGTCCGTTCACGTCAGCGATACGCTGAGAGCGAGTGCACTACGCCCTTGGGGGATTTCAGAGACGTTCAGTTATGCATTTTGGCCTCATAAACCCTAGGGCTGTGATGATTGCATGATAGAAACACCCTCTGCTGAGCGTTACCAAGTGCACAGCCTGGACGATTTTCTTAGGGTGGGGTGGGGGTGGGCGGTTAGCAGAAACAAGTGTAAAGTCCTGCTTCTGGGGTTCACACAGAAACTTGTGTCTTCCATCAGACTCCCCAGTAGCAAAGGAGCCGTGCTATGACTTGGAGCATGCTGACAGCAGGTTAAGAGATGGATACGTTTTTTGGCAACTAAAATCTGCTTTTCAGTTAATTCTCTCTGATTGTGTATCAGCTCGGGAGCTACCTTCTACATTCAGAACTTTTAAGACGTCTGTTACGTAATTAGATAATGTTGAATGCTCCTTCTAAGGAAAATAAATAAACCTCCTCACCCCCCTCCACACACATCCTTCAGCCTGAAATGCACCTGGAAAGGGACAGGCGTTCGCCACAAGTTCGTCCCCCCTCTCCCGTTCACTCAAGCACCAACGCATGAATGGTGCCCAGAACCCCAGTGAGGGACGAGGAAGGCCGCGAGCTCCCTGCTTACAGATTTCACAGTCCGCTGGGGGACACGTTTCATTTAGACGCGGTGTGACCCACAGATGCGTAGCTGAATGGGATGGCAAAGGTGGGGGGCAGCGATTTGTCTCAGTTTTCGTCATAACACTGAACGTGTTATCATAATAGTGACCCTCTAGGGGTGACGATACATGATTTGGGCACTCTGTCCCCAGCTTCTGCTGGACTCCTTGTGGAAGGTTCAAGGCCCCGAAAGAAGAGTAAAAATGTCAAAACGAGCAGCCCTGTGGCTGCTGCCTCCCTTTCTCTTAGAGGGACAAAATCAGGACCTGGAGGGACAGGCAGGGCTGTGACACGACACAGACAGACAGTACAAAAAGTTGCAAGATGCCAGCCTGGGGCTACAGACTAATCTGTGAGTGGCCTATGAAACCGCAGACAAATTCCTTGATTTTGCAAGTCCTCATCTAGAACACAGGGCCGGCGCCCCCCCCCCCCCGCCCCCAGTCCCAACAGAGGACGCTCTGACCAGGTAAAAGGCCAGCAAAGAGGAGCAGGGACTCGGAAGAGCAGACGCGGGCAGGGCTGGGTGAGGGGCGAGCCCGGCGGGCTGCCTGGAGGCGGGGGACTTACTTCGCAGCAGGACCCTGCCGAACAGGCTGTGGTCCCGGTCCAGGGTGTTGCAGTTCCAGCGGTGCTGGCGGAACTGGTGCTGGCACTCGGCAGTCCACTCGGCCACGCCCAGCCCGATGGCCCGCATCACGTCTGGGTGTCGGTGGCACAGCTGCCGCTGGCGGCTCACCAGACCGGGCACATTGTCACACATCACCCTGGAGGAGCCGCCTGTTGCTTTCATGTACCTGGGAAGGACCAACCCGGAGGTGAGCGTGCTGAACTGCGTCTCCTGGGAGACTGACGGGGTGCAAAGCACGTCCCAAATAGGAATTCCTTATGCTTTGGGGGTGGCCTTAGAAAGCCAAAGTCATGTCATTGTAGTTCAGTGGAGAAGCAGCATGGCAGGCATGGGGTGTGATCTGGGAGAAGCCACCCCAGCGTGCAGTGATGCCTGTCTCCTGGATGTGAAGCCAGGATGGCCAGGGCAGGGTGACAGAGGCCAGGTCTGCAGTCAGAGAACAGAGTCGGGGGGGAAGGGGCCACGTGCTTGGGGAAGAGCCTTCAAAGACGGCTCCCAAGGAGGCTGCGATCTCCGTGATACACTCTGTCTGGACTTGGCTTTGGGGGGATGCTGACCTTTCGAAGCTCCTCCCTCCCATCTCTTGGACCTGACGCTGAAGTGTGTTAAGAAACTGTCTGTATCTGTCCAGCCGACACCTGCTGCTATCTGATGTGACCCCAGCCTCACAGACATGCTGTTCTTTCCCTCCTGAAGTGTCCTTGAAATAGTTCCATTTTCCAGCTCTCCTTGGCTTTTATAGAGAGCCTTTGGAAAAAAAAATCCTTTCTATTGTTATTAAGGACACTAAATGTTTGGAAGAATCAAACAGTGTTATAGCTCCATAAAGTACTTTTGAAAAGAAACTTTAACAAAAAATTACATCATCATCTCTGCCCAGATGTTCTCTATTAGTTGTGAAATGTTTAGAAAGGTACCTTTTATATAACCCAAGCTGCCATAGGTGTCTTTTGAAGCGATCAAACAAGGAGAATGTCTTTTTCTTGTATTTTCATTATTTTATATGATCATAAAATTGTTACAGCTGTGACTTCCAAAAAATATATTTAAGTGACAGCCGAGAGACAATGTGACAAAAAGCCTGGGCCATAAATCATGTTTCTACATCCATGGAAACAGACATAGTCATTTTATTGAAAAATGGTCATTCTGATAAATCAATCTTTGATCCTGTGTCAGCAATGTCAAGGCTGCACGCCTTCCTGCTGGAAGTGGCTTAAGAAGGAATGGAGCCCGTCTCCCCGTCACCGCTCTGCCCTGCTCCTTCCAACAGCCCGACCTCCTCCTCAAGGGCCCTGCGCTGCCCTTGCCTTTGGCCCAGACGCCTTCCTTTTGCCGGATTCTTGACCAAACACCCTCGGGTAACGGGTCTGTCTGAATCAGGACGTTACCATCCGTCGGGAGACGGGAAGGTGCCAGGGCTTAAAGAGCTCTCAACCCGCCTCCCCCTTTCCAGATCCCTCTCAGGTCGGGAGATGCAGAAGGCCCCCCGGGTGGGGAGACAGCCTCCCCCTGGGAGCGTGTCACGATGCTAAAGACCTGCTACGGTCACTGTGCAACACACACACAGACCACCCGCGGGTCGCGTACAGGGGACAGCGGCAAACTCTCGGGGGCACTGCGGGCTCTGGGGCTGCCCGTCAGGGGTACCCTCTACCTGGAGGCACCACGGCGTGCTTCCGCCCCGCTGGGCCCCGCATTAGGAATGTGGAAGGACGGGAAATGAGGCAGAACCCGGGCTGTGGGCTCCACCGCGCCTGCCTGCCCGAAGTGGCCCCTCGGTTATCTTCAGGGGTTGGGGGGGGACAGTGGGGGGGCGACTGTAGTTTTCAAGGTGCACACACGCACATGCACACACACGCACACACACGCACACACATGCACACGCACACGCATGCACACGCACATACACGCACACATGCACACACACGCACACACATGCACACGCACTCCGAGCGAGCGACCCGGCCAGCGCGTCTCGGTGGGATAAGAAATTGGCTGATTTTGCTGTCGCTCAGCTGGATCCAAATAAACCACACATCGGCGCCCCCCTTTCGGGGGGATGTGGGGGTCTGGGGAGTTGTCAGAGCCGGAAGAGTCTTCAGAGGAAAATCCAAGGGGCTCAGGATCGGGCGACGCGGGGGCGGCCGCCCGGGTTCGGGCTGGACCCCGCGGCCGCCGCGGGGAAGGGTCTCCGTGGCCGGTGTCGGCCCCGTCCCGCCCCGAAGCCCCCGCCTCGCCGGCGCGCGCGGACTTACCACCATGAGGCGCTGACCTCCGGGCTGAGCCAGGTCAGGACCAGGGGGAGCCAGAGCCCGATTCCACCGACGGGGCCGTTCATATTAGCCCCCTCGCGTCCGCATCAGGTCAGACTCCGTGTGCGGGCGCCATGCGTGCCCCGAGCAGCAGCGCTCAGCGCCTGGAGCGCCTCGTCACGGCCGCCGGCGCCGCGCCCCCGCCCCCGGCTCCCCCCACCCCGCCCCGGCCGGGTCTGCGGAGCGCCGCGAGCCGCGCTGATAAAGTTCCCACCGAGCGGCAGGGCGCGCGGTCACGGCCGGCCCGGCCGCCTCGCCCCCAGCCCAAAGCCCCTGGCGCGCGAGCTCGGGCAGCCGGGGAGCCCCGCGCGCCGCCCGGGCGCCGCCGACCGCGGGGAGGGGCGCGGGGCTCAGAGGCGGGCGGATGCGGGGGTGGCCAGGGGTGTCTGCGCGCGAGGTGCGGCGGGGACGGGAGCGCAGCCCTGCGCGGCCTCGAGCTCCCGCGGAAGCCGGCCCCGCTCGGGACGAGGCCGGCCCCGGGGCGTCGGGGGGCGCCGGCCGCAGGGGCGCGCGTTACGGGTGGGCGAGGCCCCCCGCCGGCGGCCCGGGTCCTCGGGGCGTGCGCTGCAGGGAAGGGGGGGCGAGAACGCGGGGGCAGCCGGGTGCGCGATGCGGGAGTCCGGGTCGGCGTCCCAGCCCCCGGCTCCGCCGCTGGCGCCGAGGGGCAGAGCGAGCACCCGGAGGCTCGGAGCGGCCAGGTCTGCGCGGGGCTGGGCCGGGCGGGGGCGATGGAGACCTGTGGCCTTGACCCCGCCGCGCCGCCTAATGCGCAGAGCTCGCAGGGAGGGCAGCCGGGAAGGTCCGTGACCCGCCGGACCTCACCCAGCCGGCCTCGGCCAGAGTGTCCGGGGAAGATGCGGTGTTGACGCACACCAGCTCCTCCCCGGCGCTGGGCAGCGCTGACCGCGGAGGGAGGGACGCGGGCGGCGCAGAGCCTCCCGCCGCCCCGGCGCGCGCCCTCGGAGCTCCGCGGAGGTGACGGGCCCCCGCGCGCCCCGGACCCGGGCCCCCGCGGAGCGCAGAGAGATAGGGGCTCGGCCCGCGGGTGGAGCGTCTTGAGCAGCACTTGGCTCGCCGCCCCGCCGTTTATCACCGGAAAGGAAGGAAGAGCAGGAACTCGCTGCGGCCGTGAACTGTTCCAGGGCCCTTTTCCTGGGGCGGAGGGGCCCGCCGCCCGCCGGGGGAGCATGCCTGGGGGAGCCCGGGGTGGGGGTGGGGGGCGCGCAATTCGCAGGCGTGGCGGGCTGGCCGTCCGGATGGGAAGGACCGTGCTCCCCCACCCAGTCCGCGGGCGATGGCCGCAGCCCCGCCGGGCGCGAGAGCGGTGAGAGGCTGGACGGGACGCCGCTCAGAACCGCCCCAAACCTGAAAGATGCTGTCATCGCCGCCCCCTTCCTCCCCGCCGGTCCCTGGCAGGTCCGGCCCCTCCCAGGCTGACCCAGATCCATCCCCGTTTGGGTCCGGAAAGGGAGGGGAGGGAAACAAGCATCGCGCCACCCACGACTCGGGAAGAGCAGGGCTCCGCGCCAGGGCTGCTCCGTCCGTATCGCTGGGCCACGACCCAGGGGAAGTTCTGGTCGGTCTGTGCCGGCTGCGAGGCAGGGGCGGTGCACCCACGGGGCGCGGGGGGCAGGGGCAGTGTGATAGCACGGGTCAGCAAGCGGACCTCGTTCACCTCTGTGCTCGCACTCGCAGGCCTCCTTCCTGGGTGAAGCAGCAGGAATGCAATTTACTTCCACCCGCCATTGTCCTCCGCCTTCTGCGGTAAACGCAGAAACGGGGTGGGGGGGGGCACGTAGAAGAGACAGGTGGCCCCAGAGGAACCGTAAGTTGCCAAAGCGTCACCTCTACCAGTGAAGAATGGAGTGGTATGGATGTGTATGTCGGAAAAGGTAGGCAGCTGCGTGCTTCTCTCAAGGACGAGGAGACCAAAAACGACCTAAAAAACTCCTCAACTCTGAGGTCCACCCAGCTCAGCACATCGTGTCCTCGCAGTCAGGGGGAGTTAGGAATACGCGGAGTGTGACCCGCCGCTCAGGGAACTGCTCTCCGCCCAGGGAATTATCCAGTGGCCAGGAGATCGGCCCTTCCATTGCTGGTGAGGCCAGTGGAATGACCTAAACCTGAAACAGAAGCGACCATCCCCCACATGAATTAAATGCACCCCAACGACTTCACCCTGGGGCAGGGGGAGAAGTACCAGGCCACTCCCAGGGAAGAAGACATGGGACTGGGTGAAAGGCAAAAGGCTGAGAAAGTTCAAGAGAAGCTAAGTCCAGATGTGAAACAAGGTCCACCCAAACACCCCTTCCTGACCTGTCTAGAGGAGGTCTCAACCAGAGGACCGGTCCCTTCCAGATCCGTGACTGCATTTCCCTCCCCTGCTCCACCCTTATTCACCTAGAACCCATCCACAGCCTGTCCACCTTCCCGCCCACCTGGTCTGACTTTCCTCTCTCCTTGGTACCTGTCCTCCTGATGGACATGTTCACTTTGAAGACAGAGCCTTCAAAGACTAGAAGAAACCCAGAAGTGCTCAAGAAAATGACAAGGAAAGCAGGTTATTGCAAACCTCACTTCCTGGCAGTACAAACTACCACCCTAAAGAAGGGTTAGTAAACAAGGAACTGCATAGACTTGCGCCTTGCTGTGGCACATGCTGTAGTTGGGCAGGGTTCAGAGTGCCCCTAGATCTATGAATGTGATGTCTGATTTTGGTTTCTTCAATGAGAAATCTCAGAATTGAGTCTAAAAACTCATTTACAGTACTCAGAACTCAATTCTCTTTCTGGAGATTAATGTTAGTTTGCTTGTAACTTCAGTATAGCATTGTAGCCAAATGAGTCAGTCTATTTTCTTAGTTAGATCCATTGTTTGTCTAATCTCCCAGGGCAGAGAAAGAGAACTAATTTACTACCAAACCATCTCCACCCTTTGAAAATGGAGAGTTACTTCTAAAACAAAATAGTCATCTGTCTTTTAGTCTGAATTGGCCACTTCTTGTCCCCTAATTTAGCTACTCACTAACCAAAGACTCAAAGGTGGAGTATCTCCAACTTAGATTCACTGACCTTAAGAAACAATGCTGTGCATTAACAGGACAGGTCGAGGATGGGAAAGAAAAACATATACATCGTTTTTACTTTCTAAGTCAGCGGTTCTCAACCTGTGGGTCATGACCCCTAGGAACTGTATTAAAGGGTTGTGGCATTAGGAAGGTTGAGAACCACTGCTTTAAATGCATGAGTATCATCCACAGTAGACTCTCAGGTAACCGGCACCCATGGGGATTGGTCGGTGCAGGATACATGTAAGTAGACTCTCGGTTAACTGTTACTCAAGCAACTGGCAAAATCTCAAGCAACCGGCAAAAATTTTGCCGGTTGCTTGAATTCCGGTTAAAGGAGAGTCTGCTGTACATAACAGCATAGGTTATGTATCAAATAACGTAGAATACATATCATTAAAACTTTTTAAGTTACCAGATCTACCCAACTAAAAGTAACATATCTATAACAGCTTAGGTTAAGTTTGAAATTTGAAGTTTGTTTGCAGTGTACTTAAAATATTGCCCCCTCCCCACTTCAGTAACTCCTAATATTTTTATTAAGCACACTTACCTATTCTGTCAAAAATTGCTTTTAGAAGAAGTTCTTATATCATGATTTAAATCTCAATATGCATTTAAATTAATGTGCACCAAAAACTTGCTCCCAGCCACGAGAGAGAAATAAGCACCTGATGTATTCTCCTACTGAAAACACCTCCAAGACTGCACAAAACTGGATGAGGCAGGTTTTCCCCCCAGGGTTTGGAGAGCTGTGATCCTTGAGGGAAGGGGAGCACAGGAGGTGTGCTCCCCAGCTACCCCATAATGGTTCTGGCTTCTCTGCTGAGGGGCACTTTTTCTAGGTGCGAGAAAGGGGAACCTGAGCAGAGCAACAGACTCAGTGAATGAGAGAGAGAGATGAAGAGTTTTGCACGGTTGAAGCCGCTGAAATGGGCAGGGTAGCATCTCTGAAAATAAGTAGCTGTGAAGAGTGGGGGGCCCCCAAGTCTACATGGGGATTCACCATGGGCCCTGTGCCAAGAGCTGAACTGAATACAGATTCTGTGAGGCTAGCAGATGTAGCCCGCTGCATGTCATGAGAGACACCCCAGTCCCAGCTTAGCCGGGTGGAGGGACCTCAGTAAGTACTTCAGACATTCCAGTGAGATGCTAAGAAGGCCATCCCTTTCAATTAAGGGTCATGCCTTCATCCAAAAAGCGTGTCTTGGGATTAAAAAAACTCAAAATTTTGTTTCCCCATATCACAAGCTCTAAGAGCAAAAACAGGCCTAACGGCATTTGTAAGAATAAAACCAATAGTCATTCAAGGAAGACACCATTGTCTTGTTTACAATCCCCAACATGCAACAAAAAAGTAATGGGCAAGTGGAAACCCTGAAAAATGTGACCCCTACTTGAGAGAAAGCAGCCAAAGGAAACTGCCTCTGAGATGGCCCAGATGTAGGAACTGGCGGGAAAGGAATTTATAATATGGAACGCATCTGTGTTCAAGTATTTAAAGGAAAGTATGGTCACAGTGAACAAACAGAGAATCTCAGCAGAGACATTGGAGCTGCAAGAAACAAAGACAAGGAGAAAATCGTCAAGCTGCACCAAGCACAGGCACGGCAGCTTCCTGGGAGATACCCGAAGATACAGCTGACTTTCAGGCAGAAACTATTCCAATCGGAAGACAGTAGAAGAACATCTGTAACTGGAAGGCTATAACCATTGTACAGTTTTCTAAAAAAAAAAAAAGTATATGTATATGTGTGTGTGTGTGTGTATATATATATATATGTATGTATACACACACACGCACGCACACACACACACACACACACACACACGAAGACAAAAGGTAAGAAAATAAATATTCAGCCCGTTCTTCAGGGTGAAGGAAAATTGTACAAGAGGGTACTACAGAACTGCAGGAAGGGATGAGCACTGGGGAAGGTAAATCTATCGGAAAACATAAAATAATATTGACTGTTCAATGAGGATTGTATCTTGTGAGGTTTAGAACACATAGAAGGAACATATATGACATCAGTAGCACAAAAAGCAAGAGGGGACTCTGATCCCAGGTAAGGTGGAGGAAGTACACTGTACCCCGTCTCTCCCACTGAATATAACCCTACAACTTGGAGGGAATGCATGGGAAAACTGTGAGGACTCTGAGAAGTGGCAGCATGTGGACTGGAGAGGATCAAGATTTTAAGTGTCACTAAATGACGGTGTTTCCCACTTGGTATCTCCTCTGGAATCCTGAAGCCTGGACTGAAGGCAGCCAAAACCTTGCAGTGAGAACCTTGCATGGACAGAGAAGTCTCCAGAAAAGCCACCCAGTGTTTATTCAAGGAACATGGAAGGGACTCCTAACATCCTCAGAGTGGGACACGTCCTCCTGGCTCTGCCCCTTCTATTTCTCTTACTCCTCAGTCCCCCAGGAAGGTCAGTGTTAATGGTGCCCGACATGACGGCGCCAGCAGTGAGAGCCCACATCTGCCTAAAACTTTTGAGAGGTGGGAAAATGCCTCCCCACACAGAAGAACTGGGGTCCTGAGGGGGCACAAAATTCCATTGCTTTTTTTTCTCTCTCTCTCCCACTACGTGGCTCCAGACATGGGTACAGTCACAGAGTACGTGGTGGAGTGAGAACTAACGGCACCATTTCTGGCCAGAGGACATAAAAGGGGAAGTCCTTGAGAACTAGAAAACATCTGGGAAGTCATGAATGATAAAGAGCACACGTAGATCTGGCTCTGAAGGTCCTACCCACAACTCTGAGAACAGAACTATGGGAGAGAGCACCTCCCGGGTCCCGGGCAGGCCTCACGGCTTATGCACGTGAAGCAGGCATGGATAGCATTGCAAAGGTCTTGAAAACTGAAATAATGTCAGAATAAGAACTCACAGAACTTTGGCCTGCCTCGGTTGACTGCATGTTGAAATAAGAATACCAACATTCTCCATAGGATTTAAGTAAGACCTAGAGTCTCTGAACACTCTATTCAGTATGCCCAGGGTAGAATCAAAATTACCTGACACGCAGAGAATCAGGAAAGTTCCAACTCAAACAGCAAAAGACAATCTATAGACAGGAATTCCTTGATGACACAGATGTGGGAATGATCAGACAAAGACTTTTAAAGCATCTGTTTTGGAAATGCTCCAAGAAATGAGGGTGGTTACTTTTGAAATGTGTGGACAATAGAAAAATACCTAAAAAGAAACAGAAAATGGAAAGAAGAGCTACATGGAAATTTTAGAGGAAAAACAATAAAAGAACGTGAGCAAAGCCTCAGAGATCTCGGGAACAACTCTACAAGGTGTCACAGTATCTCATGAAATCCTAGGACATTGCAACAAAAAAATATTGGCTGAAATAATGGCTAAAATTTTCCTAAATTTTGTCCAAGGCATAAACCTGGAGATTCCAAAAGTCCAGCAAACTCCAAACAGGATCCATAATAAAACTGCTGAAGGCTAAAGGCCAGGACAAAGTCTTATGAGCTGACAGAGACAGATGATACATTAGTTACGAGGGGCAAAGGAGAACGATGATTTGAATGACTGCAGATTTCTCATCAGAAATTATGAAAGCAGAAGGGAAAGAAACAGTATTTTTTAAAGCTCTGACCAAAAAGAACCCTCAGCTCAGAATTCTAATCCAGTGAAAATACCCTTCATCAAAGAAAATGAAATAAAGACACTCTTAGCTGAAGGAAAACAAAGAGAATTCATTGTCAGCAGACCTGTTCTAAAAGAAATGCTAGAGAAAGTTCTTGAGGTCAAAGGGAAATAATACAAGAGGGAAACTTGAAAAATATGCATTGAAGGAAAAGCAAGAAACAGTAAATATTATAAACTTGCAGTTCCTTCCAGTTATTTAAAATACATTTGATGGTTGAAGGCAAAAATAGTAACAGCATCTGATAGTGTTTTCATTTGTATGTAGAGGTGATACATAAGAAACTATGTCAACAGGGCGGGTAAAGGGAACTTATATGGTGACAGCTTCTTACATTCTACTTGAAGTTGTAAAGCTTTCTATTTTAAGTACATGTAAAAAGTTATGTGTATATAATATAACCCATAGAGCAACCACTAAAGAAAACTATATAAAGATACAGCAAAAGACATAATACCTTAAAATAAAAAATGTTCAAATATTCCAAATATACAAATGTACAAGGTCTGACAATTAAGTTTGTTAACTCAGCCTAGAGAAGTGCTATCTATCACTGAGGTCACCTTCAAAGTACCCGCCTTGGGAAGCTATGCACTGACGCCAGTGTCTAGTCCACCCTTCAAAGCAATTTTGGAACTCTTTTTCTGAAATAGCCATCAGAGCTCTTGTTGTATAACCCTTGATGTCCTGGATTTCATCAAAATATCTTCCTTTCAATATTTCCTTTATCTTCAGGTAAAGAAAAAAGTCATTGGGGGCCAAATCAGGTGAGTAGGGAGGGTGTTCCAATACAGTTATTTGTTTACTGGCTAAAAACTCCCTCACAGACAGTGCTGTGTGAGCTGGTGATTGTTGTGATGCAAAAAAAACCATGAGTTGTTGGCAAGACGTTCAGCTCATTTTTGTCTAAGTTCTTCATGCAGCCTTTTCAGCACTTCCAAACAGTAAACTTGTCGACGTCTGTCCAGTTGGTACAAATTCATAATGAGCAATTGCTCTGATATCAAAAAAGGTTTGTAATATCATCACTTTGACTCTTGATTTGAACTGATGGAAATCTTTTGGTCATGGAGAACTGGCTGACTTCCATTGTACACTTTGACACTTTGTTTCAGGGTCATGTTGGTGCACCCCTGTTTTATCACCAGTGATATAATGAGGCCCACAACGTCGTATTGTCTCTCCAAAAGGTCTTGGCAAACTTTGACTCTCCTTTGCTTTTGTTCATCAATGAGCTCCTCCAGGACCATTTTTGCACACACCTTTGTCATGCTAAGATTTTCAGTTAAGAATTTCCTGTTTCTCTATTGATGTTTACTTGGTCTGCTAGGCTTCTCACAGTCAAGCCTATGATTTTGACCCACAATTCAATGAATTTTTGCAATGTTTCTGTCAGTTCTGCTACTTACTGTCACCCTGACCTCTCATCAGTGATGCTTTCTCTTTCCTCAGAAAAACATTTACTCCATTTGTACACTGCCATTTTCTTAATGACATTATCCCCATAAGCTTGGACTAACGTGTCCCTGATTTCACTTCCACTCTTGCCAAGTTTAACAAGAAATTTAATGTTTGTTCATTGCTCTAATTCAAGCTCCAACATTCTCCTGACAACACTCAAAAACACACAATAATGAATCCTACCCAGCAAGACACCACCTCATATCGACATGAACACAGCTGTGAGACACAGATAGACCAAGGTTATGAAACGTTACTGAGTTGTTTGTACAGTGCTGCCAACGTAACCGCATGGTGGCAAGTTCATCTGAACTGACAGATCTCATATACTTGAGACCTATATAATTTTACTAACCAATGTCACCCCAATAAATTGAATAAATCAAAAAAGAATGTTATATAAACTTAGTTGATAAGGCAGTAGCAGAGTTTGAGAGGACTGACTCCAATTTTGAAAGTTCTGTGGGTAAAATTCTATCAAACAGCGTTGCATGCTGCAGAGAAATCATTCATGAAAGGAAGAGTCAGTTGATGAGGCAAACTTCATCATCTCAATTTAAGAAATTGTCACAGCCACCCCAACCTTCAGAAACCGTCACACTGATCAGGCAGCAGCCATCAGAAAGATTACAACTTGCCAACCAAAAGATTATGACTCGCTGAAGACTCAGATAATGGTTAGCACCATCCAACGAAAAGAAAATCACTATGAGGTGTGATCGCAAGACAGGGTGAATGTTTAAATAAAAAAACTTATCACAGTAAAAGACACATTGCCATTAATCCCCCTCAAAATACTTCCCCCCACTTCAAACAATGTATCTTTTATTGTAGTAATTCTTTTTTAATTTAAACATTCACCAGATATTTTTTTTAATCACAGCTGAATAGACTCAGGTCACACATCGCTTCTGGTATGACAATTTCTGTCAAATAAAAACCTTAGCGTGTCCTCATCCACCTTATTCACTGGATCTGGCACCGTGCGACTTCTGGCTCTTCCGCAAAGTTGTAATGACCGTGAGAGGTAAATGTTTTGAATCAATTCAGGACATCGAGGCGGCCCTCATGACAGAGGACTTCCAGAACTGCAGAAAGTGGCCAGAATGATGGGATGAGTGTGATTGAAGTGAGGGGCAGTATTTTGAGGGGGACTAATGGCAATGTGTTTTTTAATAAATTTTTTTTTATTTAAACATTCACCATATCTTTGGATCTCACCTTGTATATATGGTGTCAGGTCAGTACTAGACTTATGGGAGGGATCACTTCCTACGTTACATTAATGTCTAACTTCTGTGCTATATAAAAAAGTTATGTTTACTTATCCTTAGAAACAAAAGAACCATCTCTTATTCACTGTAACCTTGTAGGTCGCAGGGACCAAGCCCCCTTGGCTTTCAAAGCTGGTTGTTTAAGGCCCGTCTCTCAGGTGGAGGTCTTAAACGTGGAGGCACCATATGGGGTTTCCACGTCCTTCACTCAGGAGAAGGTGGGAGTTGGGAGGTACCGCCTGGTTGTGTGTTGCTGCGTCACTGGTGAGGTTCATGGTGTGACTGTGCCTTAGCCTCTCCTACCTACTTCGTTGTGGATTTTTTCTCATTTGCCTGGCATGTAGGAGCTGCTCGGCTGGTTTCTGGGTTTCTTGCAGAGGGAACTGTTCGTAGGTAACTCCGATGGGCACTTGGATTGCTCCCATAGCTTGGCTATTAGAAATAGCGCTGCAATAAACATAGGGGGGCATATATTTCTTCAAATTAGTGTTTTGGATTTCTTTGGATAAACACCCAGAAGTAAAGTTGCTGGGTCATACGGCAGTTCTATTTTTCATTTTTTGAGGAAGCTCCATACTGGTTTCCATAGTGGCTGCACCATTTGCAGTCTGACCAGCAGTGCACGAGGGTTCCCTTTTCTCCACATGCTTCCCAACACCTGTTTGTTGATTTATTGATGATGGCCATCCTGACAGGTGTGAGGTGATAGCTCATTGTGGTTTTTATTTGCATTTCTCTGATGATTAGTGAATTAATAAGCTAAATGTGTGCTTTCTTTGGCAGCACGTGTACTAAAATTAGAATGATACAGAGAAGATTAGCACAGTCCCTGCACAAGGATGACACGCAAATTCGTGAAGCATTCCATATTTTTGAAAGCAACAAAGAAACAAAAACTCATGAATACAGTCAGTAGTTTAGGGGCTACCTGATGACAAGTGGGGACAGGGTGGTAGAGGAGAGAGGGGGAGGCAAATATAAGGTGATGGAAAGAGAACTGACACTGGGTGGTGAGCACATAATCTAACACATAGACGATGAACTGTCAAATTGCACACCTGGAACCTATGTATTTCTTAGTAATCAATGTCACCCTAATAAGTCTAATAATGAAAAAAAGCTAAATTTTTCAAGGACATGTTTAGAGATTTTAAAACGTTTCTAAATAATTCATTAACCAAAGAAGAATTCACAGGAATTAGAAAATATTTTTAATAGAATAACAAATACTATGACATAACTTATGGGATGTAGCTAAAGTGATATTTAGATGAAAACCTTAGCTTTAAATGCTCGTACTATAAAAGACAAGTGGTGTTAAGTAATGAGCATTCCACATGTCCTCAAATTAGAAAAAGAATGACAATTAACTCAGGGAAAACAGAAGAAAATGAAAAAGAACAAATTAATGGAATATAAAACACAGGTTCATTAGAAAGGTCTGAGAAAAACAGATGCTAGTTCTGTGAAAAAATTAACAAAACAGACGAGCCTCTTTCAAGATTGATCCAAAAAAAAACAAAGATAAAACTATTTGGGTAAAAAAAGGAAATAACTACAGATTCAGTAAGATTTAAAAAACAGAGAACTACAATATAATTATATGAGGCAACTGTAACCTTGGTAACAAAATTAGGAGCAATCTAAGAAAGGAATGAACATTAATATCAGTTATGAGTAGAGATGTAAATATCACAAAGTATTATCGAACCATATGTGTGTGTTGGTCATGACCAATACCTGCAAGATATTTTAATATTTTAAAGAACTGTCAATGTGATTTATCGTATGTTTGGAAAACAGAGCATTTTCCCAAAATAAACAAAAAGAAATGTTTGATAAAATTTAACAGGTGACATAAATTATACTGAAAAAACCTTTTATACAAGAGCAATACGAGAAAAGTTTCTTAACTCATTGAAAGGCACCTACTAGACCTATAGCAAATATGTCGTGTTTAATAATGGAATAGTAGTAGTCGTCATCCCCAAAGTGACAAAAGAAGAACATCTGTTATCACCACTATTATTCACCATGGGACTGGGGTCCTAAAACGTTCTGATAAGGAAGTAAGCAGCACAGGAAATAGCCAGAGAGGAAATTTTCATTACTTGCAGATCCACAGAAAAAACCCTAAAACTACCAATGGACAAAACTATTAGAATGAATAAGACAGTCAAGCAGTTCAGAATCTTGAGTGGACTCAAGATCAAACACAGAATTTGCTTACATTTCTAAGCCAGCCATAAGCAAATTAAAATGTAATAGTAAATTACTATTATGCTACTAGCCACTAAGACACGTTATAAAGTCCTAATATTTAAGACAGGATGGCATCGACGGTAAATAGATGAATGGAGTGGAGCGTGGAGCTCAGATCCTTAAGGTCGTTAGAAATGAGTTGGAGAAATACGTACCATTTCCAATCAAGAAGGAAAAGATAGATTGTTCAATAGTGGTGCTGTGAAAACTGGCTCACTGTAAGGGAAGAAATGCTCTTCGACTCCTATTTCACACTGTGTACAGAAACAATTTTCAGATACACTACAGATGAAAACGTGAAAAGCGAAACTTTAAAACAAGAGAACATAGGCAGATTTTTAAAAAAAAATGTTTGTTTGGGCAGCAAAGAACACTATAAACAAAAGACAAGAGTTGATATGAGACAGTCCAGCACGTTACAGATTAGGGGTTAGTATTTCAAATATGTAAAGGACTAAAAGTGACAAGAAAAGGATGATCCAGTAGAAAAACAGAAAAATGATTGTAAAAAATAATTGACAGGGACAAAAAGAATGGGCTTCTACATACCAAGGGATGCTCAATGTCACTAGCGATCAGAGAAGTGCAAAATAAAACCAGTCCACTTCACTGACCGCATCGATGAGAGCGAACGGACATGAGCGAATGCAGAGCATCGGTGTGGCTGGGGGTGACGAACCCTCCTGCATGCTGGTGGGTCTGTGAATGGACACCGCCTCCCTGAAGAGTCAGGGGGTCCGGCCCCCGAAAAAAGATGGCAGGATAATTCAAGAAGGTTTGATTTATGTACAGAGGCCATTTTTGAAGATGGGGGCAAAGAATTTGCTATCACCCCCAGACTGGAAGGGACTGGGAGGGTGAGATAGGGTTGGGGGGTGGTGGAGAGAGGATCTGGGGGACAAACAGAAATATCTGACAATATCAATAGTGAATGCAACGGAAATACTTGTACCCTACCACTAGCTATTCCATGCTAAAAGTGGTTAAAAGAAACACTGTTGCAGGTAACACGAGGACACATGTACAGGTACATACAGTGAGATGTTATCGAGAAGAGGAAGTCAGAAATAGCCCACAATTGTAGCAATGGGGGAACAGGTAGGTGAAATGTGGGCTGGACAATGGTGGAATATTATAGAGCCGTTAAAAGGAATTAATTACATCTTCACTGTTTAACATGAATACATCTGAAAACGGTGTTGACAGATAGAGCAAATGGCAGAATGAGGCGACATGAAGCCTCACTCTGTATTCGCTGGGAATGCCTTTGGCTCCATAAGCCCAGCCGGTGGTTTCAATGCACTAGGGGTTTGTTTTTGCAACAAGGTTTGTTACTGACAAGCAGGGCACTTGCACTGTTCTTGGTGTAGGGCTCCAGCTCATGGCTTTCAGGTATTTGGTCACAGTTCTGTGCTTAAACTTGAGTCACTTCAGGTTACGTAGCACTTCCCATCGTGCTTGGAGAGTTAGTTTGCAAGTAGACACGAAGTGGGTGCTTTTTAAATCAGGGGACTCCTGAGTGAGGAGCTGAGAGGACGTGCGCGTCTCGGGTGGGTAAGCTCTGGGGCGCCATGCGTCATGTACGGTGTCAGGGAGATGGGTGCCTCTGCTGTGACCCGAGCAGGTGAGCACATAGTGGGGCAGATATCAAGCAGACAGTGTGACTGAGTCACACACCTCCTCACACTGCAGAACAATGAGAACGCAGACACTGCTAGCTCTCCCCACTGTCCCAAGAGGGGTTAAGTTTGGCTTTAGAGACAGAGGTTTCTGCCTCTGACCTGCGACTGATTGCATGTGAGGCTGGTGCCATCTGACGACGAAAACCCAGAGGGAGTCCCATCAGCCGTTGCTGGGCTTCACCTATGAACTCGTACCGTGTGGGCTGGCAGTGCATCTGCATCAGTTCAGAGCACTTAGGTTGTCTTTAATTACATCACTACATGACAAAGTATTTCTCTCAAACTAAAGTATGGTCTTGGCAATTAGAAGAATCTGAGCTTTTTGCTCACGTAGAGTATCATGTTTGGTGCAAGGCACCGTAATAAATGCTTTATGACTTAACAATAGAAATTACACTGGAAAAAAAAAAAAAGAAATTACACTGGCTACTATGTATTTGGTGTCTGCTGTAGACCGGGCATTACAGAAACCACTCTATATGCCTTAGTTTACTTCATCACTATAACAACCTTATAGGTTTAATTAAACTGGTTTATTGAAACATAGGTTTTGCTGAACTAGTTAAATGACTGGCACATAGTAAATGCCCAACTAAATGTAATTATTTTTAGTATGATTACCATAGTTAATCTCAGTTAATTATAATATTACCACTAACTGGATAGGTGCAATATTACTACTGAAGATTCTAGGGATCTTATTCTAATACCTTACATTGGGGGCACGCAAAGTTGTATATATGCAACTCCCAAACTTGGTTTAACACTAATAAACCTTGAATGCATGATGAGTAGAAGTTTACTTTAAATCTGGTCTAAATCTCTTCTTAAAAATTTCACACGTTAGGAATTTGGTCAGTGTTCCCTTTGTAGCTGTGTGTGTGTGTGTTTGATTGTCTGGTTGGAGGGCTCTGGGTGAGGTTGAGCCCTACTCCCACCAGGAAAGATACGTGAATCAATCTATCATCACACTCTCAACTGTGAAAATTTTAAAAAATGCTCAACCACACCCTTTCCTATTAAACAGTCTCACGAGTGCTTTCTTAGAAAAGAAGTTTGCATCCTTAACACAACAGGAATCCACTGTCTCTTCAATAGCAGCAAAAATATTTAGGTTTTCTGATCTCATATAAAACACATCATATAAGGTTATAGTGTCTTAAACACATTAAGCAATCATTAATTAAGGAGTTGAAATGTAGTTACTAACAAGTCCCCCCCAAATGATAAAATACTGGTAATAACTGAACATTAAGAACAGTTCTATCAGACCTCTGCACGGGAGACAACAGCAAAGTCACCTAACGAGGGGCCCAGCTCGTCTTGTAAGCACCGATTCTCCTACATACAGCCCGTCGGGCTTGCTCTAACTTCAGAACTCCAGACTGGATCCATTCCTGAGGGTGGCGTTACTGTGGTCCATTGAGTCTTAGGGAGACTCTCTTTCGCAGATGAAGAAACCGAACTGGGAGACCTTACGAGCTTCTGACACCAGGGCTGTAACCTGGGCTCCCTTCTGCTCCCACTGTCCGGGGAAAGGTGAGGAGCAGGTTAGGGGCCGAGAGGGAAGAGGCGGCATGCAGACATGAACTTCAAAAAACAAAAAACAAAAACAAAACAATAATAAGGAAGATGGAAGTGTTAGAGAGAGTCCGGGAAGGAAGCAAGTTCATGCAAACAATTCCGGAGGGTCCGCCGGGAAGAAAAAGGCGAACCATACCGTCCGGAGCTGGTGCCCCTCCTGAGAACTCCTTGCTTCAATTTTCTCTCTCTCCAAAAATGTTACATGGTATTAAAAACGTGTTCATTTTGTTTAGAATACTGATAAAATAATCTGAACTAACAGGTAGAGAAATAAAATAGAACATTGCTCAAATGGTTTAGCATTAGTGTCTCTAATAAGTAACAAATGTGTCACATAAGTCCAGTATAACATTTTTATTGGCACTTGAAATAAATGTATTACTCACTGGTGGACGTGCCAGAAGGAAAATCCCCACCCTATTTCCACCCCCAGAGCTACGAGGGATTATTTATTAAGTAAGAACAGAGTGACTTGGAGTGCAAAACAGAAGTCATCATGATTAGCGGTGCTCTCAAAGATTAACTTTCACATAGTGTTAAGATAAAACAAAATGTTGGTGCTATAAAATCATCCCATAAAAAACAAAAACAACACCCCTCCGGTTTGATTCTGCTGCTTGAAATTGTAGCTGGCTTCACTTTTGGATGACATTCTTCTAGACTTGTGAATATCCTGTTTCCCATCTTTAATTCATGAACATTAGGTGAGTTCATTAACCTGTGTGCGGTGAACACCTTCTAAGGACCACAGGAAAGCTTTCATAATGGGGAGCTTCCCCATCACTGGTCGGGTCCTAATGTGCTGGTCAGAGCTGGGTGGTCTCGCCTTGCGCTTCCAGCAGCCCAGGATTCCCAGCCTCCTGCATTAGCTCACACGAAGGACGTTGACCTGATGCTTCTGGCTTTGGGCACAAAACAAACTAGGAACCCTCGCACACTGTGCTGGGGCCCGCACCCCGCTAAGCACACAGCAGGGGCCCTAGAAAAACTTCAAGCGGTTCACTGCGGGGACGGAAGAGGGCCGAGCCCCGTGGATGTTCTCCCCAGAGGAGCGCGCAAAGCTGGAGAAAGCGCCGGAAACGCCACCGTCCCGAAGTCTCCGGAGGGAGTCCCGAGGGCTCAGAACAGACGAAGAAGCAATTACCCCGGGGAACCTGGTACCCCGGGCCCGTGACCCACCCCCTCCCTTACCAGCGCCCCCACGCTTAGCTCGACAGAAGCCCCACGCGGGGGTGAGGGGACCGGAGACGGCGCCCCCCGCCCCAGCACGGGCCATCGTGTGTCACGTGAAGGGCAGGTGGCTGGCACCGCGCATCCCCGCCCCCTCCCAGCGGGCGTGGCTAAGGTCCGCTGTCTGCGGCTGAGAGGTGGGCGAGTCCATCCTTCCACAGAGCCCCCCAGGATGAGACCCCCCAGGGGTGGCCCGGCCAGAATACGGGGCCCCACCTGCGTCACCCCAGCTCACCACGGCGCACTGCCCCGGAAGCCAGCTCCGATCAGAGGCACACGCCCCACCCAGCACCCGAAGTGGCTCAGAGATCTCGCCCGGAGAGGGAAGCCGTTCGCAAGAAAGGAGCCACGGAGACTCTCCCCAAAGGCACCCCTTTGTCTGACAAAGCAGGTGGGGAAAATCACGCACCGAGAGGCAAGCACCCCTTCTGAGGGAGCAGCAGCCAGCAAGGCTGCAGGGCAGTGAGTCCCCGAGGCAGCGGCGGGGCGCCAGCCAGCTGGGATGAACCTGGGCCGGGGCCCCACAACGCCCCCTGCCCGCACTTGGTCCTCTTAGACTGCGGAGCGATCCGCGCCAGCACGACGTCCAGAACCACCACCCCGCGGTGGTCACCGGAGTCCAAGGGCGGGGCGGCAGGGCCCGGGCGGCAGGCAGCCTCCCTGAGAGGTGAGAGAAGGAGGCAGTGAACTAGGCCCCTGCTAACGTCCCTGTCGTCCTGGGGTGACTGCGTGCTTGCCCAGGACTGCTCCCTCTGAGTGACATCAGGGGAACAGACTACTAAAATGGTCGAGCCAAGTCATGCAACAAAATAAAGAAGAAAACAAAATCGACAAAAACATTCCTTGGGCATAGAGAGAGGGGGCTCATTGTCCAGAATTGCTGTAATTTCTAAAATATCCAGCTTTTAACAAAGTTAGGAGACATACAAAGAAATAGTAAAGTGTGACCTATACATAGAAGAGCAGGAAACAGAAACTAATTGTGAGAGGCACCAGATGTCATATTTAATCAAGACTTCAAAGAAGCCATTATATTAATAAATATGTTCAAAGACTTATATTTACTTCATCATCGTAAGAATACTGCAAAGATAGAGATGAAGAGGAAATCTTGAAAGCAGCAAAATGACTTGTCATGCACAAGGGAACCCCGGTGGGGTCAACAGCTGACTTCTCATAGAAACATGAAGACTAGAGAGCAACCACTAAGAAAATAACTTTACAAATAATGGTGAAACCATTATTAGAGAGTTTCCTATATGAGACATATAAAAGACAAAAGTAAAAATGATGGATATTTCTTCCAATACACCAGTAATGACACAGAGTGGATTAAACCAGTCAGTCAAGAGACAGAGATTGTCAGACTGGATAAAAAAGAAAAATAGCTCAGTTTTAATTGCGGGACATTAGACCAGGGTTGGCAAACTGTAGCTTGGCGAGCAACCACCTTTGCTTTGTAAATAAATGTTATTGTACCACAGCCACATGGATTAATTTATGTATTGTGTACAGGTGCTTTTGTGCTACACCAGCGGTGTTAAGTGGTGACAGAGACCATATGGCCTGCAAAGCCTAAAATACCCACTCTCTGGCCCTATACAGAAATAAAAATAAAGTTTACTGACTTGACTAAAGGAAACCCACCGTGAAAGCTGTTGGCTTCCCAGGGCAGTAAGAAGCACCACATCATTCAAGAGTGAGATGAGGAGGAGGTTCTAGATTTAGGACAGCAGCACCCAGTTACAGTGAAAGATTCGGTGACATACCAGGGAAACGTAACCGAGTGCCAGACTACGCTAAGCCTGTCACTTACCAACAGTGGGAAGCAGGTCTGGGTTACATCTGACGTGAGATTGAATACACTAGGAACCCTTGAGGAAGTCACTAGCAGCCCAGCCACCGTATCAGAATCTGATCAGAAGAATTAACAGCCCCTTTGGCTGTCCCCTTACACCCAGAAGCTAAAATTCCCAGACACGAAGGGTTCCTGCACCAAGAAGCCCCTCATGTATGAGAACCTGTCCAGGTAGTTTGATGGCTCCCTCCCTTGCTTCCTGGTCACAAGAAAAATTCTCTGGTTTTCTCCTCACTGGGTGCTCATTCATAAATTCAGGTCACTCTCCTGGCTACACATTCTAATGACTTTGGGTTGTCTCTCAGCCTGTGATTATTAATACCTGTTAGCAATCATTCTCTTCACTAACCTTTGAGATTCTGCTGGCCCCTCATCCTAATGAGAACACTGTAAAGTCATTAAAAAAATTATTGCAATAAAATTAGTCTCCCTAAAAACCAGAGCAGTGGCAATAAGGAGGCTTCTCTCTGAGGGATACCTGCATCCAGCTGGTGCTTCTAAGGGATTGTTGGAGTTCCAAAGTTCATTCCAAAGATAAAGGAACATTTCTGATCCCAACTAATTAAAAATTAAATACCAATTAATAAAAAAAGTTTGACTCCTTTCAAGTACATAGAATTAAAACTTGGCTTACATTTCTATTAATATCTGTGGTTTTAGGGAGTTCTCTATGGAACGTGCGGTAAGCAAAGACGAAAAATGTTTTGTGTTGAGCTATCTTATAAAAGAATATTCTGGGAGTATACACCTTTGTAGTAAAGTAGTGTAATCAAGCCAAATAATCAGGGTAGGAAGAGACTTGTAAGCTACATAAAATAACCAGTGTCACACCATTTGGAAATCTTATCTGTTCCACTGATACTTTACCCACAGAGACAATGTAATTAATCAAAATAAACTGCCCTACTTATTTTCTCTCTAATCTAAAAATTATGCTGTGTGTCAAAGGAGTAAAAATATACTCAAGAGTACACAGATGCAATGGACTTTATGGTATTTCTTCCCCTGAATAGCCAATTCTATTTGACATACTTGAGGGCAGATAAGTATTACAAGGGATTCTGTGATAAGTCCTTTCAGAAAGCAAATAATTCATTAATTTGCATTTTAACAGTCTCTTTTAATTATGTGATAGATGCATGTAGTTTGGTTTGGCTAGAGGGAAAATATAGTGGCCCATCCAGCCAATAGAAGAAATATGATCATCTTTAAGATGAGAACTGACATGAAAGACTATTGTCAGGAGACAATCAGGTAGTATGTCTCTCATTTTCTTTTTTTTTAAGGAAACTAAACACCTTTTATTAAACACCTGCTCACCTAAGCATTGTGCTACTAGTGAAACGTGACCTGTGTTAAAGGAAAGCTCTTCTCCTGTCCATAGTCCAGTTTAGTTCTAAGTCTTCAACCCATTCAAACGAGAGGCATCTGAAAAAAATACATGTCTTGTGCTGGCACTTAGGTTAAAACGTCAGACACCCATGTTCTCAGGGAAAGAACGGCGACTTGTCTTGCGGTTTGGTGTCACCGGGAGCCGAGACCGCTCATTGCAGTTCCCTGGACTGCGCATGCTTCCCGCAGTGTCCTCCCTTCCCTGGAAGCTTATGTGGGCATACGCCAGCTGGGTCTGCTCTAAGTGCAGCACTGAGTCGGGTGAGCCTGAACTACCCTGTCCCCTGCTAAACTGCACCTGCCCTGTTAGTAAGGTCATGTTTAAAATGTGAACAGTATTTTGATTTTGGAAAAAAGAGAAATGGTGCATTATTTCTTTGGATTGAAACAAGAAATGATATGCCAAATGCCGTTTGTTGTCATAGCATCCTCAAGAAGGCGACACTCAGTCCATGTCGTATGTTCCCATTAAGTACATTAGATGGAAAATGCTCACTTATTTTATGATTCCCACACTATACCCTGAATTTTGTTTCTACTTTACATTCAAAATGTTTTCCTATATGTTTAATCCTTAGTTCAAAAAAATTTGTATCCTTTCCATTCCCTGGAATGCCTGCAAAATGACACACTTCCTAACGGTGTTAACATAACTAAAACATCAAATACAAACTCCTCACATGATAAAGGAAGGGACAATAAGGACTCAACGGGGCTCCTGCGTTACCAACACTTCACAGAGTCCACAAGATTCATCATGACAGACACACACTTTCTTAAATGTCAAAGCATATTTGATAAAACTTTTATTTTTGAATGTGGTTTAGTCATAGGATCAAACTTAAGAATCACTGATAGCTTACTGCTTGATCAAAACGACCCTAAACACGTAACAAATCATATTTTAACTCCAACCGACACAGCTCTTCCACTACGGCCCTGTGCTCTCACAGCTTTTCCCACCGAGTGCTGGCAAGGACAGTTGCAGTGTGCCACAAATGGTTACATGCGACACTTTCAGGTGACGTGAGTACGATGTACATACATTACTCAGAACAGATATTTTCTCTGGAAAGTTAGCTTGCAAAGGAAAAGAAGAAACCCAAACCCACACACTGTGATAGCCGTCGTCTTCAAAATTCTACGATTCCACGTAGAGACTTCTACGAACGGTATATGAGTTGGATCATTTTCTCTGTCATTTTGCAACTGATAGGTAGTGTGGGAAAAAGAAAAGAGTTAATGTAAGTACATTAAAAACAAACATTTTATTTTTAAACATATATAATAATACAGCCACGTTAATACACTTGATTTAGATATACGGAAGATATCAAGTGAACACATATGTCTTTCTTTCACCAGGAACCATTGATAGCAAATCATTAGACTCATGTTAAAAATAAACACTCACAGAGAACTGACTCTGGGTGGTGGACACACAAAACAACACAGATACGATGCACTGTACAACTGTATACCTGGAACCTATGTAATTTTTACTAATCAATGTCACCCCAATACATTTAGTAATTAAAAAATACATATATCACAAATCTCATCCAAAAAAATGCTCTTCTAGATTATCTTTTAACATAATATTTTAGTCATGAAATAAAGTTCTTTTAATGTTAAAGTTTCTATTTCTATCTAAAAGAATGACAATTACTACTTTTTCCTCTGTATTAAATCTCAATTGATTTCTTAGAAAAAATGTTAACTGTTCTTATAGCATACCTACAATACATGAAATTTAATAACTGGAAGATGTGATGATAGTGCTAGAAGTTTAATCCTTTATGTCAATGAAAAGTTAAGTGGTTCTTTTGGTACTTCTCAGCAGTGACAGCACATGGCCCCGTTCACTTCTCAGTTCATATCACAGAACTTTCTTGCTAAAGGAGGTCCCCCAACGTGTGTGTGTGTGTGTGTGTGTGTGTGTGTGTGTGTGACAGAGGGGAGGGAAGGGAAGGGGAGGCCAGGGGAAAGAGGCAGAAGAGGGAGAATGAACATAAACCAGAAGATCCCGTGAATGATAAAAACAATCAGACACATTCTAGAGGGCTATTTACTAGAAGCATGTGGTGATAAATACTTACAACATTAGCAGGAATAACTACTTCTAAAATCTACAGTGTAAATATTTCATTTTAAAAGCCTACAAAATTAAATTTTGAATTTATAGCAGAAACGAACTTCAATGTCAATCTCATTAATGCTGTCTGCCTGGTCTGACTTCCAAATGGCTTCATTCAGCCACAGATTCCTTTCTGACACTGACGCCCCATTTACTGAATCGTGACACAGTCATTCTTTTTATTAACCAGTTACTTAGAATGACCCCTCCTGACAGGAGCATGTCAGCGTGTTGGTTTGAAAGAGTGATGTGGTAGTAAGTCTAGCCCTGACCTCTCCTACCCTCTCTCTCTGTCACCTCCATGCCCTTATCTATGGTAACTCATATGGTTCTTTTTAAAAATCCTCTTTGGTTATTGGTAAACTCTGAACTTTCGTAAGCTGCACAGGCATGAAAACATACTTCCAAAAAGAGTTCTTGACATCAGATCTCACTCTGGTGATCACTGCTTGTTTAAGACTAATCCGGAAAAGCCAATGCACTGCCTTGCTCCAAAATTAGGACGTTTCTGCCCAAAGAACCATATCGGCCATTATTACAAACCAATGTGTGTTTTCAAGGCCAGTCTGTACACAGAAATGTACAGATTCAAGGTAAAGGTCACAAAAAAACTTTCCTCCATTTAGCTAAAGAAAACTACAATTTCTGTTTATAGTCACACATTATTGAAATAAATATTATGGGACCTGATTGAATTATTTATGCTTTGGGGGCACAGTCACCCATAAAACAGTGTTTCTTAATTTTAATCCTTTAAGAAAATCTGGTCCCTCCAATTTCATCTCAATCCTTCACCGCCCCCTCAATGTTTTTAGTTCATTTTTAAGAAGCTAAATAACTACCAACATGAGTCATGCAAAGATATCTTAGGAAATGTCCCATTTTGCACATTAAAGGTTGACGCTTTACAGGAAGCATCTTTTCCCAAATCCTTCAGATTCTCCCCTGGACTGCCACGAGAAGCACCACGCTACGTAAAATCAGGACCGCTCTCCCTCAGTTCTAGACAATGGAGGTAGTGAGGGTGCGCAGCGCTCTAACTGACTGGCCTGGGCAGTAGTGTGCCTGACACAGAGCAGGCACTTTTGCGTTTGTTGAATGAATAAATGTCAGAGGTTTCTGACATTTCTAAGATGTCTCCCTGTCTAGAACAGAGTTATCTTCTACAAGAATTATAAAGTAATTGCTCACGTGCCCTATTTAAAACACCATTAGTCTATTTTTTGTAGAATTTGCTTCTCAGTTTTCTGTCCACTTTTTAAAACTACTTTTAACAACTAGACCGACAGATTAACTGAACGTGTAAAAAATTTATTCTGAGGAAAACTTTGATGAAATATAATGAATATATTAAATGACATGGGTTCATGCTATAAAAAAGTTAATGCATAATTTAATGTTTACATCATATTTTTAAAAACTTTATAGCTATCAAGCTTATTTATTAAATAGATATGGAGAACTCAGAAGGGAATTTTTTAGTCAAGTGTTTTCCTTTATCATCTATCTTCACAAGAGTTCCCCATGGCAGCAGCTGAGATTCTGTTATAGCCAGTTTTCTAAAAAGGGGGAAATCACCCATCTTTACATCCAGGTATACACTTGTGCATGAGTAAAGAAACAAGAACCAAAAAGCTCATACTTTTAAAAAAAGTTAAATTAAAAAACATATTGTAGAAAGTCTAAAAAATAGAAGGAATATTTCATCCACATTCCTACTTCATTAACAGAGCTAATAAACTTTCATTGGGGTAATTTTACATATAAGTAATTTTGGTAATTTACATATAAGTAAAACCTAACAAATATTACTTCATGTATTTAACAAGTTGACATTTGACTTTCACTATTTTTTTTCAACTGACTGCAGATCACTGTAATAACTAAGTGTGCCATAATTCATTTCACCATTCTGACCGTACAGGACGCTACATCTGGGAATCGCTAAGCTACTACTGAAAGATACAGATATTTTTGTGGTTCCTGGCCCCATCCTGCCAAACTGTTTCTGAAAGGGGTTGAGACCCCAGTCTCACATGGGGGTGTCAGTTTAGTGAGCTCTGATCAGAAATGGGTACAGTGGGGGTTCCCTGGTGGTGTAGTGGCTAGGTTTCGGCGCTCTCACAGCTGCAGCCTGGGTTCGACGCCCGCTCAGGGAACCAACCAAGAAAAGAAACAAAGAAATGGGTAGAGTAATATGCTTCTCCCTGCTAGTTTACAAGATGAAAAGGACACATCATTGTTCTTTAGTATGCATTCCTTAAATGACCAACAAAGTCTGTTTCCTGCGTCACTGGCTCCTTTGGAAACTATTCTCTTTCCTACTGTCCAGTGGGAGCTGAAGCTGCTTTTGTCAGAACGACATCACCGTGTGACGTGCCACGCTGCGAACCGCTCCCCCACTCGCCATGTTAAATGCATACCTTCTGAATTAGGTCCTTTAGCTTGCAGACCTCTTCACTCAGATCTTCAACATTACTAACCAGTTCCTCACAAACCGAAGTAAAATTCCGAGGAGAAGCCCATTCGAGTACTATCTGTTAATATTTTCAGAAATTACATTTTAAAGAACAGGAAACAACTTTCACAACTTTAGAGGCACAGAAATTATATACCGCTCTCAAACATTAAATTTAACTGAAGAGCGTTTTTGTTCAGGATAAATCCTGACACCAAAAAGAAGTCAGTAATTTTACACAGTCACATCAGTTTCCTGAATGCATTTACTAAATATGTGTAGTTTATTACAACTTTATGCATACTAATATTAAGGATATTTATGGTGAAAAAAGAAATTCATGAAAGTTTTTAAGTATGACACGGTTCCCATGTTAGTGTTACATAAAAATCACAGGAAAACAAGTACATTAAAATTTTTTCACTGCAGACAAATACCTAAAGCCAGATCACATGAAACACTCTACAAAATAAGTTTGCTTTTACAGGTCATTTACACTTTCTCTATTTAAAATTGACTTCGTTAAAAAAACCTTGTATTGATATGGTTTTTAATAACACTCAACACACTGTTTTGTTTCAACTTTCACTTGGGTCTGTCACTTTATATTTTAAACAATTAAATTCCCTGAAGAACAAATAGTAATACACAGATCAGTTTAAGTTTTAGTCTGACTCGTTTTTCTTTTTTTGAGGGCTAGAACACAAAGTTTTTCAATTAATTAGTATGTAAAGGAGTAATGTTAAACTAGACATAATGACTTATTTAGATCTTACATGATTTTGTAGAAGACAGACATAATTTTTACCAGATAACCACTGTTTACTGAATTATCAATGGCTTATATGGAATATTCTTCAGCATTCATACTTTTCTTCACTTAATAACTTTTGTAGAATACCTTGTGAGAATTTGTAGGCAACTCAGTAATGATATTCTGTACAGCTGTTATTAAGTGGCCACACTGTTTGTTTAATTTCACAAGAAAGTTGAGGAACTCATCACCACTAAAGAGAAGAAACAAGCAGAAATCACTATTTATGAGCAATTTATTTCATTTCACTAGGCTAGTTACTCAATGTCTAGTCATAACATTTATTAGATTTTCTAAAAAGTATTTATAAAGTAAACTAATATGTGTTAGCAACTGAAATAGACATTGAGTAGACAATGAAAATAAAATCTCCAATCTTGAGGGTCTCAAAGTTCAGGATGAGAGGCAGATACAATTATAAGCCCATTATTCACAGGGCCATATGAAGAAGGGACATAAGAGTACCAATTTTGAGTATTTACTGTGCGAATGGACTGCACTGATTATTTTACATTTATTATTATTTTTAATTCTTCCCAACAACTCCAGTAAGCTAGACGTTGTTAGCATAAGTTTATAGTTGAGACAGCTGACACTCAGAGATAATGAATTTAATATGATGGGAACAGGGAATTAGTAAGGCTCCAAAGAGATAACTTGAACTGAGTCTGGAGCTTTAGATTAAGTCTGTCAGGTAGGAAGGGAAGAGAAGGAATTCTGGATGGAGAGAACGGCAGGTGCAAAAGTTTGGGAGTAGGAGGTCATCAAGTTGTACCTAATGTACAATTACGGGAAAGTAGTAAGAAAAGAGGCTGGATGTACCATTTATTTAAGGAACTTTTGTGACACGTTAAGGAACTGAATTTTATCTTTTTGGTAATGCAGTATTAAAGGATTTTAAACAAAGAAGCAGAAAGTAAGTTTTTTTTTCTGTTTTAATGAGAAACTTAACTCTGGGAGCACGGTGGAATAAAGGAGCACAGCAGCGGAATGGAGAGAACAATCAGGGGGCCGATCCAATGGGAATGGCGTCTCGGAGATGATTACAGAAGGCTGAGACTGAGGTCTCGCAGTAGCAATCTGACGTGGGGCGGGGGCAGAATGGTGGTTTAAGAAACATTAGGAGAATCAACCGAAAAACCTGGTGATGGGAGGCACCGAGTAAAAGAAAAGGAAGCACCTAAGGATGGTTCTGAGTGCTTTGGTTTCAGTGGAACGTGGTGCCGCCATGCAGGGATGTGGATCTGGGGGTGAGTGGCAGGGAGCGAAGTGGGGTGAAGACAAAACATTATGGCACAGATTTAAGAACACAGACTCTAGAGTCAGGAAGACCCTGAGTCTGAATTCAGCTTCCACGTTCGTGATCCTGGGCAGGCCTCGTCTTCAGCCAAACATTTCCATGTACCCAGAAGTGAACTAGTAAGACTGTCAGGGAGACTGAAAGACACAATGTAGGAAACGCACCTAGCACTCTGTCTAGAGCAGAGATGGCATCCAAGCAAACCTAGTCATGATGACGATGGCAATGACAGGAGACACACAGGTGGCAGTGACCAGTAAGCAGTAGGAAATGTCGGTCTTGGAGGGGGTCACCTATCGTGGGGCCCACAGACTCATGAGGCTAGACAGGATTTAGGGAGCCGGTGAACTTAGATGGGGAAAATGACGTCTTTATTTTCACTAACGTCTAACATAAGCTCGCGCTTTCCTTCATTTGTGAATGTAGGCACAAACCACAGTAGTATTAGGAGCATTGGTAATTTGGTCACCAGTAGAAATAAAAACCATGGTCACAGAGAAGACCACAGAGAAAAAAGGAAACAGAACATGACGAGGGCGGCACTGACAGGGGCAGAACAGAAACGCTGTCAGAGGAAAAGCAGACTGAGAGGAACCAAATCCCGAGTTCGGGTCTGTTATAAAAGGCAACACAGGGATGGACTCAGGGATGAGGAAAGGCCGAGCGTGTTAAATAATTGAGATAAATCCACCGAGTCTCACAATGAAGAGACACTGGTGACTCATTAGTTTCGGTGACAGAAACCAATTTACAGTAAAAGCTACACAGAAACTTAGCCAACCCAACAGAGAAGTGAACCAAGGATATGGACAGGCAATTCAGAGAAAAAGAAAGATGTAAATTTAAATGGATAACAAACAAACGATACAATAAAGTAAGATGTCACCTCCTAGTGGAATGGCAAAAATTAAGATCATTAATATCATGAGCAGAAATGTGTGTAATGACTTCTCTGGAGAGTCATTTAGCAGCAGCTACTGTAGTGACAACACACAAAAACCACGGCTGTGGGACCAAAGGGGACTTCTGAGTCCAGAGGACAGGCCCCTCTCCACCGGGGCTGGCACGAGGGCTGTCGGAAACCACCCAGTCCTCGTCAAGATGACGAGAACGGCTGCACGGCTGCATACTTTCCGGACAGCCACGTACTTCATGCCCCGGTGACAGGAGGCCTGGCCATGGGATCTGCTGTGGCAAATAGAGTGTGACCAAAAGTATCACTGCAGCCCTTTCCTTTGCCACAGCTGCAGTGTGTCCTGGTGGCAGTTTCTCCAGCCTGCTCTCAGAGTAACAACCAGGACAAGAGCACTGGCAGCTGACCCATGTTACAGGTGATCGAGAAATAAACTTTGTAAAAATAAATAAATAAATGGTTATTATTAAGTCATTCAGATTTAGTAGTTAGTTGTTACTGTGGCATGACATAGTGTAAGCTGACTAAAACAACAGGCCATATTGCTAAAATGTGACGTCAAGTATTAGGATATATTTTATAATTAAATAAAAGTACTGGGAGTTCCCTGGTGGTGTAGTGGCTTAAGGCTTCGGCGCTGGCGCTGTCAGCGCTGCGGCCTGGGTTTGATTCCCAGTCAGGGAGCTACCCACATACCAAAAAAAGCAAATAAATAAATAAATAAATAAATATAAATAAATAAATAAATAAATAAATAAAAGTGCTCCAGATAAACCTACCATGTGCTCACTGTAGAATATCTAAACAAATTCAAACTACGAATGCTCTTATCATCCAAAGATAATGATTGATTCATTTTCACAATTTGTTACATTACACATTTTCTTCCAGTATTTTTCACATGCATATACACAACTGACATTGTGCCTTACACTCCAGTTTATATTGTGCCTTTATACTCACTATGAGTATTTTCCCATGGCATTAAGTCTCGAAATTATTTAAGTGACAGAATAAAATAATGATGCTAATGCAATGTAATTCAACAATTGCCCTGATGTTAAATACTTACTTCCCAATTTTAAAATGTTTATGAATAATGGATGTGAACAATATATTTTTACAGAAAATTTTGTATCTATACATTTTTCTTTTTGGAGGAGAAACAGTTTCCTTAATGAACGTAATTTTCAGATGCCTTTGATACTTTCAAGTAGATGTCGTGTAGGCTTAGAGAAAAGGTCTTGGGAGAAACTGCTAAAAATGTCAAGACATGAATGAAAATTTAACTACTGCTGCTTAAACTATCTCGAAATAAGAAACAGAATGGTTATAATACTTTTAAATTGCATTCTATAATTTGCAAACATACTAAGGCTAAGTGTAGAAAAAAAGTAAATGTACTGTGCATGAGTTGTTGTAAGAGACTATTTTAGAAAATTTAACAGAGAATAAAAGTATCTTAAAATAAATCAGTAGCTAAATTGTTGAAGTCACATTACCAGATTATAATCAATCAGTTCAACTTTTCTTGCTGTTAGTTTTCTTATGACTTAATGACTAATTTCTTCTTTAAAGAATGACTTTGAACAAATGGGAAGTAAAACCTTTTCCATAACAGCATGTAAACAAAGTCTGTGATTTAATAACAAGGTCAAATTCCTGAAATATATGTCTGCCAGTTTTATATTTTAAAAAATTCAGCAGTTTTAATAAGTAAACCATTCAGGATTCTGCACATTCTTTAAGTTTATTAAATCCCACAAAGTAAATTCGTACAGGCAACTCTTGCCATCATACAAATGAGTTATATTAAAAAATTTAACCTGCAAGTCAGTCATGTAGAACTTAGCATATTCCTTCATAGAAACAATAAATTTAAAAAGTAAAGAAAATGAACTAAGTGATTCAAGATTTGTTGATTTTAAGTACTCACAACTGAAATTCTTCACAATGTGTTCAAATATTTAAGAGTTATAGTATTATTCTGAAACAATGATGAGCCATTATTTCGAATATAGATCCTCTTGTTATAAGAAGATATATTAAGAGAATGGAAAATTAACTTTGCAATGAAGTTTTAAGAAATCGAAATCATCTAAATTATCCCCGGACAACTTCTTTAAATTCTAAAGTGGTGTGGAAATCTATTATTTGTTAATTTAATTAATGTTTATCATAGTTGCAATGTTAGTTCTAGGTAGCTAACCAGTGATATTACTGCATTTTTTAAGTGTTGTATTTTACAGGATATGACTTAGTTGAACAAGGAAATTAGGGCATCTGAAAAAAGGCAATCATACATATGGTATGATTACATTTATGTAGCATTCCTGAAATAACATCATTTAAAGAATGGGTGACAAATGACTGGTTGTGAGGGATTAGGGGAGGGAAGCTTGTGGGGTATTATCAGGGGGCTTGTGGTAATGGTATGCTAGGTGTACTGATTATGGCAGTGGTTACATGAAGCTACACGTGATAAAACTAGAGAGCCATACACATACATACAAATGAGTACAGGTATAATTAGTGAAACATAAATAAGCTATGTGAAGCCATATCAGTGTATTAGCTTTGATATTATACCACAGTTATGCAAGATATGAACATGGGGTGAGGCTGGGTGAATAAGGCTGAAAATAGAACTGAGCTACAGGAGAAATACTTTCTTAATGCCCTAAGTGAAACTATCACTACTTTGAATTTTCAATTTGACACTTAAGATGATTTAAAGAGAGTTAAGAGCTATACTATCGAAAGCATGGGATCTCCCACATAGTTCATTTAACAAAATGTAATGAAAAAATAAATCAAAAAATGATTTTATGTGAGTTAACAAGAATATGCATTGTTTTGCTTCTTGGTAAGCTGACTTTTTCAAAACTGACTTTCTAAAAGTAGCTCCCATTTTAGAACACAATATGTTGCAAAATAAACTGTTTACCTGGGAAAATAATCGCATCAAGTAATATGACTCAGACATAACCAAAATTAAACTAAAAAAGAACAGTTGGTTCTTAACACATTAATGTAAACCAATTTACCTGATTTCCAGCTTTGTCACTTCAGGTAATTCTCCAAATTTTACGTCTTCGACCTGAAGTTCTTTAAGAGCAGCCAGAATTTTCTGCTGATCTCTACTGGTAATTCCATTCTAAACAGAAGTAATTTCAAGGTGTGATGAGATTTAAAAAAATAGCACAGTGAAAAATATGATGTGCTTGCAACTTTGAGAAGGTTACATCATTAAAATGGATTCTAAAAACAAATTACTACATTTTAATATATAGTCCTTCCAAAAACCACAATAAAACAATTTTTCCTTCAAAATATTACTTAAAATTATCAGTGATTAATTGAGAATTGTCTTCTCTTTGTCTGTACCCTACTTTTAGTATTATCTAAATTTTCCACCCTGGATTCAGCTAAGTAGTATGCTTACTCTCATTTTCAGTGATACTGACGATTTCAGGTTTCCCACGTGCTCATGTCACTGTGTGCCAGTTTGTTCAGGAAGCTCCTGACTTTTTACGTGTACTATTAAAGTGTCTTTTATATTTCCCACAAGACTTTCAAGTAACAGAAAATTTTAGATATGGTTATCTATAATTATCTAATTAACAACTTAGCAAAAGATCACTTACAGTCTACATCCTAGGGATTTTTAAAATAGAAAATACAGGGTTTGACGATTTTAGAAATATGGAAGATAATGTCTGTGTTTTTGAAGTTGTTACTACCTTTGCAAACTCATCTTTCCTCATGGTCAAAAGATGTCTTAAGGTTATATCCCTTTCCTGTAGAAAAGGAAAAAAATGCCACCTTTCAATGTAAATAAAACAGTAGAAGTAGCCACACATACACAAGTTGGGCAGTTATATGCCACCCCCTACACAACTTTTAACTTTCTAGAGGGGATAAGATAAGCAGGTAGAGAACTACCCTGCTGGGTTGATAGTAATGAGTATCATATGTATAATGACCCCAAAATGTATAAACACAGCTAGTTTTCCAGAGTCAAAAGAAATTATTACAACTTGTATTTGCTTACATAAAAAGAAATACAGTTCTATAAAATTTGACAGAAATTATGTTTTATGAATATTTTAAATTTCTAATTGTATCACATTAAACCATCAGTAACATTTAGTTTTTCTCAGTATTTCTCAAATAAGAAGTTTCCAGACTGTACAAAGAAGTCCAATTCTGAACTACGGCAATAGAACGTGCACATTCCTAAGGAGGACCTCTCTTAAATTGTGCTTTAATGCTTCGTATCAGCTTATTGGCTGATGACTGCCACTGGCTCAAGTCCCACGATATATGACATGCCTAAAGTGCCTACAACAGTGCTTGGCCCTTGAATTTAATCTCTATGACAACGTACATTAGGTATTATCCTTATTTTAAAAAATACAGATTTAAGAGACATATTTCAGTTAATCATCATTACAGAAGGAATCTGATACCAGTTTTGTTTGGTTTAAAAATCATGCTTCTTTTAAGGCTCTACACAGCAACTACAAAAACAAACTAAGGGCTCAGATACACCAGCAGGCATTCTGTGAAGCTTTAGGCAGCTTAATCCAGCCACATTCTAATTTATGTAAATTTCTGAAATATTTTTGAAATGCTTATAAGTTCAAAATGGGATGTACTGCAAATTATGGAGAAAAGTGCCTGTGGGATTCTTTCATAAGCGTGCTTATGAATATTTAATATAATATTAACCAACAAATGAACATACATACATAACTCACTGTAGTTTATATAATCTTACCTTTAAAAAATCTGTCATATGTTCAAGTCCAAGACCATGTAAAAATACTTCCAGATCTCCAAATGCTGTGTATGAACTATATATTTATAGCAATGTCAATTTCAGAAAAGATTATAAATGCACAAACAATAAATACATATTTATAGTGCAGAGAGAGAGAATGAGAATGAGTAGAAATGAATTTATGTAGAATATATTTGCATGTTTCCACACCATACCTATGTTACATCAAGGAGTATTTCTCAAGAGAAGATAAAAGTTAACAGAGAAAATGATGATAGTAAAATGTAGCTCATCTTTCCTAAGAATGAAAATACCTGCCAATATGTATATTCTTTGTGAGGTTGCTGTACATGAAAATGTCTTTAACTGCAGAAAGGAGGAGTTCAATAATAACTTTAAATATGGGTAAATGAACAATCATTTTGTGGCCTGTACTGAACAAAGGTGTCCAGGGAAAACATATATTTTTAAGTTAACTTATAAAATCTGAGATCTGCTTAAAAAGAATTAGAAAACAAGGTGCAGGATAGTTTGAACACTAACAAACATAATCTTAGAAAGATTCAGAAATAAATTTTACTATGGATATTTTATTTAAAGAAAAAATTACACACATTACTGTCAGTGCACATATATAAATTTTTTCTAAAATTCTGGCAAGTACACAGTGCAATGTACAGATGATGCATCACAGACCTGTACACTTGAAATCTATATAATTTTACTAACCATGTTGCCCCAATAAATGTAATTAAAAAAAAGATTCTAGAGAACAAAGCACTGAAAATCCATACATTTCTAAGTGATACTTAAAAATGCTTGTAAGTTTAAAATATCAGATATTTTAAATGTCATTACATTTACTAGAATAAAAACACATACAATTTTTACTCATCCTTAAGTATGCTGTTACACAAAAATATTTTACATTACCTAAATATGTTATCTTTTTCTCTATCCGAATCTTTTGTCAGTAGTTTACAAATAGACTCTTCTTTAGTTAGTTGTTGAAGTTTTCCTTCCAACGGATTTAAAGTCAAAGAAAGAAAGCCAAAGATCTGAAAAAGTTAAGTCACTCAAATATAGTTAACATGATTATATACTATCACTTACTCTTAGAAGAAACTAAGTATGTGATTGTTTTCTATCTAGAAAGAAAAATTTTCCGAACTGAGAGGGACAGATGTTTCACAACTCACTTCCCTGAGAATAACTGTTTAAAAGTCATGTAAATATTTCCTTGATGTAAACTGATAATCAGAAAAGAGAGGAAAAAGTACAGCTAATTCAAAAGAGTAGAAAATTAAAGGAAGATAGTAATTAATATTTTCTGTAAGATATAAAATAAAACTAAAATTTCCATTTTGATAAGTGACTGAGATTAAGTACTAAGGTAGTACTTTAAATACAGTAAGTAGGAAGGAAGTAATAAGCCTGACTAAATAACAATCCCCACTATACATCTCAAAGAGCTATAGTGAAATTTCTTAGTTTTAAAATCTAACTTTTTAGTAAATCAAGGTTATATCACATAATCAGCCAAAATACAAAATCAAATCTCACTTAAGACACAATTTATGACTCAACATCATCTTTGATGTTCATAAATTTCTTAGTATGTCAAATTCAGTATCATGTATCCTAAATTTAATAATGCAGTAAATGAATTAAAAGTCTTCAAATTTTCAAAGCTTAGAAGAAAACTGTAAATTTCTTCTTGAAGTTTCACAGGGCTTTCGTGACTAACATTTACTCTAGAATGATTTGGAAATGTAAGTATGAGTTAAAAAAATGACAGGCATGTTTATCAGATCACTTAAAAATAGAGGAAGTGACTTTACATGCAGTAAAGGTGGCATGGTCTGATTATTATATGATAGAAGCTCTGAAATGTCACGTGTCTTCAAATTCAGAAACTCAGTTTTAGAAGCTCTTGAATGATATAACTTAGTTTTACAGTTGTACTGCATTTGATCCTTGCTTAGAAATTATAGAACTTTGGCTGAAAGTTTTAATAATCAGCACAAAAGTTTATATCAATAAAGTAATTTAATGTATGGAAAATATTTATTGACTTTAACATCTGAATGACAGTAGATTACACACCCAAATGTTACCACTTTATCATATACCTTGTCTCATGTATAGAAAAGTAAATGTAGCTTAAAAGATTTAATTTTTAAATTGTCCAATATATATTAATTAAAATTTAAAAACAATATTTTAATTACATGTTGAAATTTTGAAGTTACTAGCTTTCTCAATACACTCATTTTTAAAAATCTGGACCAGTTTGAAATGTTTAAATAAACAATCTATAGCAAGTTTATTTCTAGGGCCAGAACATGACTTTACTCTCCCTTCATACAGTTTTTAAAGAACCAAATTACAAATACCTCTTATTTAGTAAAAGATGAATACTCCAGTAAAATAAAGTTTTCATTACCTGACTGGAGGAAAATTACATACCTAAACATTTAATAATAGCCAGATACACTATTATTACAGTTGTGAATTCTAACAAAATAATATAAAGGTCCTACAAAGGATAACGTAATGTGCCACAGAAAAATTAGTTTCACATATAGAAAGATACCTCTAGATGTTTATTTCTTTTTGCAACCTCACTTGGTGTCATTCCATCTTTGGTTCGGAGCGTTTTATTAGCACCCAGTTCAAGCAACTTCAAAACTACGTTTTTACGACCCTGACGTGCTGCCCATGTTAAAGCCTGTAAAAGTGGGGGGAAAGAAGATTGTTTAAAGAGAGGGATTCTATATGAGACAGAGAGAATAGTATTTATGGCGCGATAAAAAAGTGAACATGGTTCATTAATGAAATGATGAAATCTCTTCATTTCACAATATAATGTAAACATATTTCCAAAGTTGGAATTGCAAAGGTGGTTTCCAGTGTTCACTGATTTTATAAAAGCAAGTGCTTCACATACTCAAGGGATATTCTTTAATAAAATGAGCTACCTGCCAATCACTAAATGGTTTTCTATAAAAAAGGAATTCCTGTATTCTAGAGCCCAGGTTTTGTTGTGTATTATAGCTTCTGTGTCAAGGGTGAGGACAAAGAGGGTCAGGTAATTCCTTTTTTCTGTTTCTGCCGTTGTTTTTCTTCACCATTTATATGGCATTTATATCCCAGCCCTTCTGTAATTTTTTACTTCTGGAAACTTTTCTGTGGCCCACTACTACTACTAACAAGGCACCACTGCCTTAGAGCCAAAAGGAACGTTGTATCCTCGAATCTCACAGTATAGCCGTTCTCGTCCTGGGCATTAACTTCTGCTCCGTGGGCCACAAGGAGAGCCACGACCTGAGGGTGCCCATCTCGGGCAGCGTACATGACTGGAGTCATAAGTCTCCTAAGGAGCAAGAAGAGATGAAACGTGTGTGTTAATGCTGTCATTAGCAGTCACTCAAGTTCATGAATGGTACCACACACAATACCATCAGTACTGTCTAAAAACAGAAAAAAAAGAGAAAACTTTTAATAAATTGGGGGATTTAAAAATCCAGTTCCCAGCAGGTAAGAAAATATTTTAAAGTATTTCATGCTTACACAGCACCCTCTAGTGAAGAAACATGATTAAGGAAAAAGAAATCACTAAACAAGCCACACTTTCAAATATGAGGTTTCGTTAATTTACATATTCGTGTACAAAAGGATCAGAGTACCCGCACTCTGCTTACGCCAGGAATGTGGTGATGAATGACACGTGTAAAGCGTCATGTCCCCTCAGGGCTGCTCACATTAGATGCTTATTCTATTTAGCAGACTGCTGAAATAAAAATGTAAGTTTAAAACTCCCTCGTATTTCTTAGTATATTCTATTGTGAGTCCATTTTAGCTTAGGACTGCAGTACCCAGACTTGGGGCTTACTCTATTCAAGAAGGTCAGTCCTGCAGTTCAGCCAGACCCTCCGAAACTGGTGTCTGGGACAGCACAGTGGCTTCCCTCTAGCGTATCATTTTCCAGAGGCAGAGATGCGCCTCCTCTCCTGGAAGACAGTCAGCTTCTGGACCTGCTACAAAGGACACTAGGAGGATGCTACAGGTTCTGTTAACACTTGGGCTGCACTTTGCGTTGTGGTTTGTTTTAAAGGAGGTCTGGGATTCTGGGCCCAACCTTCCTGAGTCACCTCAAGTATGTGACTTACACAAAAAGACCTTCGCAGATGGACGACAGATTAAACACAGAATTCTCAATTTGAGCTCATTAAGGTAGTTCATCTCATTTACTTATAAACAGAGTATTTCTCTGTAAGATTTGTTAACATAAGGTATATCCTAAATCTGTTCACTCCACTCATTTAGCACAAAAAGAGTCACACATTTATCTGTTCTTCTATTTCCTAGTATATTACCATTTCAATGTTGTATCAGAAATTATATCCTAAGGTAGTTGTCCAGCACTGCCTCTTTACTGAAGTATCTCCTACACAGTGGCTTCATTACAACCTTTACAGGATGAAAAGTATATTTCCTGGATGGTTCAAGCAAACAGTAAATACATACAACAGAAAAAAAATCACTTGAGTCAACTCATGACTCACATTCTCACTAGGTCGGAATCGGACCTCTTTTGCTCTGGCACCCCTGCTCCGCCTGACTCCCCCACAGCAGCCCAGCTTTGCTCCTTCCACCCTCTCCTGTCGAATAAAGAACAGTGACTTCTGTGGGCACTTTACTCACAGAGAGAGCTGCCCCTTCAGCCCTGGCCCTGAAACCAGACAATTCCGTTCCTCCTTGTACGTCTCTGGTGCCTTCTGTACTGCTGTCCTTTCTCCAGAACAGAGGGTGGATGTGTGTGTGTGAGTGAGTCCATGGGGGGCCCTTTAGGTTGACACCTGGGTCCACAGCACCCCTCCATCTCACCCAGATGCAGTCCCCGCTGATTTTCACAGCCAGAGATTGTGGGGACTCCACTTCCTGGCACTGGTGCTCTGAGATGGGGAGCCTGGTGTGGAGCTGGGGTGCCTTGCCCCTCAGTGGGGACCTCCTCAGTCGAGATACCCCTCCCAATTCTTAACCACCACATGTGGGTGTGGGGATCAGTCTGTTTGGTGTCTTCGCCCTTCCTGTCAGTCTCGATGTGGCTTCTTCTTTATATCTTAGTTACAGGACTTCTGTCACCTAGGCTTCAGGTGGTTCTCGAGGATGGTGGTTCTATAATTTGTAATTCTGAAGTGGTCACGGAAAGAGGTGAGCATAGCGTTTACCTACTACACCATCTTGACCAGAAGTCTCAGTACCCTCTTCTAAACTCATGCCTTTTGGGCAGAATTCCTCTGGAACTCTTACTAGGTGTCTTAACTTCTGGGACGGTTCTCTGTGTCTCTTGGTAGCCCTTTTGTGTTATATTTGGAGATTCTGTCACGTCTTATCTTTCAGTTCATTCACTGGCTCTTTAGCCGAGTCCCATCTGCCATTCTTCATACAGTTAGTTTTAATATTCAACAACAGTTTACTTTAAAAAAAATAATTCACAGTTTGTAATTCCTGTTTGTTAGTTTGTACAAGCAAATCCCTCTTTTATTGCCCAGAGAAATAAATCCTTTTTAGAGTCTTCTGTTTTTTCCCATTTTCTCTAGTCTAAGTTACTTTTTTGTTGAATTTGTTGTTCCTCTTCTATGATGCTTACATTCTCCAGATTTTGGCGATTGTGGTTAGGCACCCAGCTTCTGGCCTGCAAAGGCCCTCCAGGAACGGAGGACTCAGGCCAGCAACCTGGCCTGGCCCATCAGTAATGCAGTTCTTAGGCGCTGCCAGAGAGGGCTTCTTTGTTTAGGGAGTTACTTCTTTTACATTCCAGAGATAATTCCCTTTCTGTTTCAAATAGAACTTTATTAAAACTTTATGGATGTCGAAAATTTGCCGTGGAAGGGCAATACTTTAGCACATGTTCATTTTAACATCTTTAAGTCATAAACCTATTTTTCAGAAAATTCCTGGTCTTCTTTTGGTCATGTTTTTCTCTCAGAACTTTTAGAATCATTTCATCAAGTTAAAACAATCCCTTTGGTACTTTGAAAGTTTAATTTCACAAACTAATTTAGATAAAAAACAAATGTCTGTTTTAAATACTGATTCATCTGAGCCAAGACCTTAAAATGTCTATTTATTTGTTCAATCTCCTCTTATTAACTCTGTGGAGTTTGAAACTTTGCTTCATTTGGGTCCTTCTCATTGCTTGTACACTTACCTTTAGATATTTACATTTTTTGCTCTTTGAGACTGGGATCGATTGTCTCATATTCTCAGGCTGGTTATTATTTGTAAATTGGCAATCAACTGAGTTTTGCATATTAGTGTTTTTAAAAATGACCTCACTTTATGGTTACTATTTCTAACAGTTTCTGAGTTTATTATCTTGGGTTTACCAAGCAGATATTCATGTAATTTTGTCCCCCCTTTCCTAATAAAAAAGGCCTAATAGTTTTATCAAAGGTAACACAGTTCAATGGTTGAGAACAGGGATTGGAAAAATGTTTCCTATAAAGATTTTTTCTGTAAAATTTTTTCTGTAAAACAAATAACACTTTAGGCTTTATGGGGTATACAGTGCTGTGTCGTAACTGCTCAACATTGCTATTGTAGCCATAAACAACCCGTAAATGAAGGAACATGGCTCCGTTTCAATCAAACATTATAGAGGTTTGCAAACTCCTAGAGTCTACTTGTAAGTTTAAGTAAAGTCAGTCTGCCCACGTTCAAATCTAGTCTTCAGCATTTACTGGCTATGTAACTTTGGGCAGGTTTCTTAAATTCTTATTGCCCAGTTTCTACAACTTTATATGGTCATAAAAATAGGTTCTACATTAGTGGCACCTATTTGTGATATTATCATAATCTCTGGCAATGAGATAAAAATATTCAACCACTAAAACAGTACTAGGTTCAAAATAAATGCTCTGTCATTATTAGCTATTTTTATTATTATTTGTACACTTGTTTTCTTCTCTTGCATGACTGAATTGCTTTACAGATCCCAAAACAATGTTAAGACCAAAGGAGCATATAGTGAGCATCCCTGTCTTGTTCTTAACATTAACACAAATGCTATTAGCGTTTCTCCATTAGAACATGACTTGCTCTGATTCTGGATATATGTTTATGAAATTAAAGAACTATTCATCTAATCAAATTTCACTCAGGTTATGAAAGCTGGAATCAATTTTAACTTTTATAAAACACCATTCTGGCTTCTATTATAATGATAACCCACTTTAAAAAAATCTCTTGCCCTATTTATAAAATCTATTTTCCCTAATGTCGAACAATTTTTCATGGTTAACATGAATCCCATTTGAATCACTGAATAGTGTTTATTTAAATTGCTGATGATTCATTATGCTCTCTCTGATCATTCATTGTGCTCTGGAATTATTTAAATTATATTAGTATAATCTATTTCTTAGAAGTTTGAAAAAGTAACCTGTTAGCTCTGAGACCAGAGCTCTTTTTGGGACATTAGCTTTCTGACATTTTTTCTTAAAAGATAAACAGACATCAAAACATAAAAGTTCAAAAAAAGTAAACAAAAATAAAATAGCATCTTCAACATATATAACAATAAAAGCTAAAAGATCCAATACACAAAGGGTATTATAAATCAGTAACAAGTGGATCACCAAATACAAAATTGGCAAAAGTCACAGGCAATTAATAGGCAAATAAATATTAATGATTAACAAAAAATATGGAAGACAAGTCAAGTATCGTTGAAGAGCATGCAAACTAAAATAAAGTATCGTCATTTATAAATCAGACTGGAAAATTCAGAACATGAAAAATGTCCAGTGATATAATGGTATCAGGCTTCTCACATACTGTTGGAGGTAGTAAAAGTGATTCAAGTTTTTCAGAAGACCATTTGGCAACATATATCACAATTTTAAATACAGATATATCTGTGAGTCAGCAACTCCACTTTAGGAATGTGTTCTGAAGAAAACCGACCCAAGCTGCCAGAGATGTTTACTGTAGAATTTTTTGTAATACTAAAAATCTGCAAACAATCCAAATGTTCTTCAATAAAATAGGAGATTAAGTAATGGCAGCACAGCCACACAATGGAATAGTATGCAGCCGTTATAAAGAGAGAACTCTATCCGTACACACTGGCCAGTTAAGTGTCCCTGAAACACTGTTCAGTTATAAAAGCCAACTGCAATACTGAATGTAGTGTATGATCCCATTTAAAAACAAAGGAAAACTAAAGAAAGAAAAATGCTAACACATGGAAGAAGTTCTGCAAGAATATGTAACCACCTGCTAGAAGAACTAAAGAAGGGAAAACAGAAAACTTTCCTCTGTCTAACTTACATAATTTAAAAAGAATTTTTAACAGGAAGATTTTATGATCAGAATTTGAAATAAATTTTGACAACTGTCTTGAGGTGTTACACAATGAAACTAATGTTCTTCAAATTCAGGCGACATTACTTGCTATTTTCAATTCTGAATATAGAATTCATGGCTTTGGCTAGAACTTTTTTGGCCAGTAACTGGACCTCTTGACTGCAACTCATCTCAGTCTGGGGTCAGAATAACCTTTATAAAACAGTAATATGTTCATTCTTCTTAAAATTGTTTGATAGCTTTCAGGATGAAATCTGTGTATTTTTAGCATAGATTACACAGGTTGTGACCTAGCCAACCACTGAATTCTGACTGACTTTCTACTCTGCTAGCAGATGATCTGGTTACATAATGGGTAACTACCTGAATGAAACGTGCTCTCTCATCTTTCTCTACCTGAACATGCACCTACATTGAGTATTTTCTACCATCTTCTGTTGGCTGACTTCTGTTCATTCTTCAAACCTCAGTTCAAAAGGTAAACCTCTAGGAAGTTTCTTCTATTTGTCACTGACCTCTCAGTTAAATTCTCCTAATTTCTATCCCTAGAGACACCCTCTACTACCTCTAATCTATGTTGTAAATGCCTAAAGTCTCTCATCGCTTCTTCTGCATCATCAAATTCTTGAAGCAGGGACTCACCTCATATCTTCTAGTACTTAGAATATGTTATTTAACAAAACCCAGTGGAATTTACTAGTGCTAGTAAGTTGATTTTATCTTCACCTACCAAATTTCCTCAAAATTGTTAATGGTTGAGAGTTGGTTAAAAAGCATAAAGTTTATGTATGTTATGTTACCATAATTTAAAATGTATTTGTGAATGATTACACAGCTTTAATTCATCTCACCTTCTAGTGAGTTCATTTCAATAAAACCTCCACTAGATGGCACCCAAGGAAAAGTGGAAACAAAACTCTCAGTCTGACAGTGGGGAAAAATGTACCTTCATAATAATGTATCACTTCTCTGTACCAAGGCTAAAGTGGGTGGTCTCTCTTCATGTGACACTTTTACTATACAGTCAGGATTTCTACTGTCTGTAGTTCTACTTAAAACAATCAGCTTTCAGCTGAGAGATTAATGAAAACTACAAGAAAGGAAATTGTGACAAGGACAAAATGCTATAAATTGAACGTCCATTCCCAGCTATCAGAGTAGTTTTATTAGATCAACCCTCCTACTAACAAAGGCTGTGAAATACAAAATACGTTAGAAGGCACAGCAGAAAACCAAGGGAGCCAGAACATGAGCTTCTGGGCAGAAAAGGAGCCTTTGCTGAACCGAGTCCTGCCTCCTCTGCCTCCATTCCCTTAAGACACTTGCCAGTTTCTGGGGAGCAGAAGCACAAAGCTAGGCCTTCTCCGGGGGCTAGAGATACAAAGATTGGAGTTCAGGGCTACCAGAAAGGACTCCGATAATCACGAGTCTGGAAAAAAGGAATAGCAGGAAGGTGATCTGCTGGCCTTTCACCTTGAAGGAATTTACAAATTCCTAAGATGCACGAAGTATGTGTGGGGAGGGAGGCCGGTGACTGCAGAGTCGCTGGAAGAGGCTGGGAAGCTAGGAAGGGCTTTCGGCACTTCCACAAAGATGAGGAGACAAATTCTGGCATTGGAGACCCCGCGGGAAGAGTGAACATAGGGGATACATAAAGTGGAGTCACTTACCTGAACTGCTCAAATTAACGTTATGAAGTTGGGGCATGAGGAAAGACTCCCTTCTTACTCTAACTAGCCTGAGAACTTAAACTGTCTGGAACTTTCCACGCCTGCATCAATGCCTGGCTATACATCCAGACCTCCAGATAACCCTCTAAAGTGCCCCCTGAGGGACTCACCTGTCCAGGCCTCCTGACTGCCATTATTCAGACCTCCAGCCATGACCAAGCCTCCTGGCACCCCTTCTCTCGACCACCGGGCACTTGTCATCCCGAACCCCTTGGCATCTGACTGATAACCACCTGGACCAATCCACTAGCTAAGAACGCGGGGCTGATTATTCTCCAGAATGCACTTTTTACTGTAAGAACTTCTAACTTTTCTTTCTTTGGAACACTTCTGGGTTGTTTCCTAGCTGTGTTCCAATTTTTCAAACTCCAAGAATCTTGAATAAATCTTTATCGTGTATTTCTAGCCAAAGCCTCCAGACTCTTTTGAGTCCTTTCAACAATCCTGAAGAGAGGCTCTGGGAAACACCCCAAGTTTGAGCTGAGAATAATGGAGGCTGTAGGAAGAACAGACTAATCCTGAAACACAGCCCTGAACCATTAGAATCCTTAATCGGATCAAGACTCCAACAGCCACTCGGAAGAAAATTAAATATCATCTGGAAGCTAGCAAGACCTACACAATTCCACAAGGGCAGGCTGACAAAGTTTGCGTCTGCTGTAGTATTTTTTGTTACATTAGACATATCTGGCTAAAACCGGTTCTGTGCAGTAACACGGTATCTCCCTGCCATCATTCCTGACCTTGCACACACAGATGCTTACACTTTTCACCCAGCACACATCGAAATGAAATGCTTTCTTGTTTTAAGTCTTCGTTTTTGTGCATGTGTTTTGAGAGATTAGTGTTAAGGGCTTTCATCAACTAGCTTTCCTCACCTCTATCCTCTCCATTCTGTGCTCTCAAAAGGACCAGGTAGATTTCCAGGTATATGAATAGGAGCAATATTAATGCTAGGTCCTAAATACACAAGGTAACACGAACGTGTTTGTAACTGTTTGCATATAAAACTGGTAGCAAAGATCAGATCAGCCGCTATATGTTGATAAAGAAAAGATAGGCAGGCATAGGATATGGACAGGCAATTTATAAAAAAAAATACGGAAAGAAAAATATCACAAAATAACAGTGTTAAGTAATGTCTTCTAAATAAGCAATTTTTGGGGGGTGGGGGGGGTAGTTCCCTGGCTGGGAATAAATAAGCTATTTTAAAAAAACTTTCTGAAAATATTTTTGAGACGTTAGCAAAGATGTCACATATTTCCTTATAACTAAAAAACAAACTGATACTGTAATACAAAATTACACTTCAATCTACCAACATGCTTCAGTGACATTTATAACTAAATTTATATTCTGAGAAAGAAAGCAACATTTTCCCAGAGTATTCTCTATTTATTAAAACAAGCAATCCCATCCAACAGGTTAACAATCACACGGTGATTACATCAAAACCCCGGACGTTAGTTAATGTGTGCTGTCTTATCAACGGTAATAAAACACCTATCGAAATTAAAATGCCACATCCTTTTACAAAACCTTTATTCATGACTGCACAATCTGATATAACAAACTCTTCTGCCAGAAAAACTGCCTTCTAAATGTAAAGAAAATAAATGTTTTGGCAAACTGGGAAAAAAAACCCTAAAAACAGAAATGTTTATGACATATACTTTTTAAAGGCTTGTTATTATGCTAGGAATAAAAATGTCAACTCCATATTTAAGGCTAGATTGAAGAGGGTTTCCAGTTTTATCACATATCCAACAAATCTAATACAAACTTTTTAGACTTTTATAATTTATAATATTTGTGACTGCACTGCTTTTGCCTTGAGGGCAATTTGCCAGCCCTAAGGAACACAATGTGAAAACATGTGGTTTTGGTGGCGCTGAACATCAAGAGAAACAAAATTTAAAGCTCCGGGCCTATTACAAAGTGGAGAGAGTTTTCTAAACCATATTCAAGACACACGAAGCTGGGACTCTCAGGGCTACACATTCAGGGTGAGAATGGCCCAGAAATAACCCAGCTCTTCAGGTTACATCTCCAGGATGGTCTGGGGAACTTCAACTCCTGAAGATTACGTTGAGTCCTGGACTAATAGTGCCCTGGGTGCCTTTAGAAATACACTAAATCCCTTCTTCTGGCTCAACCTAGGCCTCACATCATTCCTACAATTAAGTTTTAAAATCTAACAACTAGTACCTAGTCACAACTGAGCATGAGAAACCACTGCTAACAGAAACAAGCCCACAAAGATTTCAGATACTACAGCTGGTGCATGTATGTTTACTCTATTAAACTCTATTTAATTTAGAGCTTGAAAATATTTTCAGGGAACAAGAAGCTATAAAAAGTGACACTGCCAATTTTAAAGAGAACCAAACAATTTCTAGAAATAAAAAAGTAACTGAAATTATGAACTCAATTGATGAGTTTAACAATAATTAGAAGTAGATTCGAGATTCAATGACCTAGAAGGCAGATCAGAAACTATTATCCAGAATGCAGTATAGTGAAACAAAGAGATGCACACATAAAGAAGAGAGAAACTGAAGAGACAGAAGGTCTGACAATCAGACCCGTAAAGAGAGGAAAAAACAAGACAGGTAATATTTAAAGAGCTAATGAGTGAGACTTCTCCAGAACTGAGGCACCAATTCAAAATTGAGAGGGTGCTTCTCATAATGATGCTTAACACAGCAGACAGATGCCTTAATAATACTAAATTAAATTGATTTCAATAGCCATTTTTAAGATGAGACAGAAGAAATGCTGGGAAAAAACTAAGAAAATTTTGCAAAAAACACTGACAGCGAGGAATCATGTGCTGTAAGCAGATCTGAAAGTCTACTTAGAAAATTTGGAAGGAACATAAAACTCTTATCTTTTAAATAATCTCTACCTAATAAATTTGAATATTATTAAATGTTGACCATAATAATGAACTAGAATGGCTAAAGAATTCAAAGCTGAAAATAACATGAGCACTTAGATAGACATACATAATGTGTACGCGTATGTCTGTGTTTAGCACACGTCCATGAATGGCTTGCGAAGCCAAACAACAACAGACACCAAGTCTGACTTCCCACCACACAGTTTGGTGGTGAGAGAGGAGCAGGCAGTGACAGCTCTGAAGAAGTGACACAAGGCGATGTCTCTCAGTAGCTTAACTGGGAACTCAAGCTTGGAGTAAGTGGGCATTGTTCAAAAGCCTGCAAACTTCAGATGCCTGGGGTTTAGTATAAAGAATATACTAAACTGTACACTTAATAATGGTTAAAAATGGCACATTTTATGTTCTATACATTTTTTTACCACAATAAAAAAATTCCCACCCCCCCCAGAAAAGGAAAGAAAAGGAGGTTAGGGATAAGAGGGGAAGGGGTAGGCAGAAGTTAACAGTCTCATGGAAACTGAAGGAAAAAATACAAGGCATCCAGGGAGGGTGCAAGGAAGGAGTGAGGCAGGCCCGGGGGCAGACACGCTGAGGGACCTAACACCAGGAGTGCCCGAGGCAGAGAAGCATGCCCCGCGGTGTGCGCACCCCCCACCCCCCACCCCTTGCCCCGGCCTGAGCACAGAGCCTCGTGCTTTCAGTTCTGCCTCCTACAATGTTCTAACAACTTTACAGCCCTTCATTTATTGTGCTTTTTTTTCCTTTCAATTCCCAAGCCAATCAGCTCTCTGCCTTATTGAGTCAGCTCTTTCTGTGAAGCCATAAAGACTTCCTCCATCTCCTAGATTTATTATGCAATACACACACTGGAACAGTACTCTGCAATAAAGGCAACACACTACTGATACACACACCATGGATGAATCTTAAAAACATCATCCTGAGTGAAAGAAATTAGACAACACAAAACTGCTGTGCAATTCTATGCCTATGACACTGTAAACTGACAAAAGACTCATTTATGGTTGGGGGAACACCATTGGAGCACAGAGAAGGCACTGGGGAGCCTCCTGGGACCACAGAAATACTCCGTCTTGGCTCCCAGCTATAAACTGAGTATCTGAGCATTTCACTGCATGGAAATTGTAAACAACAGAACTGAGACTATTATAGAATTTCCTCAGTACCACTCAGCAAGACCTCTAAGTAAGTACAGGGAATACAACAGTCTCCTTGTAATTTTTATTCTTCTATTCACTTTTAGTGCAAACAGAACCATGTGGTACGTTTGATTTAAATGATTCACTTCCATTATAAGACGTGAAGTGATCTTCCTGCTTCTAATACAGGTAAAACCTTCCTTTGCTTTTCCCCATTTTATGTGTAAACAACGACCCTGTCTTTTGAATGACGTCCCTAGAATGCAGAAGAGCATCCATGTTCCTTTAGGTATCCAAAGGGAGACTTCGGTCTCTAGCTTAGAGGTTGATCCCTAAGACTTTTTTATTCACTTCCTCTTCATAAAAACAAAACTACTGATAACCTTTTTCGTTAAAAAAAAAAAGTTGCAGGTCAACTTTCTTTGTAATTGGTAGATGTATGACCACCTGGCTTTCACAAAAACTACCATTTTTAGGTTGTATGGCCGACTTCCTCTGTGCTTCTTTCCCTAAGAGGCAATTTTTTCAGCAGTAATGTTCAACAAAGGAGATACTGTATCAACAGCTTAAAAATAAATTCATTTCGATATGTTTTTCTCATTTACATTTGAATAGCAGTTGTCTAAGGTATCGGGCACTCTGTACATGAAATGAAAACTTCCAATCTTCTCCCTGGCTTTGATTTTTGTCACTGAATGAATTCTATAAAATTCGCCCCAATCTCACGACACACTCGTGTCCTGAGATTTTTTTTCTTTTGCATTACCAGCATAATATCCCCATACGCCCACCAATGCCACCCACTGTATAAAATTTGCAGCCTAGCAGCTCTGTTTGTTAGGACATACTCTTTTCAGCTCTATCAAGATCCTAATTTTCTACAAGAAAACACAATTCATTCATTCTCTTGCTTTATGCTTTGAGCACAGACATAAGCAGTTGAAGTTTTTCAGGTATTTTTCACATGTTAATTAGATGCAGATGACTGTTCATCCATGTTGTGAAATTCTCTATTTTAGTAGAGCACACATCAATCTAAATCTTAGGCTCTTTCAAATCAATTAACTTTTCTAAGGTTTTCAGTTTTGAAATTGTGTGGTTGATATTGCTAACCTTGTATTATTTTATTTCAAATAGAATGTTTTTTTCCAGATATACCCTATGTATCTAAAAGATGCCTTCTAGTTAGGAAAGCAGAACAGTCTAGAACCTATGACATGGCTTGCCTAACTTCTCCCCCTTACCATGCTCACAAGATAGTAAGTGATTGGGAGGATCAAGACTTCACTGTCTATACCTCACAGAAACAGTAAAACAAGTGCTTTTGAAGAGCACCAGCAAAAAGCCATTTTCTATTGAATGCAGAGAGACAAGTCTTATCACAAGTCACTTCCAAAGGTATCAATGACAATTATGGCACCGTCAATGCTTACCTCAGGTAGGTGTCCTGGGGCTCCCAATTCCACGGTACAATCAAATCCAAGTTATACTTAACTAGAGATTATACTGTATGCGGCAGAATAAAAGTTCCTATAAATTGATTTGCTAAAAGTCTGCAGGAAGTTCTTTTCCTGCAATAAATCTTTGCTTGTTAAATACTAATTATCCACTCTATAAGCCTTGACTTTTCTCACACTCAATTTCTCAACCTTGGCACTACTGACATTTTGGGATGCGTAATTCTTTGTTTTGAGAGGCTGTTCTATATACTGGGATGTTTAGTAGCATCCCAGCTTCTATCCATTAGATGCCATCAGTGTCTCCCAGGGGTGAAAATAAAAATGTCTTCAGATACCGCCAAATGTCCATTGAGACACAAAAAGCTTGTTTCTGAACCACTTCACTAAATCAGAATCTTGCATCTCAGAAAAGATCTGGGAATTAGGTAAAGCTGTTTGGTATCTTCCAAAGCCGATGTTCAGGTGCTATAGAAACCAAACTAAATAAAAAAACATTCTAGAGTCAAGTAGAGTTATTTCTATATATTAGGCACTACATTATTGTTTGAATGAATTATGAATAATTATTCTATTCATGCTAGACATATTTCTGTTCAATGGCTACTTCCCACTCTTTTTTTTTTTTTTTTTTTTGGTGGTTCCCTGGCTGGGAATCGAACCTAGGCCGTGGCATTGAGAGTGCCGAAGCCTAGCCACTACACCACCAGGGAACCCCTGCCACTCTCTTTATTTTAAGAATAAATAAAACAGAAGGAGATTTAACAGGAAAATGGGAGCCAGAGAAGAAGGAAGTCGAAGAAAGAAATTTTAGGCAATCTGAGATTCATTTTCTTAAAATTACTGGCATTTCAACAGATGCACGATAGATACATTTACTACTTGCTTTCTATGCATCTAGGCACTCTTACCTATATAACATAACTGGAAAAGTCTTTGGAAAATGAAAACATTTTGCTCTGTTACCTTGGATATGTATCCCAGTATTTGTGTAGAATTGTTTAGTGGGCCAAATATGAGAACACTAAGCTAAGAGGCTTTATACTATTATAGCTTAATCATATTCTTTTGAGTGTATGAGTCACAGGATGATACAGTTTACTGTCCTTATTTCCCTGTCATTTCAGATTCTTATGACACTGTTCTAAAAATTAAAAGTTGAAAACCTACCTTCATGATATGTCCTTCCTTTGATAACCTCATACAATTGGAACCAAGATCTTAGGACCTATTTTCATTTATCAACTATATGACCAAGAAAATACACATTGTTTATTACTCTTTTTTAAATCATGTTATCAATTTTTTAATAGTCTAATCATTAAATAATATCCATCATTTTTGAGCAGACAGTAAGGTTCTTACCTACAAGCAACATTTGGATCAGCATTTCTTGAAAGTAGCAGCTCTACACATTTCAAGATCTTTTCCTCTGAGCCACAAGCAGAACAGGCAGTTATCAAAACCGTTTGCTTATCTACGGTGAATAGAAAAATGAGCAACCTCGCACATCAGTGTGTATGACTTCTTTTACCATTCAGAAGATTCTAAATATTTACAGCACTCTTAAAATTCTACAAGTATAATCTATTTCCAAATCTCTTGCACTTAGCAGATAACTAACTTTATGCCTTCCTTCATCAAAAAATGAGATTAGGGATGAAATGCCTTAGTCTTCAAATTATATCTATAATTCATTTCTTAATTTCCTTTCTCTATTCCTTCAAGAGAACTGGAAGGTAGTTAAGAGCATGCATTCAGTGTAGAGATGCTGCCCAGGGTTGAATGCTTTTTGGTTAAAATTTGCCTTGCTGAACTCATGGTTGAAAAACAATGATATTCTCTGATTTCACTTCTTTACTTCTCTCCCCTTCATTTGACACCTCACTGAAGTCGGGCTTATGCCCAAATCATCCTACTGAAAATGACCTAACTGCCACATCTATTGGTTTCTTTTCAGTCCTTTTCTACTTGTCCTCTCTTGAGCTCACCTGATTTACTAAAACGCATCTTCCCTTGGCTCCCACTACATCAGCAGACATGGGGGTAGATGAAAAAGACAAAAACACTTCTTAAGTAAGAATGTGACGGGGGTGCCCTGGTGGTCTGGTGGTTAGGTTTCAGCGTTCTCACCGCTGTGACCTGGGCTCAATTTCCGCTCAGGTAACCAACCAAAAAAAAAAAAAAAAAAAAAAAAAAAAAAAAAAGAAAAAAGAATGTGAAAATTCAAAACAGGTCATGGCAGCCGTAGTTTACCTCAGTGGCTCAACTGACCAAGTATATTCTAGTCCCAGTTCTGCCACTAATAACCTGGAACTACAGTGATATCTCAATATCTCAGTTGGTCGATTTTTACATCGTAAGCTAGTATCTGTCCTCTTCACCTGATGAGACTGTTGCTGGATACATAAAAGAATTTATGTGGACATTTTATGAGAAAGAGAAAACATTTTATAACTGTAAAGTATTCCTCTGATTACAAGAAGCAGAGAAAGAAAACTTAATTTTTTGGATAATATTTTATACACTTTCAAAAATCTCATCCCTAAATTTAGCTTTCAATGGGTGATATTTTAAAATGACATAATAAAAAGGAAAAACCCATCACAGCAGCTTATTAAACATCTAACTATCAATGAGATGGGAATGTAAATAAAATATGTAAATGAGAAAAAATGTAAATGGTTTTACAAATATCCAATATAGGTACAAATTTAATGTGAAAATTAATTCTAAAATAAAACCTAAACCTGAATTATGAAATGAATTTAATTGCCTACTGGAAACATGTTAAAAATAAGTAATCAGTAATTCACTATAATAACTAAACTGGATTTGCACATATGCTCTTATATTTCAAAAGCACTCAAAACAGTACTGAGTAGAAATTATTTAATAATAAAGGAAAAATGTCGATTTTAAAAACTACCTTTGAAACAACTTTAAATAATGTAATTCAGAGTTGAGTTTTAAATTCCAAGGACTGATTTTTCCAATAATTTTCCACAAAATTATCAGCTTCTTGATGTTTTATTTCAATACATTTTTTCCTTTACAAAAATAATTCAAATCCTCTAACACAGAAGTTAAAGATATATAATAACACAACCAGTTATAAAGTTAACATAAATGGAATCTAGCTCTTTGGAAAGAGAATTTTTCAAAATTTTTATGGTTATTAATTGGATTTTGTATGTTATTTACGTAATTTAACTACAGGATGCGTTTCTTAAAACTGCTCTAAATTTTTTCACTTTGCATAAAAGCTGCTTCAGAATCAAGAAAAATCAGTTAACACAATCAGTCACGTTAGCTCAAACACCCTTACTCTTTTTTTCAATGACAAAGGTATTTTATTTTAAAGTGAATATATGAAAACAGAGCGGGAGAGTGTGTATCATCACCCCTGAAGAGAATATAATTAGGCTTCTAACCAGAGAAATACACAAAGCAAATTTCCACATGGGGCCAGTGACACAACGGGGAACACATTAAATATTTAAAACGTCTTACCCTTATCAAAGCTCGCGTTAGCACCTCTGTCCAAAAGGACCCGCACCAGCTCTACATTGCAAATGCTAGCAGCATACATAAGGGGAGTCCATCCATATCGAAAGGTGGACTCTACACTAATGCCTGTCAAAACGAAAACAAGCTTTTAGATGCCTCCACCACCCAAATCAATCAATCAATCAATCAATCAATCAGTCAATCACTATCACCTTAAGATACCTAAAGTGGGAGTTCCCTGATGGTGTAGTGGCTTAAGGTTTCGGCGCTGGCGCTGTCAGCGCTGTGGCCTGGGTTCGATTCCCAGTCAGGGAGCTACCCACATACCAAAAAGGAAAAAAAAAAAAGATACCTAAAGTACTGGGCATTGTGACATGACCATGTACTTTACAATAGGAAGGAATTTCTTGGTAATGACTTCAGAAAAATAGAAAATGGTTATATCTAGACTTCAGCTGACTTCATTTTCACAATAGGCATTATGCTCCAAGAGACCTGATGTAACAAATGGTTTACCCTGTATTATATACAATTTCTATATTATAACATGTTTTACATGCCATCATTTTCTCTCTGGGGAGCTGGAAAAGGTTCCACAGAGGTAAAACGTCTTTTTAATTAAATTATTATACATTTCTATGGTGGGAAACACCACATATGTTCCTAAGATTCCCTTAACTTCCTTCCAACGCAGAACTTACCCCTGGGTGACTGGTCAAACAAAAGGCTAAAAAGACAGGTTAGGGTTAGATGCTGCAAGCCGATAAGAAATGCAGAAATGCTGACCGTGCTTGGTGATCCAGGCATCAACATCATTCTATTTGTATTATAATGACAACAAAGGCACAGCTGTTGAGAGTGGGACAGGAGTCAGGGACACCAGTTAGGAGGCTAAAAGCCCATGAAAAAGTCAGAGCAAGGGCGGTGGAGAGAAAGAGGACAGAACACAAAAGAACATTTCAAAGGCAGGATCACCAGAATTTAAAAGTACTTGGAGGAGGGGGAGTGACAGAGAAGAACAGGTCAAAGATGGCCATCAGGTTCCAGCTTGGACAAATGGAGGACAAGCAGTGTGCTGGAATGGAGGGGCACAGATGAGATGTCAGGCCTGAGGGGGAGGATCAAGTTTTAAAGCCACTACCCAGGATGGGACGGGAAGGGACAGATAATAACTGTTAAGGAAGGACAGAGCCAGCTGACCCCCAATGCCTATCATCATTAATGGTACAAATCCTTGAAGTCACCTGATTTTCTCCCACAGCACTGACTGGTTTGGTCATGCAAAAAAAGGGAAAAATGGGTTTGAGGCCTGGGAAGAGCATCGAGGACGTGAGATGAAAACGAGGGTGCAATGAAGCAGCAGACGCAGCCTATTCGGTTTGTGTAAAGCCTTTCCTACAGAGAGACCAAGATTTAAATGGCAATCTGTCTCTTCCACCTAAGAAACACACACTGATGTTCAGAAAGAAAACAGAACACTTTTCTGTTTCCAAGAAGGAAAATGTATATGTGAAAGCTGCGCAGTATAGGCTCGCCTTTAACACCTTTCAATGGACAGTTTCATAGTCTGTGGCTGTAAAAGGAGGGGGTGCCACCCACAAAGGTGAAGGTCCTATCAATGAATCAATGCACACTTGGGGGAGGACCCACTTTTTTCTGCAGGAACACTAAGGTGCTGAAAGAGTATATATGTCAAAGTCCCCGGTGTCTAACTTCAATTGATTTAAGGTGCATGAAGATTACAGACAGAAAACATGAAACCACCTTAGTACCTACAGATACTGCTGGCTCAACCTGTCTTCTCTAACAAACTTTCTTTTTTGAACTGAAAGCATGTGAATGAGATCAGAAAAAAGATTTTTTCTCATTATTGTTTCCTTATTGCCATTATTGCTCAAACTGTGACAACACAGGTAAAAAAGAAAAAATGTGAAGAAAAGGATAAGAAAATGTGGCATGCTAGTATAAAAATTCGTAATAATCATCATCTTGAAGACTCAAAAAAGCATCTATTATATATGCTCTAAGCATAGTATAAAAACAGTAAGTTTAAGAGGATTGACAAAATATATTCATGTAGCACAAAAACCCTCAAAATAACACATTGTTTGGGGATATCTACATATAGAATCGAAGTCTAAAGATAACATGGGAAAAATAAATACTAACTATAGGGGAGTGGTAGTCTCCAGTGGGAAAGAGGTCTCCATAGCTCTCTGGGTGTGTGAAAGAGTTAATAATACAAGAGAATGGAAAACATGAGTACACAACAAAACAACAAAACCTGTGACACCTCTGAACTGTTAAGAGTGGTTGATGCTAAGGGAGCTTTCACTTCTTATTAAACTTTTCAACCGGTGCAGAAATATGTGTCAAAGAGGAGAATGATTTTGAAAGGCAGAGAATTAAAAATACTTTTTTAAAGTGTTAAATAACAACAGCTGGAAGGAAGGACACCAGGAGATGCTAAAGCAGGAATTCCCTTTGAAAGTGAGACTTCGGGAGTTCCCTTGGTGGTGTAGTGGCTTAAGGCTTCGGCGCTGGCGCTGTCAGTGCTGTGGCCTGGGTTCGATTCCCAGCCAGGGAGCTACCCACATACCAAAAAGCAAAAAAAAAAAAAGTGAGACTTCACGGGTAATGGGAGAGAACATGGGGGAAAGGAGATCTTTCTACTTGTAACTAGGTATTTATTATTGGCTAAAATTAACTTTAAAAACTTTTGTAATTAAACAATTTTAAAAGGTTGGCGAAATTCCTACTTTACCAGCAGGTTCTTTCCAAGTCCTAATCCTTCAGGAGGCTCCGTCACTCTGTCCCACCTCGTCCCACTACTCCTGAGGCAAACTCTTTTCTGAAACAGAGTTCTTTCTATTCTGTCACATAAAACACTACGCACCTGCCTGCCTGTGTTTATAGCAGGTATGAGGCCTCTTTCAATTATTCACATTTTATCCAGTTTCGCTCTTCAATTACAAACTCATGTTCCATTGTCCAGAGTCAGAGTCTTGTTGTTACAGCTAATATTTACGTAATGCCTACTGTGTGCTAAGAATTTTATTAATGTCTTCTCTCATTTTAATCCTCCCTCCCCAAAAAAACCTGTGATATAATGCGTCCCCATTTAAAAAAGGGGGAAATTGAAGCTTAGGAAGGTTTGGTAACTTGGTCAAGATTACAGAGCCATCAAGTGGAAGGACTAAAAATCAAACCCTGAACTCTTTCCAAAATGATTTACTTTGCGCTAAAGTACACCATGAAGCGTCTCTAGCATAGAAGAAAAACATTTTTCTATATACAATGTCATTTAACTATTTGGAGTGTGAACGTTTTGTTTACAAGTAGATGGTAAATGCCTCTTGAAGTGTATGAATTAACCAAAGCTACAAGGGTGACATTCCAAACTTGAGGGGAGAGGAAAACAGGGCAAACAGAACTCACTCAGAGTCAAGCAAGATCCGTAGGACACTTGCTATATTAGCATTCACTGTGATTCCATTAGAGAAGCAACCCAAAACTTTTAAAGAAACAGTTGCGAACTTAAGACAACCGTGTTGAGCTGAAAAGATCCTTTATCTCTCACCAGAATTTAGGAGCTCCTTGACCAGTACAATGTCGCCTGTGGTCAATGCTTTCTTAAATGTCTCATTCTTGTCTTCAATGGGTAACGGTCCTCTTAATTTCTAAAAAAGCAGAAAGTCAAAATTAAAAAAAAAATCTTGTTATACACATTTTCATTTTCAATGCGGCAGAAACCATGTTTTAGGAACCATGTTGGTTTTAGGTACTTTTTGGGGGACAAGGGGGATATACAAAGTTTGTAAAGAATTCATGTCTAAAATCGTTAAAGGGAAGGTAATGACGGGCCCAATCCCAAGTGAAAAGCTACATCGGCAACCCCAGGGGCGCAGGCGGTGGGAAGCACGTGCGGGAAACAAGGGGAAAACCTGTGTATCTACGAGGAAAACAAGTTAGGGGACACGCAGGCCAGGACGTGAGGTTACACGCCACCGGGCCCTCGAGGGCCAGGGGAGGCCGATCCAGGCGCGGGGAAGAGGAAACCCCTCTGCTACCTGAGCTGCCCGATCGAGATAGCCAATCTCCCAGCCGTCATCCTCGCTCTCGCTACTCTCGCCTCCACCCGCCACCGCAAGGCCGCGCAGCGTGCTGGCCGCCATGCGTTCGGGCCACTGCCTATTCGCGCCGCTCTGGGCCCCTGCCCCGCCCCCCGCGCCTGCGCACTGCTGAGCGCCAAGGGCTGCGCGGGAAGGGGTGCGCCGGAAGCGGCGACGTGCGCGCGAGGGCCATGGGCCCTTCTGCGCAGGCGCGTGGCCTCGCGGGGTACCCTTCATCCCTCCTGTCGGCCCTGTGGCTGCGGGGCTTGAAAACCTGAGCGCCCAGCGGCGCTAGTGGGGCTGGCAGGGCTGAGCCCAGCTCCTGGCCGATGCTTCCAGTTCCTTCGGGGCCCTTATCCTTTATTCTTTGTAGGGTATTTGCCTGATGAAGTGCTTGCTCTTTAAGGATTGACCCATTGTAGCAGGAGCAGAAGGGGAATTTTATGCCAAGTAAGACTAGGCTTTCCCCAACGCCCCCATCGCTCTAAGCTGCCCCCTGCCAAATCCAGTGTGAAGCATGTGTACCCTGGGAGAGGGACTGTTCTTGGTCAGACTGCACCTCTCAGGAAGCCACCAGACAAATGGGAGCCCACAGAAGAGCCAGGAGAACGCTTCCTTTAAATTTCATGTGATCTCGGATCTCATTGTAGTCACCGAAACTTCAGAGCATCAGAACCCTTTTCCACCTAGAGAGTGTAGTGTACATGCACCGAAGCAAAAATTCAGTCAAGAAAAAGGGATTGAAGGAGTTCCCTGGTGATGTAGTGGCTAGGCTTCCGTGCCCTCAACGCTGTGGCCTGGGTTCGATTCCCAGCCAGAGAACTACCCCCTGTCCCCCGCCCCCCCCCAAAAAAAAAGAAAAGGGAGATTGCAAATAAGTAATTTTTTTAAAAAAGGGGGAGGGAATTGGGGAAGAGAGTGGCTCAAAAGAGCTGGGAAGAAGAAATGACTTAAATTTTCTGAGAGCGGGTAAATATTACAAACAACTCTAAGTGAAAGTGGCCCAAGCTTACTTTTCTGCATCTAACTTGCAGGTGAAGTTTTGGTGACACAGGGATTATCTTTGCCACCACAGAAAAGTAGATCACCATCAGGGGAAAACACTTTTATGTACCGTAAGATGATTTAAAAGGAATGTAGCAGTGTATCATTCTTTGAAAGTTTTGCAATTTTTTTTTTCTTAAGGAATCTTTGATGTCAGATTTTGAAGTTATTTACTTCAGGGACTTCCAGAGATAAGAATTTTTAAGTAGTTTGGTTGTTTTGGAACCATGCCTGTCTTTCCAAGTGCGTTCATTCAATAAATGCCATGGCTCATCGAACACACCTGGGTTTGAGAGGCAACATCAAAGGCAGCCTCATGGAGCTCACATTTTAATGAAGAAGACACAAAACTAGTAAATAAGACTATGACAGATTGTAGGTGACCCAAAGGAAATAAGTGCTCAGCTTCTGTGACCCAGCCATTTAGGTCGTTTATAGGTCAAATCATTTACTACCAGCAGTTGTGTGCTCTTGAGCAATTTACTTAGCCTCTTCTGCCTCAATTCCCTTATCGGTAAAATGGAGATAATGATAGGACCATGTATAAATAGGGTTGTTTCAGGATTAAGTAAAATAAGGCTGATCTCAATGTAAGAAGTAAATAAATCTTAGCTATTATTATTGTTATTGTTAGATAGTGTAGTTAAACCTGAGTAGAGTCATAAATGACTAGATAAAAAGGATCCAGCCACAAAAAAAGTGGGAAAGCAGAGCTTCCCTGGCAGAGAAGATGGTTACTACTGGGTCCAACCCAGGCCTGGGACGAGGGTGTGAAAGGAGAGGCTTCTATGGAGCAAAATTTAAGAGGCACTCACTCTCAGATTTCTGTAAGTTCTCAAATTTTGCACCACAGGTATCTCACCGTATTTTGCCATGTATAATGTACTCCTATGTATAATGCACACCCACGGTTTTGGCCCAATCTTTCAGGGAAAAACTTTCATTTTAATTTTTTAATTCAAATTTTTATTTTTTTATATTTAGATACTTTTTTTGTATTATAAAAGAATTTTAACTTTTGCTTTTTAACATATTATGAAGAAATTTTGTGTAACAAATAATTACAAAACCCAAGAACAGATACAAGGTACAAGAAATCTTATGTATAAAAGTTTTATATATATAAAAATTATTATCATATTTCAGAGTATTATTTTGCATATGGATATTGTTACTGATTTCTAGAGTTACTTTTTTTTTTTTTTTTTTTGGTGGTTCCCTGGCTGGGAATTGAACCCAGGCCATGGTGTTGAGAACGCCAATGCCTAGTCACTACACCACCAGGGAGCCCCTAAAGTTACATTTTTAACTCATAAGCATAAATAAAAGAATTAAAAACATTTATATACATATGGAATTAGTACTGATCTATGTATAATGCACATCCTTACTTTTCCCCTCACTAATTTGGGCAAAAACGTGTGCATTATACATGGCAAAATATGGTATATTAGCTTCCTAGGGCTACCATAACGAATTACCACAAACTGGATGGCTTATAACCACAGAGATTTATTCTCTCACTATTCTGGAGGCTAGAAGTCTGAAATCAAGGTGTCCACAGCATTGTGCTCCCTCTGAAGACTCTAGGGGAGAATCCTTCCTTATCTCTTTGTAGCTTTGGGGGGTTGCTGGCAATGCTTGGCATTCTTTGGTTCATGAGTGCATCACTTTAATCTCTATCTCTGTATTCAGGGGTTGACCTAATTTAGTAGTGTTAGTGGATTCAGGTGCTGCTTGCTGCCTCCAAAACCTGAGAGACAAGGTTGGTGGAAAGAAAAGTAGATTTATTCAAAATGCTGGCATTACTGGAGGATGGCAGACTCCTGTCCAAAGATCATCTCCCCATCCCAGCATGGCCAAAAGGTTTTATAGGCAAATAAGAGGAGGCAGAATAAAGGAAACGGGGAGGTGGCCCAGCAATTCCTGGGCAATTTGCAAAAGAAAAGGCGCTTCATAGTGTATATTTGGTTTCGGGGGATAAGGGTGGATCTTATGCAGATGTTGAAAAGACTTCTTCCAAATCAGTGTAAACAGAGTCATTGAAACTGCACTAAGCAAGGAAAACAAAAGGAAAAAGTTTTAACCCAGTGCCCCATATATGTCACCTAGCATAATGGCTTCAAGATCCACTTTACAGCATATATCTGTGCTTCATTCCTTGTTATGCTGAATACTGCATGCTATTGATTTTAGAAGGTGATTTCAGGAGGTGCAGGACCTATTGAAAGACTAATGTAATCACGAACTGGAGACATCGCAGGAGAAATGGGGAGGTGAGGACTCATCCAAATTGTCTTGTGAATTAGAATCAATAGGATTTGGTGACTGTGTATAAAGGATGACGGAGAAGAGGGCGTCAAAGCTCATGTAACAAGAAAACAAGGAAAGGAAGATGTTCTGAGGAAATGGAGATAAGTCTTGTTCTGCATCCATGTCCAGAGAAGGTCTCAATCTCCCCAGAGGGGCCTGGGCTATCGGTTCAGCTTTAGAGATTATCTTCCCAATAGGCAATAATGGCCAAGGGATAGGATGAGGAGATCGGAGGAGGGTCAGAGAGGGGAAGGAAACAGCAAAGGAGCCTGAGAAATAGTGATTGAAGGAGTAGGAAACCTGGAAGAGCCAAATGCCTCAAAAATCTTGCACTGAATTGTCACCTAAGGTAATGACAGCAACAGTAACGATAGTTACTGTTTCATTTTACAGTACTTCCTATCCGCCAGTCCATGGTCTAAGGCAACCTTGTCCCACCTGTGAGCCGTGGGCCACCTGCGGCCCAGGATGGCTTTAAATACGGCCCAACACATGTTCATCAGCTTTCGTAAAACGTTGTGAGAGTTTTTGTGTGTAATTTTTTAAATTTAATTTAAAATTTTTATAGCTCATTGGCTATCATTGGAGTGAGTGTATTTTATGTGTGGCCCAAGATAATAATTCTTCTTCCAGTGTGGCCCAGGGAAGCCAAAAGATTGGACACCCCTCTTAAGGCCTCGATCTATATTAAGTCATTTAATTACACACACACCCTCTTGAGGTAAATACTACCTCGATTTTGCAGAAAGGGAAGTGGAGACACAGAAAGGGAAAGTCACCTGCCCAAAGCCACCCACCTGTCAGGGCTGGAATTCAAGGGCAGGAAGAAGTCCTGCAGTCCACACCCTTAGTGGTTTCCATCTAACTCTTAGGGAGCGCTGCCCTGGACCCTGACATTGTTCTAAGCCCCCTACCTCCATGCATTCACATGACCTTCACTGTAACTTTGTGAGGTAAGTGCTAGAAGTATTATCTCCCTTTGACTGAGGAGACTGAGGTACAGAAAGGTTCTGTTATCCACCCAAAGTAAAACACCTGCTAAGCGAAAGGGTCAGAATTCACCACAGCCTCCTCGGCTCCCAGGTTGCCCTGGGAAAGCCTGGTGCCCACAAATGCGTGCTCCCCGAGAAAGATGCTGGTGCCTCCCATGAGATCCTCTCGCGCTCTGTCTCTGATGCACTCCTTTCCACAGTGGGTTTCGTCCTCTGGCTCCTAAACCAGACTCAGGAGAGACCCAGATTCATTTACGGGTTCATCACCAGCTTCATTCCTGGCCAGATAAGCCATCGATCATTGGAGTTGGTCTGAAGGGATTTGGGAATTCTCCCAGGATGACTTCCTGGAGGAGGTCAGAAAGCCACCACTTTGTTCATGTCCTGGTTCCCTGACGAGCAGAGGCTGGTGAGACAAGGAAGGCAAGGAACCAGCTGGATCCAAGAAATCAGCAGCACTCCAGCTTGGCAGTCCCCAGCTCCTGGGTGTTCGTTCGTTTGCACGCGTTGACTTTCAAGCTGTGACTCACACATTAGTGACAGTTAGCTAATACGGTTCGTTTTACCATTACACATGGCAGTGCTGGATTTGGTGGGGAGCTGGTTGTATTTTTGATGTTATCACATTTTAAAAAATAATTCTCACTTATTTTCTGTAGGAATTTGTGGGGTAGTACTTTAAAAAATTCTGTTGGGAATTTTTAATCTTTAATTTCATCTAGGATTCAGTAGGGTTAACTGCCTCTTTTAAATATGATGTCTGGAGGCACACACATGGCAAACAGATTTTTTTCAATAATTAAAATGTATGTGCATAAGACAACAGGAGAGACAAGCAATTTTTTTATTATTAGAAAGCATGATTGATTCTACAAATACTGTGCTCCTACTATATTTTCTAGGCATGGAGGATGAAATTGTGAAAAGGACAGATAAGATTCTTGACTTCAGAATGTTTATAATCTGAAGAGAAACAAACAAATAAATACATACTTAAGTATCCCGTAATGATAAGTTCTCTACAGAGAAATTCACCAGGTGAAGGGGATAGAAAGGAATGGGAGGGAAAGGGGAATTTGAAATGGGGATTTCAGAGAAGACCCTCCACCCCTGAAGTGTTATTCTTAGTGTGATGGGAAGTTACCAGAATTTGATTTCCCATTTTCATAAGTCATTCTGGCTACACAGAGAAAAGACTGCAGGAAAACAAGAGTAGAAGCAGCAACATCCACTAGACTCCATTGCCACATCCTAGGCCCTCAACACTGCTGGTGCATTAGAATCATCTGGAGATGAGTGGAGGCAGCCCTAAACTAAGCCAGTGATATCCAAACCTCTAGGAGAAGGGTGCAGGAGTTGCTATTCCTCAAGGCTCCTCTGGTGACTTTAATATGTAGCCAGGGTTGGAAAAGATTGCAGAGGAAAGATGTCAGGGCTGCGTCTAGGGCAGATATCTGTATCCGGCAGGACAATGTGAAGAAACAGGACGTTAAGGTTAAGCTACTAAAACAAAACTAGATTCTTATCTGAATCGATTTTCTACTTTAAGGAATGCAATTGGATCAAAGAACAAAAATCTTTAAACAAAGAGGAAAAAATCATCAGGAAATTATAAAAATGGGTATCAGTTAAGAAGTTTTCATCAATATAATACCAAGAAGTAGTAGTTAATGAAATGTTTGTTTGTATCATGTTCATTTCTTCAAATATTCTGATATGCAGCCCAGGTATGAAAATGATTATAGAAGAAGGACCTGGGAGGCTAGGTCTACAGCACCTATCTTTGGAGTTAGCCACATTGAGGACACACACACACACACACAGGAGAACAGGCTGATGAATTATGCCTGCACTGTAATCATTTTTGTTACATTAGACAGATCTGGATATAACCAATTCCGTGCAGTCACATGGTAGCTCCTCTCCATGATTCTTGACCTTGCACACACAGATGCTGACATTTTTTCACCTAGTGCACGTCGACATGGAAGAGTGTTCAGACGTTTGGTTCAGACATCGTGCTGTTACTAAAAAGATTGGGAAAAGTTCCTCCAATTTTTTTGAAATGTTTGAAAAAGAAGGTGAGAAAAGAATGAATCCGAACTGTGAACTGTCACCGTATACCAAAATTAACTCAAAGTGTATTAAAGATCTCCACGTAAGACCTGAAACAATAAACTGTATACGGGGAAGCATCAGTACTAAAGTTACAGTCCTTGGGTTTATGAAGGACTTTATGAACCTGACTTCAAGGGCCAGGGAAGTAAAAGTAAAAATAAATGAATGGGACCATAGCAAACTAAAGAGCTTCTGCACAGTAAAAGAAACCATCAACAAAGCAAAGAAACAACCAAAAATAATTGCAAACAATGCCTCTGATAGGGGCTAATATCAAAAGTATATAAATACAACTCAACAACAAAAACCAAACACCCAATGAAAAAATGGGCAGAAGACCTAAACAGACACTTCTCCCAGGAGGACATACAAATGGCCAACCGATATATTAAAAAATGCTCAACGTCATTAGCCATTAGGAAAATGCAAAATGAGACACCACCTCACACCTGTGAGAATGGCTGTTATCAATAAGACACGGAATAACAAGTGCTGGAGAGGATGTGGAGATAAGGAACCCTCATACACTGCTGGTGGGAGTGCAAACTGGTACAGCTGCTATGCAGGACAGTGTGGCGCTTCCTCCAAAAATTAGGAACAAAGTTACCATATGACTCGGCAACTCCACTTCAGATATCTACCACCAAAATTTGAAAACCTTAGTCTGCAAAGATATATGTACCCCAATATTCATCGCAGCACTATGCACGGTGGCCAAGTCATAGAAACAGCCTAAATGTTCTTTGATAGATGACTGGCTACAGAAGCTGTGGTGCATACACACAATGGAATATTACTCAGCCATAAGAAAAGATGAAATAGGGCCATTTATGACAACATGAATAGACCTTGAGATCATCATGCAAAGCCAGACAGAAAAAACCAAGAACCATGTGATTTCACTCATATGTGGAACACAAAGCTGAAAGCACCAAAGAAACAAAAACTCATGGACACAGTCAGTAGTTTAGTAGTTAGTGGTGATCTGAGGGTAGGGGGGAGGGGGTGGGAGAGGAGGGACAGGGTCTCACATACATGGTGATGGAAGAGAACTGACTCTGGGTGATGAGCACATAACACAGCACACAGATGATGTAGAATGGTACACCTGGAACCTATGCAATTTTTACTAACCAATGTCACCCTGATAAATTTAACAATAAAATAAAAGGAAGAAAAGGAAAGGAAGGGGAGGGCTTCTTAAGGAAGATCATTACAGGTGATGAAACTTGGGTCCGTCGACAGGACCCTGAGAACAAAAGGCCGTCCATGGAAGACCGCCATCAGGGATCACCTTTTTTATTATTATTTTTTAATTTTTTTATTAGATCAAGAGAGTTTGCTCATGGTCTTCCAAAAGAGAGTAATTCACTAACTGAAAAAATTCAACACTCAGACCAGGATCCCTCCTATCCTTACCGGCCTCTTTTGTCCAATGACTGAATTATAGGAGTTAAAAAAAGGCTGACCACTTGCTTCAGTGAGGTTAATTCTGGGGTGCAATTTGTGCTCCAGAACTTTCCTGTGGGAGCAAACTGAACGTGGTCTTCATTTGAGCCCCATTCCCACTTCCCTGAGCAACACTTTTTCCTCTGCTTTTGGAAGTACACCTTAATAAAACTCCCCTCAGGCTGTTCAAGGACACCAACCTAACCTCAAACGGTCCCCTCATCCCATCTCCTAACCACCACAACACACTGCCTGCTTTTTTTTTTTTTTTATTGGATCAAGAGAATTTGCTCAGTTTTCTCTTTCAGTGGTATCAGTTCTCAGTAGAAGCTCCTTAATTGCTCCTGTGAATGGACAGGACAGTGGTTGAACCCCCGTGATGCATGCCTCGCGCGATCAGGCTCAGTTGCTCATATCCCACATTCTTTACAACTGAGAGTATTTTGAAGCTGAACACAGTACGTTTCGTAATCAGCCATGTGAGTGCCAGCCCAAGGATGGCCAGTGGAAATTTAACAGTGCGTTCCTCTGGGTAGAATTAGGATAAATATTTTGCATTGTTTTCTGTTAATGGAAATTACACTACTAAAAACAAAATTGAAATACATTCTGCTAACAGAAAATTATTATCCTGGAATATCATATATTTTCTCTATTCCAGACTCTGAGGGTTTTGTTTTGTTTTGTTTCTGCCTCTAGCTTTTCAGGTGCCTGTTAAGTACTGGAAGTAATATATATTATCATTCCTGTGAAGCAAATGGTATGTACATCCAGGATTTAAAAATGTATATGTAGAAATAAGGCTCAATGTCTGACTAGGAATTGCAAATGGTACTAAAGAAGAGTAAACAACAAAATAACGTGGCTTGGTGGTGCTCACGAAGGACTTAATTTTCCCAAGCACACATTGGCTGACTAAAATCTTAATCATTACAAATAACTTCTGTGTAATCAATTCACACAAAGCAATCCAGGGGAGGTCCTTTTTGCATACAGATTGCTTGCTTTTACTTCAAGGTCCAGGAAGCCAGTAGCATTTATAATGAATGGTGTACTTGTTGAACATTTAGGCAAACAATCTATTTGGGGGTGAAAGTGTAATTTATGTAATGGGAAATCATGCCACCCCCATCACACTGAGTGCAATGAAATGATAAATAGCTATCTGAAAAAAAAAAAGGAACAAGTACATGTAACTTATTAACATTAGAAAAAATACCTGACAAGTTTTTGTTCTCTTGGCTATGTCCCACCATCACCCCCCCACCCGCCACCCAACAAACACACACGAAACTTGGAGTTGGAGGAAAAGCTTTATTTTATTTAGGAACTAACTTAGAAATCAATGCCAACATGCCAGGACAGTTACTTATTTAAAAAGAAGTTTGGTAGTTGGCTCTCTCATTAAGAAGTGCTGATGTTAATTTAAAATAGCTATAGGGCAAGTGCTTCAATTAAATCTCTGAGCTCATACTCATCTAACAAATGCATGATGCATGGACATATGCAAAATCCATGACCCAGGTTTCTCAATCCTGGGTGTTCCTAAAAGAACTGCAAAATCCAAGTGTTCATTGAGAATAGAATAACTAAAGTTATCAAGAATATGTATACAGTGGGATACTTAATAAAAATGAGTGGAATACTGTTATGTACAATAATATGGATAAATCCCACAAACAAAATTTGAGTGAAAGGAGCCCGACGCTGAGGAGAACATACCATCAAATTCCACTTACATCAAATTAAAAAACAGGCAGAGTAATGCGTGGTGGTGGAAGTCAGAGAGTGTCTTCAGAGTAAGGTTGAGAAGTGACAAAGGGAGCCTTCTGTTTTGCTAGTATACTCTATTTCTTGATTGGATGGTAATCACTTGAGTGTATTCAACTTGTAAAAGGTCATCAAACTGAATACATATCATAATAATGGTGTGCTTTTCTGTATATTAAATTGCAAAAAAAAAAAAAAAAAAACAAACTTGAAAAAGCAAAAATCGCCATAAATGTATCTAAAAACTCCAGTGACCTAAAATGCACGGTCGTCATATTGTGTAATTAATAAGTCTGAATTTTCATACCAAACACAATAGAAATATATTGAAACTTAGGCTGTACACAACAAATTAAATTTGTATTGAGAAAGTAAGAAAGTGTGGAGAGACTGTCACCTCCCGGTTTTCTTCCCCCAGAGATCATCCCCTTTTGAGAGCAAGAGCTGGGCCATGAATGAGCCAATCACAAACACTCGTTTGCGTTTGTCTTGGGTTTTATGATCCATGCGAAAAGCTCAGTGTTGGTCTGGTACACAGAGAGCCCTCAACGCAGACATTGTTGACTTTTTTTTTTTTTTTTGGCATTTGCATCTCAATGTAGACTTAGGTTGAGTTTGTTAATAATGAAGACATTCAAGGCCATTTCACAAATGAACCTCATGCTTGCGCAACTTTTGGACCAAGGGAGTCATTCCTGTTTTACCGGATCCCGGGAGAACTGTTCAATGTCCAGGCTGTTGAGATCTTTATGGATTGGCCTTCGCTACTCTTCATTCTCAGCACTGATGGGAGTGTTACTAGGACTAGAGAGAACGCTCTGCACACCATCCTTAATAACCTCTGCTCTGGCTCTCCGGGATCAGTCATCAGATCCTATATGGTTATTTAATCAGGTGTGACGCTTGCTAATGGAACTCTCAGCCAGCCCATGTTTAATTTGTCAGTAAAGATGTAAGGATAGAAATGACAAAAAAAAAAATCTCTCTCATCCTGACATTTTTAGATGTTTGTATTCTTACTGTAACATGCGAGTTCCAAACATTATTTTTACTCCAATCTTAACTCAAATGTAAGTGGTAGAATAATATGATGGCAGATTCATCTGGCCTGTGACTAGTTCTACGACACGACACATTTCTGATGTTGTGTCTTTTGTTCAGGACGTGGTGTGGGAAGCTTCCTTCTCACTTTACTCTTTTCTGCCAGCAGAGGGCAGTCGAGGAAGAGGGGAGAAAAATAAAGGCTTCTCTTCCTGGCCTTGAGCCGAACTATTTCAAGACTTCTCTGAATTGTTTACAAAGCAGGATATTTTGTTTTCTCTTTAGTTATTATATTTTGAAAATAATTTAGCTAGGTATAATTTTTAATTTTATTGATGAATTTGGCTTAATTAATGACTTTTAGATGAAATGAGTGCTTTGAATTTTTAATTGTTTATAAATCAGTGATATGCTAGGGAATATGAAAATTCGTTCTATTTTGAAGTCATGTGTCTAAAATGTCCCCTCTTATTTTGGGTGTTGTTGGCTACTTAGACTCCTTTTGTATTGGTTTTCTAATTCAATTATGAATATGCTTATGTGTACATTTTCCACATATATCTGAATGCAGACATTTGGTCATTACTTCCCTATGCAGGTTCGTTAAGCACAGTTTTATTAATCAAATAATGGGCCTTTAAAACATAACTGAAGGCAACCCAAGTGCACGTCAATGGCAAGGTTTCTTTCACCTGCTTTAGTGGACCCCATGGTAGGTATGTGAAGATATTTCTACTCTTGCAACTTTAAAGTTGTTTAATCAGTAATAAAGCATCCTTTTCAAAACACTGAATGGTATGATGAACTATGTAATGGAGTGGTTCAGGACACCTTGCATGTAACCTTTGTTAAATCCAAAGTGAAGGGCAGGGAGTTCTTGATGGTGTAGTGGCTTAAGGCTTCGGCGCTGTCAGCGCTGCGGCCTGAGTTCGATTCCCACCCAGGGAGCTACCCACATACCAAAAAGCAAACAAACAAACAAACAAACAAACAAAAAAACAAAGTGAAGGGCAGCCTGGATTTTTGCCTTCTCCACTTAAATGATGCCATTGTTCTAGAAGGACGGAGCAGGGAGAAGCTGAGTAGGTTCTATCTCTGGGAAGATAACTCTCCATACTACTTACTCCAAATGTTAGGAATTCCTTCTTTCCTCTTCTTCCTGTAAACCTCATCTGAAGCGTTTCTTATTTTTTTGTTTTTGTTTTTTTCTGTCAAGCAGTTACATACAGTGTTTAGGACACTACTGGCAGAGAGGCAGTGCTTTATGACTGTTAGCTACCAGTAAAAGTCATCTACTTATCCCAGTTTAATCCACATCTTGAACTAGCCTGGAGAATCAAGTGCAGTGGATAACAATGGATTTTTCAACAAAAGGAAAAACTAGAAAAAACAATCTCATTCTCCAAAGTGCTAATTCTAGTCTTCATTTATTCAGTGGAAAGAAAAGCCTTGACTTGAGTGACTCTTAACAATCACTTTATTGAGCAAATGGGAGCAGTAATGTTTGTCACTTAGATGTCTTGGCCTAAATGCTTCCTGGTATTGTGAGAGGGTGTTAAATTTCCTGCTGGTGTATAATGAATATGTGATGGGATAAGGTCTAGTTCCTTGAGAGGAACCAGACTGGATGAGGAAGAAAGGTTTTCCTCCTGATGAGGAATCCCCCAGCTCTCACTAAGGAATATTTCAAAAGACAGAACAATAGAGAACTTCTGATCACCCCCTGAAGGCAGGTGAGCTCAGAGCCTGGGAAACAGATGGAGGAAGACCAGGAAGGGGCTTCAGGCCGGAGGAAAAAGCAAGTTTTTCTGGTCCCACAAAGAGGGCTGAATCTTCAGCCTTAAGGCTGCTTAGTGACAGCCTCCTGCTGATTTCCCATCCCGCCCTTGCCTGGTCCCAAGCCCCTAGGCCACTGTGCATGTTTAGTACAGCTTTATCTTCTCAGAATGCAATGCAGCGCAGGGCGCTTCCTTGTTCAAAAAACCCCATACTCCCCTTGTTTTGCCAACAGTGGTAGGAGAGGGCCTCCACCCTGCCCCGTGTGACACTAAACTCCATGGTCCCAACCTGATTGTCCATGTTCACTTCCTCTTCTGCTTGTCACAAAACAACCAAATGGTGCTCTTCCTAAATATGCCCCTCTGGGCTTGTGCTTTTCTCACTCATCTCTGACTGAGGATGGCTCCTTGTCCTTCAAGGTCATCTTCAATGACACCTCGTCTTGAAGACACTCTAATTCTTAACTCAGAATGATCTTGGTGCCACTGAATCTCAGGGCTCTTTGCATTTCTAGAACCACCCTCATCTTGTTCTGTTATCTACAAGAGATATTTTTGTACTTTTTTTTTTTTTATATGCTGACAATAAACTCATTGAATGTAGGGACTGTGTCTCGCCCCTAGAGAGTACCATGGTTCCTTATCGCTGGCAGAGCCTATCTGATATTGAGAAGGGCCACTGCATTTTTGGAGGTCCTAAGGATATTAAAAACTGAAGAAGACACTTAACCTGGCAGGGGAGATACCATGATCACGAAGGTGGTTTGCCCAGGGCGAGCCTTATCCATTGCACCGGATGTGCTGACCCCTGCGATGTCCCCAAATGCGGGAAACTCGACTGCATAATTTGTGGTAGTGGGGGACTGCGTTTGCGCTCTCCCCTGAAAAAGAAAAAGAGAAAAAAAAAACAGGAAAAAAAATGGAAGAAATGCCAGGGTTACAAAATGGTGGTGTATATTTTTTTATATTTTAGTGGTTCCCTGGCTGGGAATTGAACCCAGGCCACAGTGTTGAGAACACTGAAGCTTAGCCACTACACCACCAGGGAACCCCCTATTTTTATTTTTTGAGGAACCTCCATACTGTTTTCCATAGTGACTGCACCAATATTCAATTCCACCAACAGTGCGCAAGGGTTCCCTTTTCTCTGCATCCTCACCAACACTTGTTTGTTGACTTATTAATGACAGCCATTCTGACAGGTATGAGGTGATGTCTTATTGTGGTTTTAACTGGCATTTCTCTGATGATTAGTAACGTTGAGCATCTTTTCATATGTCTATTGGCTATCTATATGTCCTCTTTGGAGAATGTCTATTCAGGCTCTCTGCCCATTTTTAAGTGGAATTGTTTGTGTTTTTAGTGTTGGGCTATATGAGTAGTTCTTTATAAATTTTGGATACTAACCCCTTGACATATATATCATTGGTAAGTATCTCCTCACATTCAGTAGGTTGTCTTTTCGTTTTGTTGATGGTTTCTTTTGCTGTGCAAAAACTTTTTAATAGTTCCATCTGTTTACTTTTTCTTTCGTTTCCTCTGCCCCAGGAGATGTATCAGAAAGATATTACAAAGGGCCACGTGAGAACATACTGCCTATGTTTTCCCCTAGTTTTATGGTTTCAGGCCTTACATTTTAAGTCTTTAATCCATTTTGAGTTATCTTTTTACTCCATGTACAAGGATAATCACAGGATTTCTATAACATTGAACTCATAGTACAGTTTAGTTGATGTGACCTGGTAAATGAACACAAGTTTCATGTTGTATAGTAACTACGTTCTTTCCGTCTGGTCAGCGTAAGTCTGGGATTGTGCATTATCTGAGGTCCGGGCCTCTGGCTGTTTGTGTGAAGGACCCTGACACTTGCTGGACACCTGACAAATATTCACTGATGTGACTTAAATTTAGTTACTTGACAAAAGGTGCTGTATATAAATATAAAGCACTAATTCCTTTTTTATTTGGTCAGACTATTATTCAGAAATAAGATTGAAAGTTAATATTAACTTCTAACTTAATGCCTATAGTTTAACTTACTATTTTTACACTTGCTAGATCAAAGAACTAGATACTGGAGAGGAGGGGAAAAATTATTCATTCTGGGGAGTTCCCTGATGGTGTAGTGGCTTACGGCTTCGGCGCTGGCACTGTCAGCGCTGCGGCCTGGGTTCGATTCCCAGCCAGGGAGCTACCCACATACCAAAAAGCAAAAAAAAAAAAAAAAAAAAAAAATTACTCATTCTGATTGACTGACTGACTGACAAACTTCATGTGTACTGTGAGACACATAGAGGAGACTTGTAGTCTTTTTTTTTTTTTTTGCTTTTTGGTATGGGGGTAGCTCCCTGACTGGGAATCGAACCCAGGCCACAGCACTGACAGCGCCAGCGCCGAAGCCTTAAGCCACTACACCACCAGGGAACTCCCAAGACTTGTATTCTTTATTCCTCTCCTGCTTTAGTAATAAGGATGAACACTTAAAATTAGCAAGATTGATTTCTTGAAACTAGGCTAGATGCAAAAAAATAATGAAGATTCCAAAAATATTTAGAATTCATTGCCATATGGGTTCAAGTTGATATCAATACTAAATCATTCTCTGCTATCAGACAATATAGTTTTAAATTTGCCCAGTTATAAATGAACTGTGTATCTGTGTGATTCTCCTTCTAATAGAATACATAGAAGTCAGGTACACTTAGAAGCATGGACTCATTATTAAAATTACAATTGTTTATTTTTTGAAATGTATGTATTTAGGTACTCTTTTCTGATAAAATCTCATTCCTTTAGACTACCTAGTAGAATGATGTGTTTCAAGTCCTACTTTTACTAAATTAATATGAACCCAATCTTTTCCAGAACATTATTTTATACTGAAAAGGAGAAAAAGAAATGGAAATGACTGAGTTACTTGTGATAATTCAGTAATAAGCAATGAAGTTTGGTTATTTAAACATTAAGCATCTACCTTTTCTCTTAATTTCACACACCTGAGCAGCTGGACATATTCTCATAAACATCAAGTAGCAGGGATGGAGATGGACTAGGATCTAAGGCATGGTGAAGTTAGAGTGAATTCATTTATACTACATACAGGCAATTCTGAAATGCCCTCGTGAGAAGCATTCCTGAGACAGATTATTAAATATATGAAAACTTAAAAGATAATATTATTTGTCATATTCATTCATTAATTTATTTCAAATATATTTATTTATACTTATTTAAACTTTATCATACATTAAAAACATGTAAAAGTCTACAATAGCACTAGAAGTTTTTAATGATTGGATGTAAATTGTGGTATGAATAATCCATACCCATATGTCCTTTATATTTTTATTTTTTACCTATAATTTTTTTTTTTTAATGTGGGTAGTTTCCTGGCTGGGAATCAAATCCAGGCCGCAGCGTTGAGAGTGGCAAAGCCTAGCCACTGCACCACCAGGGAGCTCCCTACCTAAAAATTTTTTAATGTATCGAAAGGTAAAAGCATTTTGTGAACATACAGCATGCTTTTGAGTCTAGCACATGAAAACATTTAAAGAAATCTCAACATAACTAAAATTTAGGAAAAGTAAGTATTAAGATGCAAATGTTATCAAGGTAGAACTTTATGGAGAAAATTGAAGAGAGTGTTAGGACAGCTAAGGACAAATGTCAAGAGGACAGTTTGCACATACGAAAACATGCCCGGAAGCGTACTCCTCAAACTGACCTAAATGCCAGCACTTTCCAGCTGGGTAGGAGTATATATGGCCAACAGGTGTTTGGAAACACACTTATTCGTGTACAAAACTGTTAATTATGTAGTTGTGAAACATGCAGTGTAGTCCCCACCATTTCAAAAGACCCAACAAGAATTTAAAATCTGTCTGATTTTTTAAAAAACTATAAATTTAAATATTTCTGGACCACGTCACAAAACAAAACCCAGTATGTGTGTGTGCCCTTATTTACAGATCACCCCATGGACCTCCATGTTCAGAGCAAGAAAACTTCCATTACTCTCCGAACCCATCAGGTCTCTTTACCCTTCCTGCCAGCCGCAGGCCCTACCTAGACGCTGGTGTGTGAACTCTGGCCTGAATTTTTGGATGGGAGGTGCTTTGGCTACGCATACATGCCAAAAATCTGCGTGATATTAAGAAACCAGTTGAATTTTCCAGTTCAAATTCTTTCACTGGTGTTAACAGTAAATACTTAAATTCTCTTTTCTCAGTTTAAGGTCTCTCATTAAAAAATATAGAGAAAATTCATTCCACAGTTTTCTATTCTCAATGATTTGAGTTCACTGAATAGACATTTTAGCCCACACCAATGTAGTGAGACGGTGGTTTGGGGGTCAGGTAGCTCTAATTCAGGATGGCCTCGACTAGATAAAAGGCTGTAGGTGAATTTGTTTAAGATTCTTTTGAGCTCCACTTTCCTCAAGAGTGAAAGTGGTATAATAATAATTATCTTATAAGGATATTGAGATAATTAAATGGGGGAAACACATAAAAGTCTTAGCACCTCAAGGACTCAGTACTAATTAGTTTCCTGTGTTTAGTTTATCTTGGATACACTGTGGGTTTGACTCAGATCGAAAAACAGAACAGGAACAATCAAGTGAGAAAAAAAAAAAATCCATGTTTTGTGCCTCAGCGTCTTAAAATACCAGTTGTTCCACAAAGAAAAATCTTTTGAAAACACGTTTAACTCTGTATTTTCCAACAGAAGTATAAAAACTCTGGCTGGACAACATCAGATATTTCCAAGATCCTTTATTTATTTATTTTAAGTGAAATGTGAAAGCTCTTTGTGAGTTCACAGCAAATGTCTGTAAAACTTAAAGCTGAAGGTTGGTGATGTTGAATACAGAAGCATAAGAGAGAAGAGGGTGTAGAGATGGAAAGAAAAATCACACAGGTAGAATATAATTATTTAAGTAAATCCTTTTCCCAGAGAAAGTAAACAATAGACCCTTAAAGGTGAACCAGTTTTAGTGCATTTTCTAGAATGCAAATGATTTTTACATACTACAATTTCCGGTTATGCATGGATAGTGGTTTCACAACATTTAACACGTACCCCCATGAGATACAACTTGGTCAACTGGAGGAGTGCTTACTATCTTTTGTTGTACAGATTCCACTCATTTCCAAAGTTACTTTGCCCAGAACCTTCCCCCTACCCCCACCTCCAGCCCCTACTCCTTTCAGTGAGATTGTTTCATGTTTGTAAATACCACTAGATTCTCTTGTATTCAGCATTCCGTCCTGGAGTTCCCCCCAGTGCTAGACATTTGTCACCACTCTGCGGCCAAATTCACTTTTATTTTAAAAGTCACATAACTCTCGTAGTGAAGAGTTAATATTGCCTGAAAATTGGGTATGTGTGATGGATTCCATAGAATAGTTACCAATTATTGAATAGTTGTGTTGCAGTTTGATGGTTCTGAGTTGACAAGGGAACGTGAACATTTTATTTTTCTTGTGAGCTTTCTTGGGATCAAAAGATTTGCAGTTTTGCTTTGATTTATTTTAAAGAAATATTCATCGACTATTACTTTGTACATGACTTATTTCCCCCTTGGGGCAGAAAGATTTTCAAGGTCATAGAGTAACCCAGTTTGAAGCCAGTTTTTCAGAACTTATGCAGTTGATGCCCTAAGCCCTAGGCAAGAGAAATCATTAATTGAGAAAAATAAATACTAAGGGTATTAATTTTGAAAATGTTAAACATGAGATAAAAGGATCTGAGTGGGCATGATTTATTATGTTTCAGTATTAAAGACCATTAAACCTTTAAATTGTTAGTAATTCATTGTTGCATAGAAAATGTGCCAAAGATCAGTCAAATATTTTTCCTTATTTTTAAAATAAAAATTATATTTTAAAATAGCTTCAGATTTACAGAAAAAAATTGAAGAATACTACAGAAAGATTCTGTACACACCCTACTTAGTTTCCCGTATTAGTAACATCCTACTTTAGGATGGTACGTTTGTCACAATTAATTCATCCATACTGAGATATTCTTATTAACTGAAGTACGTATTTTATTCAGATTTCCTCAACTTTTACCTAATTATCTTTTTCTGTTTCAAGATCTCATCTACGAGAGTACATTCTGTTTAGTCCTATGTGCTTGGGCTCCTGTTGGCTGTTATAGCTTCTGAGACTTTCCTTATTTTTGATGAATGTGACAGGTTTTTTTCCACTTTTTATATAATTTATTTATTTGTAAGTTTATATTATTTAACTTTTTCTTTTTTAGTATTAGATTCAAGTGCATGAAACAACCAAGTGATTAGACATTTATGTACCTCACAAAGTAATAACCCCAGTAAGTCTATTACCCATCTGACACTGCACATAATGTTAGAATATTATTGACTATATTCCCTTTGCTGTACTATTCTTTAAAAATTATAGTTGACATTCAATATTACATTATATTAGTTTCAGGTGTACTGCGTAGTGGTTAGACATTTATGTAATTTATGAAGTGATCCCCGATAGGTCTCATATCCATCTGACACCATACACAGTTCTTACAGTATTATTGACAGTATTCCCCATACGGTACTTTACACCCCAGTGACTCTTTTGTAACTACCGATTTGAACTTCTTAATTCCCTCACCCTTCTCACCAGCACCCCCAACCTCCTTCTCACCTATCCACTCAGTCCGTTCCCTGCATCCATGCGTCCGTCTCTGCTGTTCGTTTGGTTATTCTGTTCTTTAGATTTCCTGTATAAGTGAGATCAGGTGGTATTTGTCTTAGTCCGACATAGTTCACTTAGCTGAATACTTTCTAGTCCATCCGTGTTGTCAAAAATGTTAAGATTTTATTCTTTTTATGGCCAAGTAATATTCCATTGTATATATATATCACTTCTTTTTTATCCAATTGTCTATTGATGGGCATTTTGGTTGTTTCCGCATTTTGGCTATTATAAATAACACTGCAATGAACAGAGGGGTGCATATATCTTTCCAAATCAGTGTTTTGGATTTCTCTGGATAAATACTCAGAAGTAGAATTTTTGAATCATCAGGTAATTGCATTTTTAATTTTTTGAGGAACCTTCATCCTATTTTCCATAGTGGCTGCATCATTTGCAGTCCCACCAACAGTGCACAGGGGCTCCCTTTTCTCCACATCCTCACCAACATTGTTTGTTGATTTATTAATGACTGCTATTCTGATAGGTGTGAGGTGGTATGTCATCGTGGTTTTAATTCACATTTCTCTGAAGATTAGTGATATTAAGCATCTTTTCATATGTCTATTGGCCATGTGTCTATCATCTTTGGAGAAATGTGTATTCAGGTCCTCTGCCCATTTTTAAGTTGGACTGTTTATATTTTTGGTGTTGTGTTGTATGAGTTCTTTATAAATTTTGGATATTAACCCTTCATCAGATGTATCACTGGCAAATATCTTCTCAAATTCAGTAAGATGTCTTTTCATTTTGTTCATGGTTTCCTTTGCTGTGCAAAAACTTTTTAGTTTGATATAGTGCCATTTGTTTACTTTGGAGCTCAACGGTTTTGATGAGTATTGTTCAGATATTTCGTAGAATCCTGTCAATTGAGAGTTGTCTTATGTTTTTGTTTTTGTTTGTTTGTTTTGTGATTAGACTATGGTTAAGGGTTTTGGGGAAAAGGATCACAGTGATAAAAAGTACCATTTTCATCGCATAATACCAAAGGAACATACTAACAACTTGACCATCTACTGTTGACATTCACCTTGCAACCTGACTGAGATAGTGTTTGTAACTCCTTCTGGGAAGTTACTCCTTTCTTCTCTTAATATTGTACTCTTGGAAGGATGTCATTGTCACAGCCTACACCTAAGGAATGGAGAGTTGAACTCCATGTCCTTGAGAGTGAAGTACCTACATAAATTATTTGGAATTTTTCTGTATAGGAAATTCAATGGGATTATAATTATTTTGTTGCTCAAATTGTTCCAGCTTTGGCCATTGCTAGTGGTAATGGGGGTCTTTCACCTGACACTTGTGTGTCTTTGAAATAGCCCCACCATTTGTGGGTTGTTATTTTTTATTTATTTTATTTATTTATTTTTAGTACTTTCTTACTTTGTGGCACTACAAGATGCTCTAGGCTCATCTTATGTATTTTGCATATTTCCTGCCCCAGGCCTAAAAGGAATCTCGTTCCTTTTATTGGAGGATGGTATTAGAACCAAGGTCTAGGCACTAGGGTGTGTTGGTTGCTACTGAAATGTCATTGCTTCCAGGCCCTTTCAGCAAATGAGGCAAGGGAATGTATGCATGTACAATAACTTGCTCATACACGGATGTATCGATATTTCTGTGTGCAACTATCTGTATCTTTATTAAGCTAAACACGAGTTCACACAATGTCTCTATTTCTAATCCAGTACCACATGAGTCATTCTAACCCTTCCCTTTGCTTATCTGTCGCTTACCACTCCAACAGTGAGAAATCTGCCTTCTACCATCTACTATCTTTTATTTACTTAATTTTTTATTTCCAGTTATACATGTCTAGTGGTTTCAGAATTGTTTGTTTGTTTTTTGGTAGTTCCCTGGCTGGGAATCGAACCCAGGCCGTGGCGTTAAGAGAGCAAAAACCTAGCCACTACACCACCAGGGAACTCCTGGTTTCAGAGATGTTAATGTATACCCCTATGGGATACAACTTTATCAACTAGAGGTATGCTTATAGCTTTAGTTTTATCTTTAGTTTTACAGATTCCACTCATTTCCAAAGTGACTTTGTCCAGAACTTTCCCCCTACCTGCCACCTGCTCCCTTCAGTGAGGTTGTTTCATGTTTGTAATACCATTGGATTCTCCTGTCACATTCTACATTTCGTCCTGCAGTTCTGCCCAATTGCTGATCTTCTAAGTGATTTTATAAAAATTTACATATATTAAGGATCACTCTTTTTGCTGTTAAGTTCTTTGGGTTTTGACAAATGCATAGTCTCCATACTAAATATCATACTAAATAGTCTCACCATCCTAAAAATATTTCTTGTGCTTTATTTATTTAACCCTCTCTCCCCAAACTCTTGGCAACCACTGATCTGTTTACCGTCCCCATATAGTTGCATATATAATTGATATCATACAGTATGCGGATTTTTCACACTGACTTCTTTGACTAACAATATGCATTTAAGATTTATTCATGTCTTTTTGTGGCTTGCTAGTTCATTCCTTTTCATTGCTGAGTAGTATTCCATCACAGACATGTACCACAGTTTGCTTATCTATTTACTGACTGAAATGAATCTTGTTTACTTGCAGATTTTGGCAAATAAAACTACTATAAACATTTGCATGCAGATTTTGTGTGTGTGTGTGGACATAAGTTTTCGAACCAGTTGGGTAAATACCTAGCAGTGTGATTGCCAGACTATGTAGTAAGATGACTTGTTTATTTAGCTTTGTAGGAACTGCCAGACAGTATCTCAAAGTGGCTGTACCACTTTGCGTTTCCACCAGCAGTCCTCGCCAGTGACTGGGGTTGCCGGTTTTGGACGTTAGCCATTCTAAAGGGCGAGCAGCGGTATCTCGTTGTTTCCGTCTGCAGTTCCCTACGGACATATGATAATGAGCATCTTTCATATGCTTATTTGCCATCTGCACACCTTCCTTGGTGCTATAGCTGTTCAGAAGTGTGGCCTTTCTTTAAACATTGAGTTTGTTTGCTTACTGTTGAATTTTATTTTTCCTTTCTTTGGAGGAAGTAAATAAAAAGTAAAACTGATTGAGAAGATGTGCTCTTAAAAAATAGTAAAGGATTATCCTATATACATCTCATTCCTTCACGGAAGAACCAGTTCAGCTTTCAGTGAGTCCCTAAATGTAAGGATGTGAAATTTGTAGCGCATACACACACACACACGCACACACACACACACACACACACATTTATTTTTATCCTATATCAAATAATATTAAAGTTTTTGCTGATATCAACTCATTTAATTCTCACAACAACCCAACGGAATAGAAATTTTTGTCTCCTTCATTTTACAAACAAGGACATCTCAATTCTCGGCCTGATAGAAAATAAATTTTAAAATGAGATTATCTAAAAACTGTTTTCTTACACAGTCAAATGAAAGTATATTTTAAATTTAATTATAAGTGAGCTTAGATTCCAGAAAATAGCCCATTTTTCTTGAATTATTTAGATTTGGTATAGATTTGTGTGAGAACACATTCAGGTGATTGAATAGCAGTTTAGAACTTTAAATCTAAATTTATTTTGCATCATTTTTTTAAATCTTCATTTTCTTGAAAGTAAGCAAAATAAAATGTAACAATCAAATAGGCTATGTTTCTCTGTTTTGGATCAGACAAATAATTTTCAGGAGTCATTTACTTTATTATCTGATAGTTATTCACACACACACACAAAGAATTTCTAAGACAATTCGAATGGTGACGAATTTGGGACTTGAAAAGCATAGCCGTGCTGTCGCAGCTGGCGGCTGGCTCCGAGCCTGGCGGATGAGCTAGTGGCCAAGACTGGGTGTCCCTGCCACCCCCACCCCCCACCCCTCCTGGCTCCCCTCCAGGGAGCTGTCAGTCACCAGGTTCCCACCGTACCAAGCGTTAGGCAGGTGCACCAAAGCTCGGGGTTTCTGTTGAAAGCCTGTGGGTCGTGTGACAAGAAGCTGGCCCAGCACCCGTGGGTCCTGAGGGCAGCGGGTGTGGCGCTCTGCTTTGCTCTGGGGGTAGGCTCTGCGGTGACAGGTGTGGGAGAACCTGCTGCAGACAGGCCTCTAGCGTGAGTGAGGAGGGTGCTCGGTCCTTTGGGCAAACAGGAGACTGAGACACTTCCACTCTGGAGGGTTCTAGTGATTTTTTGTTTCATGGAACAGATTTCCAAAAGAGAATTCCAAAAGGTGTGTTTTCTCTTACATGGTAAGAATTAATGCTTTTAACACGACAAAAATGAAATGCAGCGTAACTGTGACACATACGTAAAATACATAAAAGTCATAGGATTTGTAAGAATTTTAACACCTAAAGAATTAGTGGTATGGTGGTTATGGGTCATTTGTTTCAAGTGACCTGAGGGAAGTATTTTCTTCTCCCAACGGGGCATCTCTGCTACTACCTACAGTGATCTCCTCAGAAGAGTTTGTTTTCAGGCCTTTCATCTATTTCTTGGGATACAAATGAGGCCACATCTCTCTCATTTTATTTTTTCAATTACAGTTGACATTCTATATTATGTTAGTTTCAGGTGTATAGCTTAGTGGGTAGCCATTTATATCATTTGTAAAGTGTTCCTCCAATAAGTCTAGTACCCACCTGGCACCACACATACTTATTACAATATTACTGACAAGATTCCCCCTAAGCTGTACTTTATATCTTGGTGACTATTTTGTAACTTCCAGTTTGTACTTTTTAATCCCTTCACCTTTTCCACCCACGCCCCTAACCCCTCTCCCATCTAGCAATCATCAGTGTGTTCTACGTATCTATGAGTTTGTGTCTGCTTTGTTTGTTCATTTATTCTGTCCTTTAGATCCCACATGTAAGTGAGATCATATTTGTCTCTCTCTGTCTGAGTTATTTCACTTAGCATAATGCCCTCTAGGTCCATACATATTGTTGTGAACAATGAGATTTCATTCTTTTTCATGGCCAAGTAATATTTCATTGTATAAATGTATCACCTCTTCTTTATCAAATTGTCTACTGATGGGCACTTAGGTTTCTTTCATATCTTGGCTATTGTAAATAATGTTGCAGTGAACATAGGGGTGCATATATCTTTTTGAATTCGTGTTTTGGATTTCTTCAGATAAACACCCAGAAATAGAATTGCTGGGTCATAAGGTAGTTCAATTTTTCATTTTATGAGGAACCTCCATGTTTCCCATGTGGTTGCACCAGTTTGTAGTCCCACCAACAGTGCACAAGGGTTCCCTTTTTTCTACATCATCACCAACACTTATTTGCTGATTTATCGATGATGGCCATTCTGACAGGTATGAGGTGTTAGCTCATTGTGGTTTTAGATTGCATTTCCCTGATGATTAGTGACATTGAGCATCTCTTCATATGTCCATTGGCCATCTGTACATCCTCTTTGGAGAAATGTGTATTCAGGTCCTCTGTTCTTATTTTAATTGGATTGTTTATATTTTTGGTGTTGCATTGTCTGAGTTCTTCATAAATTTTGGATATTAACCTTTTATCAGATGCATCATTAGTGAATATCTTAACCCATCCAGTAGGGCATCTTTTTGTGTTCTTGGTGGTTTCCTTTGCTGTGCAAAAAGTTTTTTAGTTTGATGTGGTCCCATTTGTCTGTTCTCTCTTTTGTTTCCCTTGCCTGAGGAGCTATATCAGAAAAAATACTACTAAGAGCAAAGTCAGAAAGAACTGCCTATATTTTCTTCTAGGTCTTTCATGTTTTCAGATCTTATAGTTAAGTCTTTAATCCATTTTGAGTGTATTCTTATATATGGTGTAAGAAAGTCATTATTTCCAATTTTTTTTTGCATGAATCTGTCCAGTTTCCCCAACATGATGCATTAAATAGACTCTCTTTACCCCATTGTACATTCTTGCCTCCTTTGTCATAAATTAACTATAGAAGCATGTGTGTTATGTTCCATTGATTTTTGTGTCTATTTTTATGCCACAAAATTTTTGTGTCTATTTTTATGCTGGTTTGATTACTATAGTCTTGTAGTACACTTTGATATCAGGTAGTATTATACCTCCAACTCTGTTCTTCCTCAAGATTGCTGTGGCTATTTGGGGTCTCTTGTGGTGGCACATACATTTTAGGTTTATTTGTTCTAGTTACGTGAAAAATGCCTTTGGTATTTTGATAACGATTGCATTGAAACTATAGCTTTGGTATTATGAACAGTTTAATGTTATTACAATTTTTATCTGTGAACATGGCATATGCTTCCATTTATTTGTATCTTCCTCAGTTTCTTTCTTCAATGTCTTACAATTTTCTGAGTACAGGTCTTTTACCTCCTTGGTTAAATTTATTCTTAAGTATTTTATTTAATTTATTTTTGTATTGGTGTAATTATAAATGGGATTGTTTTCTTAATTTCTTTCTGATACTTAGTTAATGGTATATGTAAATGCAGCTAATTTCTGAATATTCATTTTGTATCCTGATACTTTACTGAAATCTTTATCCATTCTAATAGTTTTTCGGTGGAATCTTTAGTGTTTCCTATATGTAATATAATGTCATCCACAAAAACAGTTTTCCTTCTTTTTTTCACATTTGGATACCTTTTATTTCTCTTTCTTGTCTTATTGCTTCAGCGAGAGCTTCCCTCTTTATGACTTTTCCCCCCTCTTTCTTGTATTTTATATCATACTTCCAAATATAGGATTAAGTGTCCCAATGCATTTATAGTACTACAGTGATCAGGGAGTTTTGGTTTGCAAGGAGAATTGCAGCTCAAATTGGCAGAGGCAAATGGTAGAGATTTTATATCTAGGAAGAAACTTGCAAATAGACAAGAGTGGACATAGGAACTAGCAATGCCTGGAATAAAGTAGTAGCCTGCTAACATATGCTTTACTACTTGCTGTTAATACACAGAGAATTCTGCACACATTGATTTGGCTCTACCCTCCCTTGTGGCTGGAATACTACAGTATTATTGTGATTGGCAGTCCCTGATGGAACATTGTGGCTGAAGAGAAAGGGGAAACAGCTCCTGAAGTGTCTATCTGTGTGTTCTCTGAGTTGTATGATAAAGACAAGCTCTGGGAGGACAAGTCATATGTGTCCACCACTGGCACTTGAGTGTAAATATTTAGGAAATGCTGCCATTGTCATCCATTATTTGCATTCTGTTTAGAGGAAGATCCTCTCATCTTTGTTTTCTAAGCCTTTCTCATATTTTAAAAGGAATCTCTTTATAACTTGTAGATGTGGAAGCTAGCAAGAAGTCCAGAAACTTTGTCTTAAGTTCTTCCTCCACCCCCAATTCTCCAAGAACCTCAGGGTTTTCATCATCCAAAGGGGTCTTTGGGACACCAGAGAGGTGGAGAGAATGGAGGAGCTGACCTCTTCACTTGTCATATGTCCCATCCCATTTTCTGCAGCAGGGGGCTTTGTCACCAGAACTGTGCCACTGATGAAAATAGATCCCCCCACAGAGTCTGATGCACCCCAGTTTACTGCTGTGATTATCAGGTTTTTGAAACGGATCTCTGCACAGGTCACTGCCATTCTCAGAGGGAGATTCTCAGAAGCTCACTCCCTCAGCCTTAGCCTCAGCCAGAAGTAGGTTGTACTTGGACTTCTAAAGCTCTTCCAGTAGTTTCCAAAGCATCCTCAGCATCCCATAATGAGTAGGTAAAGGCAAGCTTTGTTTTAGCCACATAGTGGCCCACCTCCCACCCAGCAGTGAGGCATTGGCTCTACCCCTTTCCTCTCATGGTGTGTCACGTTCTCCTTGGGGATACTTGATCCATATCTGAGCATTTCCACTGGGGTGATCTCAGTTCCCCAGATAGATTCTAACTATGATGAACCTCAAAAGAAATAGAAAAAGAAAAGGTCTAATTCTCCCTTTCCCGCCTCATAGAGGTTTACCTACTTTCCGTTCCTCTACTGGAGAGTCCACTCAATGGATTCAGAAGAAATGAAGAAAAAAGAAGGAAAAGATACCTCCTCTGTGATAAGTCCATTTCCAGCTAAACAGAGAACCAGGTAGACACATTGCAAAAGGCAGCTTCTCTCAGTTACACAAACAAAACGACAGCTCTGTCTGGTCCAGTTACACACAGACACTGTGGTCGATTAAGTGCTCTGCTCTGGAACCAAACCACTGGTTCACTCAAATTCCACCTCTACCTCGTCTTGAATTTGGGCATGGCGCTTAACCGTCTGCACCTCAGTTTCTCCATTTGTAAAATGGAACAATGATGAAGAGAAAACATACCAACTCAAGGCATGAAATGTAATTTGGGCAGCAAACCAGTATGTACTGCACAACATTATTTTTCTTGTCTTTCCTTGCAAAGACAAGATCATGCTAAATTGAATTTACTAGTATAAAAAATGATAATTTTTATATTTTTTAGGTAAATCTTTTTAACAGTCAAATGTGTTTAGATAAAAATCGATACATGCAAAGGAGGAACCCCCTCCCCCCGAAAAAAAAAATCCTGGAATGACCTTCTGGAGGGCGGGCCCTGTGCAGGACAGGCTTCCCCGCTGGGTGAGTGTTTTAGGAGCCCGTCTGCATCCGGGTACCAGCTGGCATTGTGAGAGGCTGCGTTCGGCTTCAGTGAAGTTTTATGGAGACTCAACGCATTTGCCCATTTCACGATGGTGATTTACATGCACAACGTGCAGCGTGACGACGCACCTGCCCACACCGTGCTGAGTGTTTAGCAGTTTTTGACCCAAAATGGCATGACCCCTGTGCCCCGCCTCCCTATTCACCCCATCTTGCCCTGAGAGACTTTGCTTTTGTTTCTCCAGATCAAAAAAGTCCTCAAAGGGAAATGTTTTACCAACGTGGAAGAGGTGACACAAAACACGGCAGAAGCACCAAAAGGCATCCACATCGATGAGTTCAAAACCTGTATTGAGCCGTGGGAAACGTGTCTCCCTGGGTGTCTTGCATCAAACGGAGAGCACTTTGAAGGAGACTGAAGTTTAACCATGTCAGAATAAGTCCACAATTTTTTATAAATTAATTCTGGGATTTTTTTGGGTCCCCTCTCAGATTCGTCGGTGTGATTTTCTTTACATTACGCGGTACACTTTGTTCCAGAAAGGGTTCAGACAATTTTCATATCTTGAAGCATAATCTGTGCCCCTATAAAGAAGCGCCCCGAAGTGTTTTGCCTTCATTGCATCAGCGCTGCCTCCGCAGGTGGCCGCTTGCTGTCCCTCTGTGAGATGCAGGGACACAGGGAAGCAGGCGTGGAGGCCAAGAAGCCACAGTCACTGAACCAGGGATCGGCTGTCCTTTCGACCATGTGGATTAATCACCATAGTTTCACCAATCACAGTCAACCCGGAGATCAATACACGGCCCGAGCAGTGTCCTAAAACAACACAATCTCCAGACTCTGCCTAGGCAGGGTAGGTTAAAGCAAACCAGAAAGAAGACACGAGACCTGGGAATTCTCAAATTCTGGTTGCCCAGGCTGAAGAGCCTTCCCGGACTCACCCACGTCATGTTGTGTCCCTGGCTGGAATCATGGATCAGCATCAGAAATGACCATAAAATAAATGTTTCTGAGAAAACTGGAGCTGAAAATACTGTTCTTGATGTCACCCAGGGGTAATTCTATCAGCCTTTGAACAGCAAAGCCATCCAAGATAGGGGTGGAGGGAGGATGGTTATTTTTTCCAGTTGGAATTACACGTGGACTTTCATCAGACATCAGGCTTTAAGAATAACACAAAGTTTGTCCAGCACTAACTGAATTACATTTTAAATTAAAATCAATGAAGAAAGAGGAGTCTATTTAATTTTCTTTTGATACGGATTTTTAATGAGGACCTGAACAATGTGGTGATTGGTCCTAAGTTAATTTAAATTAGAAAACCAGTGAAGGAAGGTAATTTGCAGTATATTAAGAACTTCACATTGGTTCAGAATTTATATTTACAAGTCTATCAAAATTATGTTCTACATCACCCTAGAAAAAGCCTCATAAACAGCACAAATTATGTACAAAGCATGCATCGCAAAATGAATTTTATCTTAAAATGCCTACAGGAGTGCATAGTTGATGAAAAGTATTTTACTCAACATACAAACAAGCCTATATAATGTATTATCAGAATATTATTACACACAAAATGATAATATTTTAAAAAATTCATTCCCAACCAGGGAACTACCCCACCCCCCCAAAAAAAATTTATAATTATACCTGCTAAAAAAATGTTAGTATCAACTTTGGGGTCACGTCTATGAAAAGTAACAACAACAACAAGGAATAATACCATGTATTGGACTTTGATGACCAAGACAAGCAGAATTACTTGTAGTTCCCAAGTGCAGTAACAATTTCCGGTCCAGACTCATTTCTCATTCTTTCTTTCAAATAACCTTCTGATTTACATGTTTTTATTGGGAATAATCTATTTTGAGGAAAGTATTTATAATAAGTAAATAACCTGCTGTTCTCTTTACTGTATTCCACTGCCTTCCCAAATACAACTCTCACATGTAGCACATAAATTAGTACAGAGTTTATGTGGAGAAAATAAAAAACCACCACTTTGCTTCTTAGAATTCAATTCTGTAAAATCACAATTTTAATTCTATAGGGAGCGTCTGACTTTCAGCACATCACCAGTGGAAATCTAGTCTGGTGTTAGGATTTCTCTTATGTCTAAAATCACTTCAGTAAGGAAACGTAAAGGGAATCAATATAAATAATTAAACATTTCATGAGCAATAGTTTTAGAAAATCCCAGATTTGTTAGCTTTTATATTCATGATAAAGTTGTATCCTGAATACGGTTCATAATTGTTTCAGTTAATTAGTAGCATTAAGAAGCCTCTGTTATGGGGGTTCCCTGGTGGTGTAGTGGCTAGGCTTCAGTGCTCTCAACACCACGGCCTGGGTTCGATTCCCAGCCAGGGAACCACAAAAAAAAAAAAGAAAAAAAGAAAAGAAAAAAAAGAAGCGTCCGTCTTGTAGAGTTTGAGGATCTTTAAGATTTCCTTCATGAGAAAGTACCTTTCCATGACAGAAACCCCATCAGGGTGCCCAGTGCCATCTGGACACGGATGCTAAGACTGTACAGTACAGTGATGATGAGCTGAAAATGAGAGGAACTGAAACACAGAGCCTTCAAATGTCATTTCAGTTGGAAAGGAGTCAAGATGTTTTACCATATAAAAAGCTAGTTCTGCCCCTAACTCGAAATTATCTTATAATTGGCAGGGTACCTGAATTTGCCCCTTCTCATCTAGTCCAAATACAAGCCAATAACTCCAGAGGGAATTCATGTTCCTGTGAATTCTTTATGGAGCTCAGTGTTCTGCAGCATTCCGTTTGGCTGTGCTACACTGCTTTCTGATTTCTGACCAGTGACATGTAATAATTTCTAAAATGTATCGAGTAATTATTAGATTCTAAGCTCTTTGCGTCTGTTTTATGCATCACATTTAATTAATTTCATCCAATGGCTCTCAACTGGAGGCAGTTTTTTCCCCCAGGAGCTGTTTGTCCATCTCCTGAGACCCAGTTTTTGTTGTCTACGGGATGGGGGTAGTCCTACTGGCCTCCAGTTGGTAGAAGCTAGAGATGCTGCTAAACATCCTACAATATTCAGAAGAGTTCTTCACATCAAGGAATTATCCAGCCCCAAATATCAATAGTGCTGAGCTAGAAAGAACCTGTCTTAATCCATTCAACAACTCTATGAAGTGGGTATTTTTAAAATTATTATTAACATTATTATTGAAATATATTTTACATACAACACTGCATTTAAGGCGAACAGCATGTTAATTTGATACATTTATGTATTGTAATATGATTGCCATTGTAGTAATAATTAGCATCTCTATCACCTTACATAATTATTCATTCTAATTAAGTTCTAGTCTCTTAGCAAGTTCAATGACTTATACAAGACAGTGTTGTTGTCTGCAGTCACTGTACTATGCATGAGGTGGGCATTCTTAAGCTTATTTTTCAGAAAAGGGAACTGAGACACAGAAAGGTTAAGTAACTTACCCAAGAGCACACAGCTAAGTAAGTAGTGGTGCTAGGACTGAAAACTAGCTCTGTATTGCCTCAGGGTCTAAGCTCTTTCCATATTCTGCTACCCTCTTTGGAGGATTTTGGTGACCATTGTTAGATTCTGAGCTCTGAAGGGTGGAGAGCCTGCCTTGCTGTGGACACCTTGCTAGCACTGAGCTCCTGAGTGCCGGAAGATTAATGGTAACGCTTCATCTCTTGAGTGACTTCAGATCTCCCCTTTAGGTTGACATTTTAACTACCAGGTCAGGAACCCCAAGAGAAAGCTGTCTGGTTGTATACGCTGTATTATTGTTGAGAGAAACACTGAAAGTAAAACCGAAAACACAATTCCTGTCTCCAAAGAGTCTGAGAGGAACGAGGGTTATGTACGCTTACAGACAACAGAAGTATGTGTGCGCACGAGTGTCTGCACGCAGAATTGTCACACAAGGTTGGAAGAAGTAAAAGCAAACAGGAATCTGGTCACGTATCAGGGCACAGTCCCCAGGTCTGAAACGTCTTCTAGAGACTAGAATGGATGTTTGCGTCTTTGCTCATCAGCATGCACGAGCTGTGGCTGCTTCGCCCTTGCAGCTTAGAGAATCGTATGAGCAGAACTCTCTGCCCATGTGACACGACAAGACCTTGCACTTCTCTTTGATGATCTTTTCTTCCCTATGGGCAGGGGGGTGATTTTTACTGAATTGAACCCTTACAAAGGGTTTCAGATGGTAAAATTTTATGTTATGTCTATTTTTTTTCTTTTTATTGTTAGAAACCTAACCATATTGGGGTGACATTGATTAGTAAAAATTACATAGGTTCCAGGTGTACAATTCTACAGGGCGTCGTCTATGTGTTGTGTTATGTGTTCGTGTCATGTGTATTTTTATCGCAGTAAAACTTGCCGTACAGATTAGGCTGAGTCGACGTTCCATTTTAAACAGGAAATGGTACTGTCTCATTTCAGATGGTACATATGGTCAGCCTAGTTTCACCATACGTGCTGTTTAAAACAGAACACTACCATTGTTTTCTGTCCCCTTTAAAATGGGACATCTAGGGGGTTCCCTGGTGGTGTAGTGGCTAGGCTTTGGCACTCTCAACGCCATGGCCTGGGTTCAATTCCCAGCCAGGGAACCACCCCCATTCCACCCCCAGCCCCAAAATGGGACATTTGGTCAGTCCAATACAATGGCCCCACAATATTCTATATTTAAGGTCAGTTCTGCTTAAAAAATTAGGCAATTCTGTAGGCAAAATATGTATAGTGTTAAATGTTTGGGCCCAGACAATAGACTCCTTAAGTTCAAATATCAGCTTCCTGTTAATGTTTACTGTGCAACTGCTTGGGGAAACTACTAACTTTTTGTACCTTAGTTTCTCTACCTGTAGTATATGGATAATGAAGGAGGTACCTGTCTCACGAAGGTGTCATAAAGACTTTAAAAGTCAAGACAAGCTGTGCATTTGGTATGGCACCTGGCATATACAGTATGTACTCAACGAATATGAGCTACTGTAATATCATAACCAATATCTATGAGCTGATATTTGAGCAACTTGGAGAGAAGAGCATCACTGTTTCTTACTACTGCCTTCTACTTTCCTCCATGTCATCGATCTCTTTTCTGTTCCCGACATCGTGAAGCCACATTTAGGATTTCAGTCATGACTTTCAGCCATGTCTAAACCCTTTCCTGGTACTTGGGTCTGCCTTCCCACATGAGCATTGTACTTAACTGCAACTTTAGAATATCATGTCTCAATTAGTTCTTTTGTTCATGTCTGCTCACAGTGGTAACATTCTGAACACTGGTGAAATCTTATTTATGCTAAGAACAAATTTGGAGTGTGATCTTTTATGATAAAAATCTAAGGTCTTCTATGTACACACACTTAAAATGGAATATTGTAATTAAATGTTACTGATTAAAAGTAACTCTAGTAGCTACTTGGTTTGTAGATTTCTGCTGTCTTGTCTCATTCTAGAACAGGTCTAGCAGTTATGATTTCATGAATGTGAGGAGAAACACTAGGTTGGTGTCTCGATAGTATATAAATACACGAGGGATGATTTGCTTAGAAGTAGTATCACTCACAGAAGTGATGGTTTGGAATTAGAATCTTTGCTCTATCCTCACAGGCATTTAGTTTCTTGTCTGTTTCCTCAACTGAAAATTGGGGAGAATAACACCTATTTACGTAATTTTAAGGTTTACATGAGATGATGCCGGCAGGTAATAAGAACGCAACAAATAATCACGGTTTCATTTATTCTTTGCGGAGGAAGGAGATCGGTTGACAAATATTGGGGGTGCCTTTGAACCATATCACTTGGTCAGCCTCTATGATCTTCCCTGGAACGAATTCTTAATGCCTTTATTGTCACTCGCTCTTTGGTAACAAAGAGGAACTGATTACCAATTCACTTCAAAATGAATTGTATTTGATGGGTCACACTAGAAGTTACAAAGCAAACAACGGAGTGGGGGTGGGGAAGTTCAGTGGCCTACCTGGGAAAAGTCAATAATGAAATCAGGGCCCTGATTTGTATGTCACAGTGGAGAGAGGGAAACACCGGTACAGGATTGGAAGGAAGGATCATGACTTAGAAATATTTAAGTTCTTTCCTGGTATCTGACTTTATGCAATTTAGCTTATCTTCGCCCATTACATTTTCTCTACTATTAAAATTTAGGATAAGAACATTTAAATGTTTAAGAAACCCACTTTAAGATTAAAAAAAAAAAGACGGGTGATATTGAAATGCAAAGTGGAGCTAGCTATATAAAAACCTGCTGACCGCATTCAGCTTAAATGCCTGTTCTGGTCTATCACTATAAAAGGCAGGTTTTGTTTACACTGTATTTGGGGGAGCACAGGTCAACAGTAAGCAAATACTCTTGCATTCGATGTAGAGGCAAGAAGGTAATTAGACCAAACGTTTTACTTCCATTGAAATTTTCAATGTAAACTCAGTGCGTCCTTGCCTTTACGCCGGAGGACTCAGGAATGCAGGGCTTGGCTCTTTAAAAGCCAGCAGCCAGGCCCCCAGTCTGCGCGCCAAAGACTCGCGGGGCGGCGGGGAGCGAGGGCGCCCCCACCCTGGGAAACGGAGATGCCCAGGGAGCGCGGAAGGTGGCGTTTGACTGGGCCAGGTCAGCGTTAACGCGCTTCCCCCGCTTCCAGGGCTGTTTGCGTCCTTTTCAGCGTAGCAGCCGGGCTGTTTTGCTGCCGAGACGGGAAAGCTACAGGAGGGCGTGTTCGTTTACACACTGTCCACCTGTCACCGTAATCACCGCACACACAATAGCTTCACTTAAAAACGCAGCCGGCGAAACCCGGGGCGGACAATGAACACACCCCGCGGGCGCGGGGCACGGGGGTCGCTCCTCTCCGCCCCTGGTGGAGGGCTTGCCCCGCCCCCGCGAGCCCGTCCCCTCGGGCGGGTGGGGGAGGGTCTTTGCCACACGTGGGGCTCATCTAAGCCTGAAACGGTCACGGCTCCGTCCGTCCCGACACGCCACGCCGTTGGGGCGCGGCGGCGGCCCTTCCGGCTTTTTGGGGCTGCACCGTGATACCGGAGCTGTGTGTGTTCGCCCGCACCCCGCTTTTCCAAAATGCACCTGGCGACCGTCCTGGAGCCCGGCTGGGATCTCGGGGAAAGGGGGGAAGCTGGCGGCAGCGTGCTGGGACCCCGCGGAACCCGGCGCGTAGCGGGGTCCCGGAGCCTGGGGGCGGGGCGGGGGGAAGGGGCGCTGGCTCCGCTCCTGACCCCCCAGCGTCGGCGCGGGCTGGGGCTGCAGGTAAGGACGCGGGGCTGGCAGGGGGACCTCGGGGCCGGGGCGGAGGCCGGAGGCGAGAAGGAAGGAGCCGTCGGGGTGCGGGCCGGGGCGCGCAGGGGCGTGGAGACGGCCGCAGCCGCTCCGGGGCGGCCGGGCCGGGGCAGTGCCCGGCTTTTAACCTGGCGCTGGAGGCGGGGAAAAGAGCGAGAGGAAGGGGGAGGTGTGTGGGACAGTGGCGGGGGAGTTGGGAGCAAATGACATCACGGCGGGTCCGAGAAAAAGGGGCCAGCGCCAGGCACGGAGGCGAGTGGGGCGTGTGGCACCAGGAGCTCCAGCCCCGGCCGCCCCGGCAGGGACCCCGGCGTCATGCAGAGGTCGCCCCTGGAGAAGGCCAGCGTCGTCTCCAAACTTTTGTTCAGGTGAGAGGGCGTCCCGCGCGCTGTGGACGGACACGTGCCCACGAAAGAGGAGGGCCCGCGAGTGGGCTGGGTCTGGGGGAAAGAGGAGTCGTTTTTTTCTTCTAAAAAGATGCGCTGCGGGTGTGGATGAGAGCGTGCACTGGGGGGAAGAAAACGCGACCCCACGAAGGAGGGGGTAAAAGAACCCGCTGCCGCCGAGTGCTTGCAGAGACCCTGAACAGCGACGTCGGAACCGACAACTGAGACCCACGCTGTCCAGACCCAGAGGCGCGACCGTGTCGTCGTTTCCTTGGCCGTTTCTAAGAAATTTATGGATGATAAACTTGTTAATGAACGTACTTGAGTGTAGTCCTGCCTTTGCTCCCCATCGTGTCTGGGAGACTTAGAGGTCGTCTTGGCACACATGCTACCAGTGCCGTGCCCGCATGTAGTAGGTGCTCAGAAAAACATTTGTTGACTGAATTTTTTTAGGGGAGAGAGGTGAAGTGGGCAGCGTGTTTAAGTTAAGTTCTTATTATTATGATAATGAGTCTAACAAATATTTGCTGCAATTCTAATATTCTTTTAAGAATGAAAGCAAATCCCTGTCTTAAAAAAACAAACAAAACAGAAGCCAATTCCACAGGCTATAAATTTAAAAATGATGAGGTGGGGGGAGGATGGTGGTCTGAATTTTCATGGAACTGTGAAGCCGTGGGACTAGATATGATGTTACTCCCAACAGACATTTCATAAATTGTACTCGTGCTGCTTTAGGTGTGATGAGCCATAAGAGCTTGCAACTTCATCTAATGAGGTTTTTAAAAATAGAGCTCAGACTCTTAGGCAACGTGTAATGAGATGCAGCATTTCATATTTGAAGTGTTCGTTGGATACTGTAGCTACTTAGTTCCTGTTCCACTTGTACGAGTGAATGAATAGGTACAGCCCTCTCATGGGCTATTCCTTGATGGATAATTATCCAGTGAGTCAGCATACTTAGGTATCAGAAAGGCCAAATACCATATGAATATGCCCATATGTATGTGGGGGGGGTGGGAGAAGGGACTCAGGTTTGCAGGCTGAGTCTGATTCTCTGCAGGTGCCTGAGCCTGGAACTCAGGTGCTCAGGACAGATCACTGGCCCCGGAAGGAGACAGCTCCTCCCTATGGATGGGAGAGAGAGGGACTTTACTCTTTGGAATTACCTTTGGTTGATGTTCTCAGCACCTTTGGTGGTTACCCCATCTATAAAAAACCGAATGATCTGTGATATCTGTGATGTATTTTCCTACTGCTTACAAAATCGGAATGCTCTCCGGCATACATTTGCACACTTTTGTAGAGCACTTGGAGGACGCTGAGTGCCGACCAGTCTAAAAATGCGGTTTTGGGATGAATGGATATCCGGGGTTCACGGCTTCTACGTCCGAGGGAACTTTAAATTAGCTCATTGCTTATTGAAATAAGATCGTTGTTGATTTATCTAAGTCTTCCCCGCCCCCGCCCCCTCCCCCTCCCCATAGATCACATTATAGCTTTTAGTATAGTTTAAAAAGGCTCTCAAGTTGATTTGTAAAAAAAAAAAAAAATGTATTATCATGACTGCTAAGCTTGTTAAGAGCTACTCACTCCTGTTCTCCAAACTTTCGAAATAAATTGCTCTAAGAATAGGTGTACTTCAAGAAGTTAAGTTCCTATTATTTATAGCAACTGACAGGCACCTAAAGTACCAGTAATTATAAACTTCCTTCCGGGTTGTAATTCTGAAAGGATAAGAAACTTACTTTCTGCATTAGTGGTCAAGGGTGTTAGGCTCTGGATTCAGATTTTTTTGATTCAAATCCCGGGTGTGCTCCTTAGTCGCTGTGTGACCTGAGGCAAGTCCCTTAACATCTCTGTGTTTGTTGGACTTGACCTTTAAAACTTGGGAGACCAGTAGGACCTACCTCACAGCGGTTAATCTATTGAGAAAATATGCACGTGAAGTGTTTAAGCCACAAATATTCACTGCTATTATAGCATCATCATCATCATCGATCATATTTTTTTTTACATTCTTGACAATACTGTGTACCTTGCTTACATAACGTATTCAGTTGATCTTTGTTGAATATAATTTTGTGACTGTCAGTCTGTATGTGCATGAGTGGGCCTGGATGAGAATTTAATTTAGGTGAAGTCTCCTCTGACATGGCCTTCTCAGATCCACAAGAAGAAAAGTCATTAACTTCTATGTTGTTAAATGACTTAGAATTTAACTTTCTGAATACAGTCCCTTCAGTTTCATAGTCATCAAAGAGTAAGGCTGTTATGAACTGGGTTATAGGTTATATTAAATACCTCTCTCATTGTTTACGTTTTGTTGTTGGAAAAGCTCATAAAGTTTGGGGAGAATTTAAGTACTTTTTATATTTTGTATAGGTTCTATGTCAGGTACAGAATTTGAAGGCTGCTGCAAGTGTCACAATGCTAATACAGTAGACTCTCTGTTAACTGGAACCCAAGCAACCAGCAAAGAAATAAAAAAAAAATAAAACTACATTTATCCAGCAAGGGTGCCAGTTAACAGAGAGTCTACTGTCTATATACAGGGTCTGGGCAGAAGGCGCACCCTTTTTAAAGTAGTTAAAATATTGTTATGTTACAGAATTGCATGCTTATGATTTTGTAATAAAAGATTTGGTGTACAGTACCGGCGCATAACAAAGGGCATTACTTCTGCCGGGCCCCGTATTTATAAACACAATCAAAAAGGGACTGTCACACAAAAATTCAAATAGTTTATGAATGTCATGGAAAACAAGTACATTCACTTAAACCTTTTATAGAGTAGGGAGATGTTTTGTACACTGGAGGTCATATATTTCCACAGAATTTAGGTTTCCTACACCAATGCAATTGACTTAACAAATGTTTACCAACAGAGACTTTTGAGCAGTTTCCCAAATGTACATTTTCTAACTCTGATTCAGCTTGTTCTCTCACACCCTGAATGTCCCTCATTCTGGTTAGCTGAGATTGAGTACCAGACTATGTGTCAAATGACACAGCTTGAATTTCGGTGATGGTCTCCATACCAAGAGTCTAGATCTACACTTGAGGAATGGTTAGAGCCCCACAGCATCCAGTGTACAATGCCACAGATTTCTCACAAGACTGGGCATAGGGCCCCCAATGGATTCCACAGACAAATCTCAAGAAAGACCAAAGAGTAAATCACGTTAGGATCTAAGGTAGAAATTCAGCTAAGAGTAGCATATGATAAGCCTCAGGTTAATAAGATAATTTTAAGATACTTTTGTGATTATCAGATGCGAAGTAATGGGAGATTTTTAAACAGATATACCAGAATTGATACATCAGAATGGGTCATAATAGCTACCAACGAGAACTAAACTTATTCTAAATATTCTGCCTTGGATCAAAGTATTTTTGGAGTCTTGTTATGGAATTACCTTTAAAAACATTTCTCCTCATAAGTATGTAGTAGTTCATTATTTTTTAGCCATTATTTAGTAGTATTTTGCTTTAGATTAAAAGTCATGTTACTCAAGATGGGTCACTTGGACTTGCTTCTAAATGACTTCTGACTGTATCTCAAAATTAAATGCACCCTGAAAGTATAAGGATTTTTCCTCATAATTTTCTTTGTTAATAGCCAAGTGCGACTTAAGCTTAGGTATTATCATTCAGAATGTGTTGATATATTTCAAAATGTATTCAACTTTTAAAGACATTTCTAGAGAAGAGAAATCTAAATACTTTGAGCAACAGTAGCGTATTTACAGTAAGTATATAATGAAATACCTATCAAGATGACAAGATGACCACACATATTTGATTGTATAAATTAGGCCATATCATAAAAGAATTCATTATAGTGGTTTATATTTACATTTTATTTGCATGTTGGCAAGGCATGAGGAAATTAAAATTAGAGCTGTCAAATATTTTTGTGGTTTGCTGGGGGGGGGGGATATTCATAGAAATGTTGCTAAGGGAGACCAGTTGGCCGATCAAATAAAGGTCTAGTCCTATCCAATCAAAAGAAATAGAAGCATAAACAAAAGGCCAATATGAGATGCACATTTCACAGCGAGATGTACAACTGCTAAGGGTGCCTACCAAAGGTCCACTTAGTCAGCCGAGAAAATGCTGTGTGGACAGCCCAGGGTTTCTGTGTACTCTGTTGGCCTTGTCTCCTGTAGGAATTGGAGGAGACTGCTTTTGGGACAAGGGCCCCTTAATCTTGGACAATGTTGCACTGACAAGTGCTGGTCCCTATACCCTTTCCTTAATATTTCTATCCATCCGCCTTTCGCTGGTCATGTTTCGTTATGATCTGTGCAGATTTTTCAGCTTTGGGTATGTGTCCATTTTGATTGGTTTAAATCTCAGTAGCCGCCTTTCATGATATGACTAAAATTGTAGTTGTGTGTGTTTTAAAATGTAAAACGTGTTTTTAGTTAATTTTTCTAGTTGAACCAAAATCCTTCCTTGCTTTTGAAGTGTATTCCAATAGTTTTTGTAAGCTAGTTCAATTATTAGTTGACTCTAGGGGTATCCCTATATATTAATACTTAGAACAGATCTCATACAGTATAGCTTTAAGACTTAATTCCTTGCTACCGAGAGAAGTGGAATCTATTTCTTTTTAACTGCTTCATCAATATTTTATGTTCGATGTGACAATCAAAATATCCATCAGAGCCAAGTGATACACAAGGGAGATCATGGTTTTCCAGTTTTGCATTTATGTTTTAAGGGAGAAAGTAGGACTTAGTGTGTTAATAGTCAGTGCATAAGTGTGGAAGGTTGTTTCAAAAGCCCTTGAATGTATTTCTCTTGTGAGTGTTGTTTCAGAGGAACCTGTCATTTCAGCGTGACAGAGCTAAAGTATAAGTATAGGATTGCAGAGCCACCAGGGAAGGGTGGTAGCCACTTTGCGTGCTGCTGTGTGTTGTTTGTCAAAATTCAAAAACACTCTCTGACTCAGCAGCGATTTGGGCAATTTTGATTCCACTGGAGCCTGACGCACTGTGTAGGGCACCTCCCAGGCATAGATCCCAGCAACGCAGTGATGTCAAGAGGGGAGAACAGATCATGACAGTCAGCGGTCTGGTTGTTTGGGGACCCTGCCTGCAGGTTGAATTTGTAAGTAAGTGAAGTGCATTGTCACAGACATGACTCTTTCAGATGCTTGTCCTCAGCTCCTAAGAATTTACCTCATGGTTGTTTGAGAGGGAAATTGGCTCTACACAGTGGCTTTGCTTTGGAGCTTTGTGTCAGCAAAGAGCTTAGGTTTATTTTAGCAAGAACCCTGTGAAAATCCAATGATCTTGCTTGATGTAGAGAGTGAATGCCTTACAGAGCTCCAAAAGATTTGTTTTCACAGCTGTATCCAGGTTGCAAGGCTTGTCAAGTTAGCTGTGCTCTGTGCAGCTCCCCTGGCGTATAACTACTGTCTTTTAACATCAACGACTGTCTCAGATCATAAAGCCCTGGATGTCAAGGCCTTCTGGGACTGGTTTAGTGTTCAGGCCATTTCAAGACTCTGGCACATAATGGTTTAATACACATTTCTTTGTGATGGTGGTGATTCCATGATGATCAACCCTAGAGGCTATGGATATTATAAATGGATGATAGTCACAATCTTGTAATGCAGTATCTTTCTGATAAAAAGGACTCGAAGCAAGCAGGGCCGTGGGTAGATTTTAAATGCTTGGAGTAATTATTCTGTTACCAGGTTCAGGCGCTGCTCGCCTCCTCCAAATATCAGGAGACAAGGTTGGTGGAAAGAGAGCAGGTTTATGCAAAATGCCAGCATTCTGGGAGGACGGCGGACTCCTCTTCAAAGGCCGTCTCCCCATCCCAGCACGGCCAAAAGGTTTTATAGACACATTGGAAGAGGCAGAGCAAAGTTAAGGGGGTGATGGTCCAGCAATTCCTGGGCAATTTGAAGAAGAAAAGAAGGTGCTTCTCAGCATCTAGTTGGTTTGAGGGATAAGGGTGGGTCTCCTGCAGACGTTGCCTTGAGCAAACAGAGTGATTAAGGCAGGTATGCCTACTCCCCTGTCATGAGGAGGGAAGCAAAGAAAAGGAAAAAGGTTTGAAATAGCTTGAAGCTAACCTACATAACTAAAGTCAGAGCCTGAGAATAGACAATAGAGAAGAGTGTCACCCTTACCATTGCATCCAGTTTTTCCTGTGCCCCTAAGACCTCCCCCTTAGCGGAAAAGCTGGCTTGCTAATTCCTTGCTGGTGGAGTGAAGACCCAGCTTGGAGAGTTCTGCTTGGTCCTGATGGTTAGGGTCTTCTCAGCCCCGAGACTGCGCTTTCCTCGGAAGTCATCGGGGAATTCTCCTTCCAGGAGCCGAGTCAGAGCAACGCTGCCTCTGGGGGGCAGGGTTCGGGGCGGCTTGGAGGAGCCCCTCATTCATCTGTTTCCCACCGTCTGTACTCCACACGCGGTGTGAAGAAGGTGGAGGTGGGCAAGCAAGAAGACGTCAGTGCCGCCTTCATGGGATGCATTCTCCGGAACCCAGAGTCTCGGGCTTCTAGAAACACTCCACAGGGCATCTCATCCAGTTCAAGGGGGTGAAATAAGGCTTGCTGGAGGAGTGACTCTTGAGTTGACACTGACAGGAGATGATCCAGACGAAGAGGGAGGTGGGGATGGCTTAGGAAAACTTTAGAGACCGAAGCAGCAGCGTATAGGACCAGCATTAAGACTGAGCGTGGCCCCACCCACGATTTCCGAGACGTGCCCTGTGACTGGAGCCCAAGACGTGTGGCTAAGATTGGAAGAGATGCGTCTGCAACTCCAGATCCCAAGGGGCTTTGTGAGCTGTGTTTGGGGCTTTATCACAGAAGTGAAAAGCCATGGATGTTAAGCCGGGGAGTGATGGGGTGCATTCAAAGCTGTTGCAGTTTTGCAAAAGAAGCGATGAACTCGGAAGCGTGGAGTGAAGGCTTGCAGGTGGCCTGATAAATTGGCCTCCGCTGTAATATGTTTTGTCATGTTAGACACATCTGGATAGAAGCAGTTCTATGTCGTCATGGTGTCTCCTCCATCAAGCTTGACCTTGCACACACAGATGCTGACATTGTTCACTCCGTGCACATTGACATCGAAGGGTGTTCAGACAGCGTGCTGTTATTGAATTTTTAACAGTGGAAAAAGTTCCTCCAATTTTGGGGATTTTTTTTTTTTTTTAATGTGAGTAGTTCCCTGGCTGGGAATTGAACCCAGGCCGCAGCGTTGACAGTGCCGAAGCCTTAGCCACTGCACCACCAGGGAACCCCCTGGAAATGTTTGAAAAAGAAGGTGAGGACTTCTTAAAGAAGATCATTACAGGTGATGGCACTTGGGTCCATCATTATGACCCCGAGAACAGACATGCAATGCCGCCCTAAGGGATCCCCCAGCTATTGTGAGTGTCAGTGTGTTTTATATGTGGCCCAAGACAGTTTTTCTTCACCCGATGTGGCCCAGGGAGGCCACAAGGTGGGATGCTGGGCTTTCAGCTGTGGTGGTTTTTACGCACCTGGGTTCCATGAACATCCCCTGGGCCTTCTAATTTCTTCTGCAGTGACAGAGTAAATAAGAGCACACCTACTACCATGAAATAATTTTGTGTGTTGAAAAGAGATTACGGATTCCTGTTTTATGTTGAAACTTTGAATCTGTGAAAACACAGAGCTTTCATTCTCAGCCCTTGCAGGCACTTTTTGGTTTGTTTTTGGTGGTTCCCTGGCTGAGGAATCGAACCCAGGCCGCGGCATAGATGCAGCCACCTGCTTACCCAACTTCACACACACCTCCAAATGCCTGGTGAAGTTCTGAGCTTCAGGGAGGGACCCAAGCATTTCATCTGTACCAGTCAGACTCATAGGTGAAAATTCAGATTCATAGGCATCGTCTTAGAGGTGCCGACTACTGTGTTTAGAGGAGATTCAAGGCCCTGGGACCACCCCTGGTATTGGTCATGGGAGCAACGAGAAAATGAAGCCCCCACTGGCTGGGATTAGTGACCCCGGTTCTAGAGGAAGCAGACGGGAGAAACTGTGTAGGAAACTCTTTTTGCACATTTTATTTATTTTAAACGTCTGTATGAACTCTGGAAAAGAAAGCAAAGACAGCAAGCTTTTCACTTGTTCTGCTTCAGATTGGGGGTTGGCACATGTTTTCTGCAAAAGCTTACAGAGTTCAGTATTTTCAGTGTCACAGGCCACAGGTTGCTGCCACTATAGGAAAGCAGCCACACACAATTGCAAACACATGAGCGTGGCTTTGTGCCAATAAAACTTTATCGATGGACACTCAAATAAGCATGTCTTACAATTTTCACACACCACAACATACTCTTTTGAACAAAATTATATTGGATAAGCTTCAAAATATGCAGCTATAAAATTCTTGGCTCACATATCATTAACTTTATTGTGTTCAGCAACTGAGTCCTTTTAAAGGAAGTGAAACATAAATGCAGATGGATTTTTCAGAAGGTGAGGAAAATACTGTAGTAGCTTAACAGCCATTTCTCAGAGTATTTTTTGACTTCCAGGAATCTGTTGACCATTTCTTCTTGGCTTCTGTTTTCCATATGCACTTTTTGGGTACATCTTGCAAGGCCTAGGCTGTATCTGTCTTAGCCACCTTTTCTCTTCCAGCACCTGTCAGAGTGCCTGCTAAGGTCCTTAAAATACACATCCTGAATTAAATGAAACTTGACTAATTGAGTTCATGGCTATGCTTGTAAAATTTAATTTTTGATGGAAATGTAAAAATTTACTTAAAAATAGGGAATTTTAAAATCTTTCCATTTGGTAGTCTAAAGATAAAATGCCTAATTTTGAATAAAAATATTAGTTGTTTTATCATGTGTTCTAACATATCACATAAACAAGGATAATCTCTTTCTTCTGCTTTCTTGTGTAGTTCATGGGACTTGCTAGGGAAATTCCAGCTTATTTTTCTTTAGAAAATCAGTGCTAGCCAACTTGGTTATAAATAGGCTTTTCTTTCTGAAGTATTTTTTTTTCAAACTTTATGTAAATATTCAGGTTACCTGACAGTTTAATTTTCTGCCAGATTAGTAAAATAATTATTTCCCAATTTTCTTCCTAAATGTATGTGCTGCAATTTATTGTTTTTAAATTTTTTAAAAATTTCTTTTTGTCTCGGACCTCTGAATATATTTTCTCAATAAAATAATAAATAGGCTGACCAAATACTTATTACTAAAAGAACGTCTCCTTTTCATCTCAAAGATGGGACTGGTTTCTAAAAACTGGCATTTGCCTCTTTTCTACCCACTTTCACCCAGGACCTAGGGTTATTTTAAAATAACTAGGGTTATTTTAGTCTATCCATAAATGTCAATGCATAACGTGTGAATATATATCCACTGTGAACAAACTCACACAGAGCAAGTAAATCTCCCATGCATTAATTTGATTATGGAACTTAACTTGGATCAAGACTTTAATACAGTTACCTTAGGTACTTACATAAATCAGTTAATTTAGAGAGTACAACATATAACTACTATGAAATCCACAATTTTATTCATTGTATTAAGAGTTTATAAAACTGATGAAATTAAAGCTCTAAAGTAGCCACCCCCAGTAATATCAGAGCTGAATTTTTATGCAGTGAAATTTTATTAGCTAGAAAGGCAACTTCTATAAAATGAACTCATTAATGTAAAATTAGTTTGAAGCAAAAATGTGATTTTTATTCATTTATTCACGCATCCATTTATTTAGCACAAATATTGAGTCCCTAATATGTTTTAAGGATCTAGTATTGTAGTTTGAAGACTTAGAACACATATTAAGACTTATTATACATTCTAATTATTCTTCTTTACTGGAATTTTCATGTTAATATTTTTATTGATGCAATTTTTCTCTTTAGAATACAAAGATGCTCTAAAATCTATAATTTTTTTCTTTTACTCCATTTAATAAAAGGAACCTAAATTTTTTATTGATTTTATGAGGGTGAAAACATAATTTTTCTCCCACCCTTAGAAATTCTTCAGGTGATGATGAACTCCATTAGCTTTTTCTTGTCTGGGAACCTCTTCATCTCACCTTCAATTCGAAATGATAGCTTTGCTGGGTAGAGTACTCTTGGTTGTAGGTCCTTGCTTTTCATTGCTTTGAATATTTCCTGGCACTCCCTTCTGGCTTGCCAAGTTTCTGTTGAGAAATCTTCTGACAGTCTTATGGGAACTTCCTTATGAGTTACTAGTTGCCTTTCTCTTGCTGCTTTTAGGTTTCTCTCTTTGTCTTTAACCTTTGCCATTTTAATTATATTGTGTCTTGGTGTGGGCCTGTTTGGGTCCCTCTTGTTTGGAACTCTGCAGTACTTGGGCTTGCATGTCCATTTTCTTCACCAGGTTAGGGAAGTTTCCCATCATTATTTCCTCACATAGTTTTTTAATCTCTTTCTGGTATCTCTGTGATACAAGTGTTGGTACATTTGATGTTATAGAGACCGCTTAGACTATCCTCATTTTGGTGGTGGGTGGGGGGGTTCTTCTTGCTTTTTACTGTTCCAATTGGGTGTTTTCTGCTACCTTATCTTCCAAATCACTAATTTGATTATCTCTTTTATCTAATCTACCATTGATTCCCTCTAATGTATTCTTCATTTCAGTTATTGTAATCTTTATTTCTGTGTGTGTGTGTGTGTGTGTGTGTGTGTGTGTGTTAATGTTTCTGTCTCCATTTTTATGTTTTCTGTCTCTTTATTGAAGTTCTCCCTGAGATCATTGCGTGTCCTTATAACCAATGTTTGGAACTCTGCACTTGAGAGATTGCTTGTCTCCATTTTGTCTAGTTCTTTTTTCTAAATTCTTTTAGTCAATAAAGGGGAAGGTCAAAGGTTTTTGTTGTTGTTGTTTTGTTTTTTTAGTCTTTTGTTTCTTAAACCAGCTTGAAATAATACCCCAAAGAGGCATCTTTTGGGGTGATAAACTCTACTTCTCCAGTTTACAAAATTGAGTAATTAAGTCATCTCTCATAATAAAACAAACTTCTGAAGTCAACAATGTAATTTCTTGATAGCAAAAATTAATGTTTTTTAAAAAAAATACATGAAAAATAAATCCTATGAAATGTAAGCATAAAATCCTTACACTTAGAAATATGTATTAGATTCAAGCCTTTAGTACAGTCAACTTGGTAACTTGACACCTTTCTGAAGTCATTCATTGTTTTGCTGACTCAATTGTTTTGTGTCTGCCAAGGGTAGAAACGCAGCTCTTGTGTTTCCTGAGTCACACTCTGTTACTGCAGCCACTTTTACTTCACAGTGGAGTCAGATTCTGGGATGAGTAGACACAAAGAAGTTATTATTAAAACACAGTTAACCCCCAAATCTGTTGTTAATGTACATTTGATCAAAGGTTAGTTATTCTATGGAAAGGGAACTCTATCTAGAAACAGGATAAAGAAATTCTTTAGGTAAGTACTAATGCTCTTAAAATTAAGAGCTCTTACTTGATAATTAATAGTATTTTTTTTATTGTTAAGTTTGTTGGGGTGACATTGGTTAGTAAAAATTACATAGGTTCCAGGTGTACAATTCTACAATATACATCATCTATGTTATAATTAACAGTATTTTAAGCTTTAGAGATGTGTGTCTCAAATTGTGGTCTGCCAACCACCTGTTCTGCAAATATATTAGAATATATGTATCTTAGTTATTAAAGTAACTTTAATAATTAAGTTATTATATATCATAATTAATAATAATTATACCTCATATTGTAGATTCCTAGATTCCAACTAAATTGAAACCTCTGGGAGAAGGCAATCACAATCTTGGTGTTTTTGTTTTGTTGTTTACATTTTAGGTGATTCTTTTTGCCTATTAAAATCTGAGAGCCATTAGACCAACCTTAAGAAAATGCATTTATATGGCCCAGCTAGTGCTTCTCAACCTTAATAAAAGATTGGAAAACTACAGATTTGGGAACAAACAACAGCATTTTACCACATACTCATAAAATGTGGGATGTGGAGGTGATTTCATCTTCCCTCAACTCCCTTAACCTTCTTTCTCCTCACATTCTTCTTTTAACCTTAGTGTACCAGGAAGAGAATTTTGAAAGGTCACAATTTTTTGGTAAATTAACAATAGAAGCATAGGTGTAGTTCAACTTACCACAGAATTCAAAATTTCCTCTTAAGTAGTTCTTGAAATCTGTACGTTTGCCTCCCCTGACCTTCTAACATTTACTAAACACTTTCCATGTGCCCGGGGTTATACATATTATCTCAGCGAATTCTTCAAACAACTCTAGATAGATTCTACATAAGAGATGTTTGAGATTTAGAAAGATTAAAGAGTTTCTACAAGGTCACCCAGCTAATTCCCATCAAGTTAAGATGTGAACTTAGATTAGTCCAAATTCAGAACTCTATTCTTAACCAGTACATCACAATATCCAAAAACCCAGAATCGGTCAATTATATAATTTTACTTTATTTTGTATATAAAATTGATTAACTTTATTCTCTCTGAAATTTATTTTCTGATACAAGCATTATAAATAACTATTAAAGAAAGGCATTAGACTCAGTTCTTGAAAGTGTCAGAAACATGTCCTCCCATTACTGATTTGCATAGCTCCCTGTGACTAGCTACTTCATGGTTTGGGGTGGGATAGGGGGAAATGTCATTTTAGGTTAATGTGGTCTTTAAGACCCTAAATGTCCACCTGAAGAGTGAAAGATGTGGTCAGCCCAAAGCATGCAGGTTGCCCAACATCGTTGCGTAGACACAGTTCAGTGGCACAAAACAGACTCAGACTGGCAGGTTGCATCGCAGACCAGCCGTCCGCCTGCATTTTGCAGGCCTATGGAGCCCGGCTTTCTGTTGAGCTTTTGCACCCACTTTTCTTACCTCATTGCTTCACCCTCTCAGCTGCGTTCCAGGTTCTGTCACTGCAGTGTTCCTCCCACCATCAGCCGCCTGCCTTGCTGTCCCTTAGTGACTACCGATCCCTAGATGCTCATCATTTGTGTCATTTAAGTTCACTCTTAATTCTCTTTCTTGGGGCGGAAGCACGAGGCAGAGTCACCTGGCAGATGGGTCTTCAACCTCATAGTTGCCACTTTGTGTACATAAGTTTTGGATTTCCCTAGTGCAGTGGTTTTCACAATTAAACAACAGCAGCAATACCTTTAGCAGTGATTCCTAATTTCCAAATGAAAGCTTCCATGGAATTGTAATATATACAAATAAAATTGACAATAAAAGACATACCCCCTCCATAAATACAAAGGTACAGTTAGCCTCCTGGCCCAAAGTAAGGGCTGAAATGATTTTCTTGGTCCTACCTGCTTGTGTTTTTTACAAGGTCATGTCCCTAAAATTGGGATGTCTCATACAATTGATGTCAAAAGGAACTTGTCACTTATCGGGCCCAGGAATAAAATGTAATATTAGTTTTAGTAATACACAGAAGGCACATATTCCTGTGATCTCAGTTGAATTATTCATATTGGTTGTATCCCACAAGGTTGACTTTTAACTTAAATTTAGTTTCTTGAAATTTTTTCAGAAAGCGTACTCCATAATCTAGTTTTAGAAGAAACAGTTAATACTCAGTCTGAAGTTTGTGTGGCATACCAAGCACCGTAATGAAAGTAGAAGTTGCTCAAGCTTAGCACATCGCTGTCTTTGAAATCATACTCCCTGCGTGAGCCACTATGGAAGACAGTTTGGAGGGTCCTCAAAAAATTAAAAAATAGAACTACCTTATGACCCAGCGATTCCACTTTTGGGTGTTTATCTGAAGAAATCCAAAACGCTAATTCGAGAAGATGTATGTGTCCCTATGTCACTGCAGCAGTGTTTACAATAGCCAAGGTAGGGAAACAACCAACATGCCCATCAATATTAGATACTGATAGAAACTGGATAAGTAATAGAAACTGGATAAAGAAGAGGTGGTGCATATACATAATGGAATATTACTCAGCCATAAGGAAGAACAAAATCTTACCATTTGTGACAACATGGATGGATCTAGAGGGTATTCTGCTAAGTGAAATAAGTAAGACTGACAGAGACAAATAACATATGATGTCCCTTATATGTGGAATCTAGAGAACAGATTAAATGAACAAACAAAACAGAAATAGACTCATAGATACAGAGGACAAACTGATGGTTACCAGAGGGGTGGGGGGTTGGGGAGCTGTGTGAAAATGGTGAAGGGATTAAAAAATAAAAATTGGCAGTTACAAAATAGTCACAGGGATGTAAAGTACAGCGTAGAGAACATAATAATGTTGCAATAACTAGGTATTGTGCCAGGTGGTACTAGACTAACTGGAGTCATTACTACATAAATTATGTAAACCTCTAGCCACTATGCTGTACACCTGAAACTTTTATAAAATAATATTGAATGTCAACTGTAACTGAAGAAAGTAAGGATTATACTGCCTGTCCCACAGGGGAAGGCATTAAGAATATAGCTTGTCACTGTAACCCTAGTCATACTGGTGATTACCCAAGAGTGATTCAAAATAATATTTTTATTTTTGACCTGAAGGTGAAGAAGGCTTAGAAGCAAAGTTCCATTGTGATACTGAAGCAGAAAGTGTGTAGGTCATTGTATGACTATTGAGAATTCCTTTAAAAACTGTGTGTATTTAATGTGACATGTCTTTTTGAAGAGGCTATTGGTAATGTGATGGTGAGCCACCTGATTATTGAGCAAGCATGGTGAAGTATCGTAAAACCGTGATCATATTACCTGCGGCTTGTTTTCTGGGGATTGCACAACTCCCCGCTGCGCTCGGATGAAACCTTGTGTAGGCAGGCATGCCAGGGCGATGGCGAGCTGTCCACTGAGCGTGGCCCACGTGTGTCTCCAGCAGTGTTGAAATAATCAGTGACCGGTTGCAGTGTGTTTAAATGTGTGCAAAGAGATAGATGCCAGGGGAAGCTTTGCTGCTCGGTAGGCGCTCAGTGAGTTCGCTGGCCGTCGGCATAATGTTCAGGTGAGGTCATAGTGCTAAACTTCTCTTAGAACACATTTGCGGTTGTACGATATTTTCCATTCCTGTTTTTTAAATAGTAAGACACACTTACCTGGGGATTTTTCAGATCATAACTTGGTTAACTCCTCGGAGTATCTCTGAGGAGCACTAGTGGCTTGGCATTATGACGCTATCGAACATTCATTCAATGTTTAATTATGTGTGTTAGGGTTCTCCAGAGCAACAAAACCAAAGGCAATGTCTATATCTAGCTCTATCATCTGTATTCCTCTATATCATCTGTTATCTGTATCTATTAGTATATATATATGTATATATGCACACACACACACATTTATAGAATCAGCTCACTAATTATGAAGGCTGGCAAGTTCAAAGTCTGCAGAGTGGGCTGGTCGGTTGGAGACCCCAGAGAGCTGGTGTTCTAGTTTGATTCTGAAGACAGTCTCCTGGAGAATTCTCTATTGCTCAGGGAGGCCATCCTCTTTGTTCTATTCGAGCCTTCAACAGACTGGATGAGGCTCAGTCACCGTGGAGGGCCATCTGCTTTACCCAAATTTCCCTGGTTTAAACATAAATCTCATCCAAAAATGCCCTCTACCTTGACATGTAAAATTAACCATCAGGCTCTGTGAACACTTTCCATGCATTAATTGATAGCTGATAATGCCAGACATAGAGGAGCTCTTTAATAAATGGTAAACACTATCATCAATGATTATACTTCATCATCTTGACCTCAGTCTCCAGGGAACTACTGCTCTAAGTGTAAGCCTCATCGTCTGTGAACCAGTGCTTCATCTGAGTGATGGAGATCACACCCCCCACAAATGCCCCTGCCCCATTCCGCGTCTGCAGCCTTGGCTTTGCCGTGTGCTTTCGCCTTGTCTTAAATACTCAGAACCTCGTCTGTGCTCATTTGCCCCATGGTGTGCGGTCCCCTAACCAGGGCTTTCCCTGTTGCTTAAGACAGTTGCGTTAGTTTGCTGGGGCTGCCCCAACAAAGTACCCTGACACAAACTGGGTGGCGTAAACAACACAACAGGGATTTATTGTCTCAGTTTGAAGGTGGGAATCCCCAGACCGAGGTGTTGGCAGGATGGCCCGTCCTTCAGCTCGGGTTGGTGACCTGCTGGCAATCTTGGTGTTCTCTGACCTGCTGAGTCCTCACATTGACCTCTGCCTCCATCTTCACATTCTCCCCATGTGCCTGTCTCTGTGTCCAAATTTCCTTTATTTATTTATTCACTTATTTATTTATTAAAATAAGGACAACAGTTATATTGGGTCAGAGTCCACTCTTACGTACTCGTTTTAACTTGGTCAACTCTGCAAAGATCTTATCACCAAATAAGGTCCCATTCTGAGGTCCTGGGGTTAGGGTTCAAATATGGTAGACCCTCGGTTAACCAGAACTCATGCAACTGGCAAAATTGTTAATATTTTGCCGGTTGCTTGAGATTTTGCCAGTTGCTTGAGTTCTGGTTAACAGAGAGTCCATGTACATTTATCCAGCATCTAACAATCCCCGTGGGTGCCAGTTACTTGAGAGTCTAATGGATATCTTTTTTAAGGGAAACACAATTCAGCCGGTAATAGTAACAGTCTTCGGGAGCAGAAGGAGATAGGGAAGCAGTTTGGAACTGTGGAGTACAATGCATGTCAGAGGTTATGCTAATTTATGCAGCCTTTTAAAAAGATGTGTGTACCCCATCTGTAATGGTACATAAATGACATGGAGACAATGCAGAGAATGTTGAGTGACACGATACGGGAACTCTCAAGGAGGGTCAAAATAAAAGGGACCATTTGCTCTTGAGTAGACTGAAAAATGGCTTTCCACTTACAAAATGTCGATCCATCTCCACTCAGAATAAACAGAATGAAGGTCAGGCATCAGGATGAATGCCACAGTAGTGAAAGTTGTTAAAAACGAAAACATTTTATTGAGGAGAATGGAATAATCTTGGTGGGAAGTTTTAGGAGTTTTAGCTTTAAGTTGTGACTCAGAAAAGGGACATAAATGTTGTTAAAGAATGTAGACACCCTCACGTCTGCAGTGCATTTACCACAGATTTGAAACACTTTTCGACTTTGTTTTGGGGTGGGGGCTTTTCATCCATTTGACCAGGAGTAATGGCAGAGCTACATGTTTTTGCAGTCATATCAGTGTCCTCACATGGGCTCTACACATACCATGTTTGGGTAATTAACTTGTGAACACGTGAATTCATTCCGATTTTACACTGTTCCAGGCACTGCACAGACAATGGAGATATAAAGAAGTGCATATATTACACTGCATTGTCGGCCAGAAGTTAGTCTTACAGGGGAATAAACTAGCAAACACAGTGTAATGTGGTAGCACTAATTTAACAATTTAAAAAATAATTGAATGACTGTTATGTGCTATGCTCTGTGGTAGGCGCAGGGGGAACAACAGTAAAAAAAGCCATTTATCAGGTGTTTAGCCTTGTGGAGCTCATAGTGCAGGGTGTTTGGAGTCGTGGGGCATTGGCAGACAAGTAAACAATTTGTGGTAACAGCTCAGGTAGAAGAAGTGAAGGGGAGAGGGCATCATGCGGGAGGATAATTAAACCTAGATTGTAGAGAGAGTCACATACATAATTTATAGAAAACCATTTTAATGCCTTTGAGGTTTCTTGGAAGTGGAGGTCAGGTTTTATTTCAAGGAAGTTAATGCATTTTTCTTCCTTGTGACCTGACATTTAGTTGGTATTGGTGCAAAACCACAAAATGTGGTACTAGATTGTGGAAATAAGAGAATTCTTTGAAAAATCAACAGCCACCTTATTATCAGTGGTTTCATCCAGTGAGAGTGCCTGCAGAGTTCAAAAGGAAGAGACTGTGGCCCAGTGCTGCCTTTCAAGTTCACGTTCCTAAAGTGCATACAGATGCAAGAGATCACGACATGTTCAAGTCACCACACTTTCTAAATGCCTCTAACCCTTGTTTTCCCTACATGATTGAAATTTGAGTTCTAATGTCTGTTTTTAATGACTCTGACGGCACAGATGACCATTTAGAAACTCCTAGGTTGCTGTCAGCATCAGTTCATGATGCAGTCATTCCTTATTGTGTCTTTCGATGTTGGGGTGAAAAATCCACGTAGGGTACTTGGTAGACCTTTATTTACTTATGAAGGAGAAAGGTGTGAAGGTCAAGTGAAGGTGACGGGGGGATCCCAGCAGGGCTCTTGCACAGTCTTTTTCTTTGGAGGGGGGTGGCTCCCTGGCTGGGAATTGAACCCAGGCTGCAGCACTGAGAGCGCCCAAGCCTAGCCGCTACACCACTGGGGCACCCACCTTGTGCAGTCTTATCTCCTAGGTGGACCTCGAACCAGTGGTGGTCTTTGTTTGCTGCTTCTGTCACACCCTTTTCTTTCCGGGAGTCGCAGTGCGGGTGAGTGAGGAGTAAGCCACTGCTCTGCCCCCCCCCCCCCCCCCCCCCCCCCCCCCAGCCCTCGGAGGAATGTCACTGTCAGTGTCCTTGTCAGTCGTATTAAGCCTGGAAAAGGAGGAAGAATCTCATTAGCATTGCTGCATGACCTCGGTCCCGAACCACACCCAGCCAAGGGGTCTGCACACACGTCCCCTCGCCGGAGCGGGAGGAGTCAGGAAGGTGCTAAAGGAACCTTGTGATGCTACAGTTGGCGGTTGGGGTAGACGACGGCAGGATGACAGTGCAGAGAAGGCTGAGGCTGTGAGGAAAATTCTGGATTTGACTGTGGGTTCACCCGGTTAGAGGATTCCCAGCAGCGCCCTGGAGCGTGCTTTACCCCAGCTGAGTTTAACACGTCGGCAGCTCTGTCGCACGTCTCAGTCTCACCTTCGGGGCATTAGTTCCTTTTTTATTATTCAATTTGTTGGGGTGACATTGGCTCGTAAAGTTACGCGGGTTTCGAGTGAGCATTCCTACAGTGTGTCGTCTGGGTGTTGCGGTGTGTGCTCACCAGCCAGGGTCACTTCCCCCTCGTCACCGTGTGTTTGACCCCTGTACCCTCTTCTACCCCCCATCCCCCAACCCTCCGGTGACCACTGAGCTGTGGTCGGTGTCCAGGAGTCTGTCTTGTCCCGAGGTGTTAGTTCGTCGTCGTCTTTGTCTTCAAGCAGGCCCCCTCACGGCGGCGACAGGACAGCGGACGTCAGAGCGTTTAGTAAGTCTTGAGGCCTCGTGCACGCCGTGAGGGGACCCTGAGTGATTCAAGGTCACGAGCCTCCACAACCCAGAGCTTCTCAGAGGACTTCTGTCCCCACGAGGGGTGTCACCTCCACACAGCAAGGGACCAAGTAGCTTTGATTCCAGATGCTGAGTTAATTCCAGCCTGGACCCCGCGGCTTGGAAGGGACGCGGATGTGTCATTGCCAAAGGACAAGGCCCCTGCGGGAGTGTTTGGTCTGGGTTCCGGGGACGGTGTCCGAACAAACCAGATCAACAAAGAACTTCAACGAGGGATTCCGAGCTCTGGGAAAAGCGAGGGAACACCCAATCTGTGGGGTAGTTATAAGACAAGTACCCGCAAGTTCAGTCAGTACACCGGGGGGCCCCCTGCCGACACGGGGCAGAACTCGTCCCCGTCTCCCCTCTGAGCTGCCCTGGGCCTGCCCCCCGGTGTGTGATTCTCTAAAACAACAGCCACGGTCCTGAGCTTCTGACAGTCCACACAGGTCCTCTCTGTGAGCCTCTGCAAATGCCAGCCAGTAACTCGGTGGCCTTTCTACCGTAAAATCTTAAGGCCAATCCATTTCCCCTCTTCCTTATTTTCTTGGTTTCAAATGTGTTTCTTATTGCCAATGGAAATAAAAATCAGAAACCGGAGAGCAACGGTTCTCACTGGTCTTCCTTGGTTTGGGAAGTGCTCATAAAAGTTAACTCATACGGACACAGCGGTTTCATAGGGCAGCGATTCATCCTATCTTTCTGTTCAGTCGTGCCAGCACCATCAATTCTGTGGCTTTGGTTAGTGGCTTCGTGCCCAGCCAGAATGAAAATCAAGCTAGAACCACGGAACAGCACTCAGGTTGCTTTTCTACAGTCATGGGCCTGGGGTGTAAATCACTACCCTTTGCTTCTCCCCAGCTGTCTGTCAAGACGGGTGGGACTTTCTGCAGCCATTTGTGTATTGCCTCTAAGTTGTAGGTGTCCCCAAAGTCCAAGCATCTGAGTGAACTAGGCCTTGCCCTTCTGTGTCCACGCCCATGGTGTCCATTCCTCAGTTTCTTCACCGTATCGCTGCTGTGACCACTTCTGTGTTCACAGTGGTTTCAGGAGTTCAGTGTGTTGCTCCTGGGGGACAGGAAGGAAACGATTTCCCCAGCTCCTGTGCTGTGTCACGCATGCTGGGGTCCTCTCGTGGGCTGTGCAGGCTTCATCCCTTGCAGTAGTCCCCCGGGCACTAATATAGCTGACAGGCTTCGCGCGTCAGACTCAACACAGTAGGAATCTGCATTGCACGTGTTCTGAGCGTGAAAAATCAATGTTAGAGAAAACTCCCAAATGGACCTTGATTGTTGATTTGTGTATGTTGTTTTTCTTCTTCCCAGCTTTATTGAGATTTCATTTGCATACCAGCAGTTCACCTGTGTAAAGTATACAATTCAGTGCTTTTTAATGTGTCCACGGGGATATGCAAATACCACTGCAGTAAGTTTTAGAACACTCTTATCACCACCGAAAGGAACTCCATACTCACAAGCAATCATTGTCCATGCCCTCCCTCCCCTCCCCCATCTTAGGTAACTACTAACCTCCTTTCCATCTCATAGGTTTGCCTGTTCTGACATTTCACATAAATGGAACGAAGTGGTCTTTAGGGATTGGCTACTGTCACCGAGCATGATGTTTTCAAGGTTCACCCACATTCTAGCATGCACCTGGACATCATTCTTTTTTATCGCTGGATAATATTGCATTTGTTGGACTATACATGGATCTCTCCAGCAGTTTAGAGATATATTTGGGTCATCATGTGCTACAACAAAGTTCTGTAAGGGTGCTGATTGAGGTCTACTTAGTATTCACAGATCATTTTATATGTGAAGTGGTAGAGACAGGACTTGAGGGATTACTGAAAACTGTAACCTGCTAGTATCTGGTTTTGGGGGGGCAGTTTAGTTTTGAAGAATACAAGGGCTCTCCAGAAGGTATCCAGCCATGTGATATGAAAAATACAGGCATTGATGGTTGGATTTTTTTCTGGGCAGCCCTTGTACTTTTATAATATAAAATATTTACAGTCTGTTTTTTCTCTAGGAAGGGTTCTACCGTCGTTCTTAACCCTTTTTAACAAAGCAACAGTTGCGTTAGTTCAGAGGTTCTGTCTGATGTTTTATACAGATGTGCCCTGCAAGGTAGGAAACCCCAGTAAATACAGGGTGGCCCACAAGCAAGCATGCAGTTGATGCCGTGAACTTCATCACAACAGATTATGCGGGCACACATCCACACTGACACACAAAGTAAAAACTACACCGTATACCTACTTGGGGGCCACCCTGTGGAAGCCTACTTAAGGTACCCTCCTATTTATGTGCCCACCCTTCTCCTCGTGCCGGAAGATAGGAAGTGGTATCAGGGTCCAAGTCTGTACTGGGGACCAATCGAGTAACCATTTCTCCCGGACCCCCTTGTCTTTGCTTTAGCTGGACCACACCGATTTTGAGGAAGGGGTACAGGCAGCGCCTGCAGCTGTCGGACATTTACCACGTGCCTTCGGCTGATTCTGCTGACAGTCTCTCTGAAAAACTGGAACGGTAGGTTCTTGTCTGTTGCTCGTCAGTTGGAGAGAGAAATTAATGTCGTGATTCGGAGACTAGGGAACTGACATGGTAGAGGGCTCGCCGTATTTTGCCGTCTATGATGCTCACTGTTTTGCCCAAATTTGTGAGGGAAAAATAAGGATGCGCAGTATACATGGGTAGTACTGCCTCCCTCTCTATATAAATGGTTTTAATTCTTTTATTTATGCTTATGAGTTAAAAGTGTAACTCTAGAAATCAATAACAATATCTGTATGCAAAATAATACCCTGGAATATAGTCATCATTTTATATATATATAAAAATTTTATACATGAAGTTTCTTGTACCTTGTATCTATTCTTAGGTTTTGTAAATTATTTGTTACATAAAATTTCTTGTACCATAATATATTAAAAAATAAATGCTAAAATTCCCTTATAATACAAAAAAAAAAGTACGTAAGTATAAACAAATACAAATTTGAATTAAAAAATTAAAATGGAAGATTTTTTTTCTCTGAAAGTTTGAGCCAAAAACGTGGGTATGCATTATACATGGGAGCACATTGTACATGGCAAAATATGGTAATTCTTAAAATAGCATATGTATTTAAAATAGAAGTATCTTATCTTCTTGCTGAGGTCTTGATCAGCTAAGAATTAAACAATGAAAGGATGAAAAAAAATAACATTTCCCTGAGAAGTAATGTTTTTTTCTGAAAAATGCATAGATGAACTCTGAAAAGTTACTTGTCCTTAAACATTAATTGGATGGGTATTGTGAAGACTGAAATAACATCTGTAGGAACTGAATTGTGTACATTTGCCTCCAAAAGCTGAATACTCGAACACCAACGTATGCATCCTGGGACACCTTAAAGTAAGGGCTACTGGATAGCAAAGACATGTAAGAATTTCCTGTTTTTGAGTGGGTCCTGAGTGCCGGGGGTAGTGTCCCTTCTCAGTCTCTCTGTGAGGAAAGCACTGTTGTCCCCATCCTGCAGAAGAGCAAACAGGCTCAGAGAGTTGATGTTCCTTGCAAGGTAGTGAGTGCCAGCCACGATTCTAACCCGGGGTCTGCACGCCCAGCCCTCCCACAGGAACGGTGTTTCCGTCGGAAAGAAGTCCCCTTTTCTAAGAGGACTGCGTGGAACCCTGTGGATTGCCAGAAACATGGTTAACTCGTTTAAGTAAAGCAAAAGGAAGAATTCATTGGCTCACGTAGTGTAACTGCATGAAGGCTCAGGTAGATGACTGACCTTGGGGACTCAATGGTTAACTGGGGACTCGAATGCCACCTGCTAGCATCTGCCTTGTGCTGGCATTATTGTCCCAGCTGAGCTTCCCCCGTGCAGTGGGTTCTCAGAACTCTTTGCTTGTCTCACGTTAGACCACAGAGGGCAGAGCTCTTTCTTCTTAGCCAAATGGGAAACATTCCAGAGACCCTTGAGTCACATGCTCCTTGGACCAGTCACAGTCCATGAGTGAGCTGGACGGGGTCTTGTGTCAGCAGCGCAGGGTCTGATACCAGATGTAAGGGAGAGGGGAAAGGAGATTGACAAAATAATAATAATAAAAAAAAGTAGCTACGAAAGTATTACACCAGAAAACAAATTGAGTACACTTACAATTTCTTACTTTTCTTAAAGTCATTACATTTTTAAAAACATTCTCAAGGCAAAGTAAGTTAATCAAACTTATTTTTCTTGATTTAAAGCAAAGAATTAGGCTGCTAGAAGTCATCACATGGCTAATCTCCTTGGATGTACTTGTGTGAAAAAAAGTAAGTTAAGGGAACGAGAACAACTCAGGTATTTGTACAGTCACCTTATGGGTCCCACTTTTTATCTTTTGCAGAGAATGGGACAGGGAGCTGGCATCAAAGAAAAATCCCAAACTCATTCATGCCCTTCGGCGATGCTTTTTCTGGAGATTTATGTTCTATGGAATCTTATTATATTTAGGGGTAAGGATCTCATTTTTAAATTCATTCTGGGTAAAATATTAAGTCAAGTGCTGCTAATGACATATGTGAATGTTTGTAGTATTTTGAAATCATACCTGCCTGTTTAGTGGTTTCAAGGAAAAACAGCAAAATTTTGGAATCTGGCAGTGAGGGACTCTTGCCTGTGTTTTTTTTTTGTCTCTTACATCTCCATCAGTGTGAGAAGAGCACCAGGCTGTGGTGTGTTTAAATGCCTTCTGGAATGTTCCTCAGCTGTTGTCAAGGGTGACTGATCTGTTTTTATTTATTTATTTTTTTTACATCACTAGAGTCTTGTTTTGGATCCTGGTTATAACCTGTAGCAAGTTGAATTTTTTTTCGTCTTCAAGGAAGGGTGTCGGGCACAATATTGGCTTTGGGACCCCGAGTCCCATCGGCGTGTGCTTAGAACGTGTTCACAGCGGTCTTCGCGCCACGGCGAGTTAGAGGTGCTATCGTCTCTCCCAAAGAAACGCTGAACAAGTCACATTGCTTTTAAGACTTTGTAGTTCAGACACACCAAGAAAAATACATTTAAATCTTATCTTGACAAAGATGACCACATTTAGGTCCAGAATGTTCTGTGAGACTGTTGATAATCTAGAAAAGTTCCTCTGGCTTTTGAAATGATCTGCCTATCTATGTTGTTGCTTACAGATGGAGAAGGGGGAGAAAATTTAGCCACCATAATAAGGCCTCTGTCTTTCAAACCACTTCTACCAAGGCCTCAGTGTTTTCTGGTCATTCCTTCTGTCCTCTGCGTGTGGCATCTTGGTGATCTTTAAGTTCCATTAAATGAACAGCAATGGTTGAAGTTGCTATATCCCTCCTCTTGGTAAAGGTGGACAGCCTTTCAAAGTGTCCCATACCGCCGTAGTCCCTCTACAGCAGGATAATTGTGGTGTAAAGAATATTTGATTGGTTTCTGGACTGATACAGTACTGTAAAATTTGCTGTTCACCTTGAAAGTAAGGGCAAAGGAAAGATCTTCACAAAGGAGCCTGTCTCTCTGATATACTGAGGAACGTTTAAATCATCTTAAAATTTCATCAACTATGGACTTATTTTTCTGCCATTTGACTCAGCAACCAGATACAACATTGTCGTTAACATGTAAGACTCCCAGCATGGAAGAAAAACTGTGTTGGGAAACTGTGTGTGAGTCCATTAAAGATGGACAGAGGGAGGCCAGGGGGAGGGCGTGCTGTCAGAATACTGAGAGACGGTGGTCATCACTGGACACTTATATAAGAAATTCACAAGCATTCACTCAAAAATAGTCTTGATTTTTAGTCAGCTCTGGACATACTTCCATTAACAAACTGAGCTACTTAATCAGTGCAACGTGAGTCAAACTACTTTTATTCATTAAACCTGAAGAAGTTTGTTTTTTTGTTTTTTTTTGTTTTTTTTTGCTTTTTGGTATGTGGGTAGCTCCCTGACTGGGAATCGAACCCAGGCCACAGCGCTGACAGTGCCAATACCAAAGCCTTAAGCTACTGCACCACCAGGGAGTTCCCTAAACCCGAAGAAGTTTAAGGGTGTGAAGAGAAGTCCCAGGACTCATGTTACTAGGGTTCAAGTCTCCCAGCCTGTATTGCAAAGGAAGATCTTTGCCCCTTACGTGTTGACAAAGACATTGGGCGGGGGGTGTTTTAATTCAAGCCTACCGCTGAAGAAGGAAGAGCATGTGGGGGAATTCTGCACACAGACAGTCTCTGGTTTAGGCACTTGGACATATGTCCCTTTCACCAAGGACAGCTCCCTCTAACTGATCTTTTCGATGCCTGTCGTGTAGGATCCCTTTGTTACTCCCTCTTCTATCGCTACCTCCTGCCATATCTCACTGCTTCTCAGACCTCAGCAGGGCCTTGCGTGCTACCCTCCCTACACTCACTGTATACCCCGAATATTTCTACCTCCTCCTGCCACCCCATTTCTCACACACATCCTGGGACTGCCCACAGCATTCTGCACTTCCCCCCAGTTCCTATGACAAGAAGATTTGGAAATTCGTGGTGTTTAGCTTCCTTTGAAACCTAAGGAATTTTTACTTCAATCTTCAGAGTAACCAGTAGCTGCTCCCGCTACCCACCAGGTAATGTGATCCGATTGGTCTGGAATGGGCCCTGGGATAACAAGTACGAGTATATTCTCGAAAAATTCCCATCGTAGTTCTGATTCAGATAGACGCGTACCAGCGTGACGACTGAACACATTTAACTTTTGCTAGAATCTAAGGTGAGGGGATAGGAGGGGGGTACACAAAGAGAGAACTTCGTAGTGTGATTTTTTTCTTAATGATAATACTTAATAATATTTAGTAATATCTTAATAGCGAAAATGTTTTAGAAAAGAAATGAATATTAACTAATTTAATGACAAAGGGCAGCATTCCTCAAACTTTTAGGTGCACACCAATCTCCCTGCCACCAACTAGCCAAAATGCAGAATCTAATGCAAAAGGTTTGAGGGGGTCACTGTGAAACTCAACATTTCTGAAGGCTCCCAGATGATAATACCAGTTGCCCTGGCACCACACTTTCAGTAGCAAGGCATTACAGGGTCATGGTGGAAGAGAAAGCCCCATTAGGAGAAATACTTGTTGTGTGAAAAGAGAAGTAGGCAGATCATGGCCAAGGAGACCCTGAATACACGGGACAGGAACCCACTGAGACTAGAGGTTGGCTCAGGGTTTGTGGAAGACCCTCAAGTTACCTGTTAGCCTTCTGTGTCCTTCTCCGGAAGTCCTTTTCAGTCCCCACTGGAGGGGGCAAAGTTATCGTAGCTCAGAGGGGACTGTGTGGGTTTTCTGGGACTGCAGCAGGGGGAGACAGCCCCTCGCTTCCTGTAGAGACGTTGTTATACAGGTGGGTTAGGTGTTTTACGGGACTCTTTGAATGGATAGGTGCTCCAGGAGCGTTTGGCGTGATCCACGCTTTTGAAGGCTAACTTAGGAATCCAACCCTGTGTTCAGCAGAGTATCGTGTATCTAAGGCACAGTGCATCTCCTTTTCTTCCGTGTGATGTTTCGGGACACGGTTGATGGGTAAATTAGGAATTGTCTGTGATCCTCTGCTTCCAGCTTAAACTGGAGACGAGGGGGCCCAGTTCTGTCATCCCTGGTGGGAACGTGGTGCATCTTTAGTTATTGTAGATAACCTGTATCCAGTCGTGACTAATGAGCATGATGTGCTGAAATAAGTAAGATTTATGGGATGCACTCAAGTAAGCGTGTTTTTCAAAGGTGGAGTATTTTGTAAAAACCCTTTGGGGGTAAGATCGTGCTTTGATGCCACCGTCTGTTTTATGATCTTTGGGCAAATCGAAGAACTTGTCTGGGTCTCAGTTCCCTTAACTCTACCGTCTGTAAGACGCATTCCCACGTGGGTCTGTGATATGGGGCACAGGGAAACTGTGTTTGTCTTATATTACCCCGATATTAACTTATAACTCTATGTGGAACTAACCATAATGCTTGAATTAATGATCAACTGAGAGAAACTAGGTCGTGCTCTAACATCTTCATTTTGATTTAGGAGAATAAGAAGGCGACTTTGGAGTCAGGCTTTCTGGTTTACCTCCCAGTTTCACGGCTTACTAGCTCAGCAACACGGGGCACATTGTTTAAACTCTGTGTTGGTGTCTTTAATTGTAAAGTGGGGATAATGGCACATATTTCACAGAATTAAATGGGTGAAGCAGGTGGAGTAGAGGCTGCTGGCACATCACACGTGCCTCATACGAGTGCATGCTATGAGCCAGTCTTAAAGTATCAACTGGAGTTTTACAGGGACCAGGAGGACACTTTGCTAATGTTTACAACTGATGCAGAGATTCTAAGCATTACTTCAGAAATGAAAATTAATGTTTTAACACATCTCCCATAATTGCATTTTTCTGGATTAAACCTACTATTGCTGCTATATTATCAAGTCTGGGAATATTTGTTGCTGGTGATAGTTAATCCATAAACACTAAAAGGAAACTACGCAAAGCAATGTATTTTAAATTAGGCATTGAATCTAAGAACACAATTCAAAGGTGCACAGGTATTATTATTGTTTTTGAGATTCTGTTCTTACTGTGGTACATGTTTTTGTAAAAACTATGAACATCTGGGGCAATGAATAGGCTTTATTTTCTATGCTGAATATGGAACACATTTTCCTTTAGCAGTGAGTGTAAAGCCAAAAGTGATCATCAGTCTCTACTGTATCAAGATAAACAAAAATTGACACCCCTGTTTATCCTGGCAAAGCAGAGTGTTAAGCCTTTGCTTTGGTATAAAAGCCAGTCCTCTTTTTATTTATGAGTTCTGGGTGCATACCTGTATGTGTGTTTACTTTCTACCATTTTTTTTGTACACATGTTTTCTTTTTGTCATTTACTCATTATCATAAGTGTAATCTATTCCAAATTTTATTCTTCTTTTAAGTTTCCTGTGATTGTGAAAACAATCAGATAATTACTGATAAGTTTGATGTTCATCTTAGTTATTTTTTTCCCCATAGGAAAATGTACTTAACAGGGAGGTGGATGATTACCTTTCATGGTGTGTTAGCCATCTGCGTCTCTTAATGTAAAGCGAGTGTCTCTTCATGTCATTAGATGTTTTCTGCCTCATCATTTCAATGGTTAATGAATCGTGTGGATGTACCATAATTTATTTTATCAATTCCTTCTTGTTGAATATTTAGATGGCTTCCAGCTTTTTGTTGTTGTTGTTATATGGGTAGTTCCCTGACTGGGAATCGAACCCAGGCCCAGCGCTGCACCACCAGGGAACTCCCTCTAGTTTTTCACTATTGTAAACAGTCCTTCAATGCACATCCTTTTAAGAGCTAAATTTTAGCACAGTTTCCAATGGCCTTCCAGAAAAGGTATGCTAATTTACTCTCTTGATACCGAAGTGTGAAAATCCAGCCCTCACCAATAATAGGTTTTATCATTTTAAACATGTTTTCAGATGGCTAAGTGAAAGAAGTATTATTATTTTAAATTACATTACTTTCAGTTCCTACTGAGTTTAAACAACTTTTATATGTTAGTATATTTCTGTGTTTATGTGTGAGTTACCCTTTTATGTTCTTTGTCTATTTTTATTTTGATGTTTTTGCCTTTTTCTTCTTGATATATAAGAAAGTAATTTCCTCAGCTTGTTTCTAGTGAGTTTTTATATTTTTGAACAATCAAAAGTTTGTGTGTATTTGTTTTTTTTGGGGGGGCTGCTCCCTCCCTTCTAAAAAGTTTTAATTTCATGAAATTTGCTGCTAAATCTATGCACATTTTTCTGTGTTTTCTGCTGTTGGCACCAGGCATTTTTAAGTCCATCCTACCCAAATATTGTATAAGCACTTATCTATGTTTTTATTATTATCTTTTACATGTAACTTATCTAATTCATTTGAAATTTATTTTGGTGTATGTATTAAGTAGAAATCTAAATTTAACAAAATGACTATCCAGTTTCTTCATTATTTATTGCCTAATCTAGCCTTTATCCATTGAATCGAAATGTCTTATTTCATTAGGTGTTAGGTTATTGTGTGTACTTGGACCCGTGTCGGGACTTTGCAGATAAATCGGTCTGTTTCTTTGTCATGCCACCGATGACTATAGTTTTGTAATACAGTTTCATGTTTAGGAATGTAAACCCTCTCACACATTATTTTTATTTCTCAAATGTTTTTCATTATTCTCTCAGTTTATTCCCAAATGAAATTTAAAACCATTTTATTCGTTGATTTACGCTGAGTCAGTATTTTGTGCTAGGTATTTATTGTACATAGCATTGGGATTTGCTGCAAGAACTATGATAGTCAATCTGTATTAAAATGGTTCTAAAAGTTCACTTCCAAAAAATTCCACTTGGAATTCTGATGAAGATTGCATTAATCATAAAATAACTTGGGGGAGAATGTAAACTTTGCAATAATCAATTTTTCTTTTTAGAAAGCTTTTAAGTTTTTCACTTACTTGAGACTTTTAAAAGATATTTTTGTAATAAATTCCAAAATATATTTTTAGATATATGAGGGCTGTTTGGAAAAAAGTTCAGCCATAAATGCCTCTATTTTTCATATTACATGGGCAGATACTTTCTGAACAGCCCTCGTATATGTATTATTGGTATTTACAATGCATCTTTTGTTATGTTGTTGCTATAAATGAGACACTTACTAATTGATTATTATGAGTGGTATATAGGAATCTATTTTCTAGTATAATTATTTTTTAAACCTCTACCTGTTAAAACTTTTGATTCAACTAAATTTGTTCTATGGACAATCACATTCTATGTTGATAATGATACTTTTATTTCTCCTTTCCAGTAGTCATACCTTAATTATTTTTATTGTTGAGTTATATTAGCAAAAAGTTGCAGAAAGATGATATTGTACCAATAACCAGTATTCCTATTGTTTGTGTTTATCAGACTCTAAAGCTAAGGCTTCTAGAATTTTATTCATTATGGTGCTGATTATTGTTTTAAGGGAGAATTTTTTCCCTCAGGTTAATGAACCTTTATGGTTGAGTTTATTTAGAACGTTATCAGAAACATACTGAAATTTTATCAGGTCCCTTTACCGTTGTTACTGAGATAACCAAGGTACTTCTGTAGTCTATGTAGGTATGCTATTAATTAATTTCTCAATAGTATTAAGAAATCTTCGCTTCTCAATATTTCTCAAATAATGTTCTATTATGCCGGGACAGAGACATAAAACATATTTAAAATGAATGGAAATGATGAGATGATGATTTTACTGACTTAACGCAATGGAAAATCAGGTAACTTTAAAAGTTCTTCAACCAATCATTCTACTTTTATTAGAGACAAGTACGCTTTGCATTTGAAATTGTTATTGTTCAGGGAAAGTTATCTTGGGATTATTTTATTTAGTGTAATTGCAAGCCTGCACCAAGTTTTCTATATTCACCTGCACTTTCTTTCATGGTCTGAATATCCAGTAGGCTTCCTTATCTCTAGAAACATCCAGCCCTGTCCTAGGCATGCAGGTCGAATAGAAATGGCTAAAAGATACAGACTCACCCACAGTGATTTTAAGCCCTGGTGTAGAGGATCCCGTGAGAGACCAGATATATTTCTCAGGAGGGGTTTTCAGTCTTTTCGAGTTTTCTCTGGGAGGCTGATCTACATTGAGACTCAAGACAGTTCCCATGAGGAATGCAGTCCCTTTATGCTTGTCTCTAACTTGGCCCCCTCTACCCAGATCGCTTTCTGAAGTCACCTTGCACCCCTCTGAGTAGAAAACACGCACGGCCATGGCAGCATGTGGGTGGGCCAGGGCACTTGCCCAGGGAATCCTCAGCCACAGCTGTGGGACTCCCGAGACTCAGAGGATGCACTCAGCAATGTCAGCCCTGGCGGGGCCTTCTGGATCGACATGCTCCATCGCTCAGTGTGTGAGCAAGGAAATTGTCTCAAGCAGGGAGATGACGTAGGTGACATAGAGAGTGCAGGTCCCGTGCTGAGATAGGAACTTGGGTTCCAGGATTGTGAATTCCGTGCTCATGTCACTGTCACGCTGGCTTAAAAATCTGTATGCATCTTCTTCTGTCATCGAAGTGAACCATTAAGTAATTCCATCTTGATGTGTGTCTGATAAAACATAATAAAGTATTTTATCACATTTTCAAAGAGATTCACATTTCTTCTCGTGACATGGATGCCTCAGGTTACTAGCACTGGTACCAGATTGGGAAATGTCTTGTGTCTTTGAAAACAATCTAGGCAATGGGGTGTACACAGCGCTCACACACCAGGATTACAGGACTGTGCTTCTCCCAGTCCCTACAAGGATGATTTTTGTAGAGAACTGTACTTCGTAGTTTAAACTAGGTATCAGTTACTGTTGTTTTCCCTTGCAAATTAAAAAAAAGTCAGGTGATATCTGTAATGATTCCACTGTAAATAAAGAGAACATGTTTAAAACAGTTGAAAAAACTATGCGGGGGCTGGAGTGCTGATTTTGGTGATAATAGTGGCAGGCAGTTTAGTTCAAATTACTCAATAGGAAAAAAAACCTTATGTAAGCCTGTACATTTCTAACTCTAAAAATTCTGTGTACAATTCAATGGCTAAAATATTTCTCTATTTTCCTCAGAATTCTCTTTTTAATACTTTTTTTTTTTGGGGGGAGGGGGGTGGTAGTTCCCTGGCTGAGAATCGAACCCAGGCCGCAGCGTGGAGAGCGCGGAAGCCCAGCCACTACACCAGCAGGGACCCCCCAGAATTCTCTTTTTAGTGTTCCATAGAGAAGTTAACTCCTTAGAAATATGTAATGTGGTGTTTATCAGTGGTTTATAGTCTATCATCTATTAGGAGAGTATGTATGTATGAGGGCTGTTTAGAAAGTATCCAGCCATGTAATATGAAAACCTAGAGGCATTTATGGCTGGGGTTTTTTTTAGGCAGCCCTCGTACACACACACCCACACACACACACACACACACGTGTGCTTGAGCAATGTTGACCAAAGTGTCCAATTGTATTGCTACGCACGCCATTTGAATTTCTTCCCAAAGTACCGCTAGTGTACCCGGTTTTCTATGGTACCCCACATCTTATGAGGTTCCCCAAAGGTAGAAGTCAAGGGGTGTTAAGTCAGAAGGACTTGGAGGAAACTCAAACAGCATTCTCAAATTTCAAATCCCTCTTCAAAATGGTCTCACACTCCTCAAGTGACAACCGAGCCTCTGCCATTGTCTTTCACTGTCCCACCGGTCGCGTGGTGACACTAGCATTCGTTTGATTGATGTCATCTTTTGAGTGAATGTCATACTACAAGTTGCTACTGTAATTTAATTCAACTTCAAAAAGTAATACATAGATAATATCTCTTAACATGTGTATATGTATTTTTGGCACCCCTGGGATATATATGAATATATACACACATATATCATATGTGTGTATATATTCATATATGTGTCTATATATGGCTGTGTGAGATGAGAGAACTCAGATATTCCATGTTCGTGATTAGTTTGTAAACCTCTTTCCTTGTATTTAGAGCCGTGGCACTTAATTTGAAATAAGTACTGAATGTAATGTACAGATCGAGCAGCTACACGAAACCAGTAGTCAGTCAATGACGGCTCTCCCCAGGTCAGGATTCCCGGTGGGGGTGAGGGTGATACAGGAAAGCATTCTCATCTGTTGAGAAGGGGAGGGCTGGTAGTACTGGGCACTAAGTTTTAGCAAAGACATTGTGGAAAATGGGGACGGGGAGCAAGTTCAGATCTGAGGGCAGGTAATGCTGAGCCAGACAGGGTGTGGGAGGGCAGTTTGGCTTGGAAATAGACATTTGAGGTGTCATCAGTTAGCATAGCGTTACTTTCTTTCAGTGTTTAGTCTCAGCATCCTAATCTCACAAGGTCACTACCATACAATGAAATGGGAGAAGCATGCATCTTTCCCTTTTGAAGGCAATTTAGCAAGATGAGTAAGAGGGAGACCCTTGGGTTCATGTCCCAGCATTCAAACCTATTCCTACACATTGAGAAGCGGCAATCATTTTGGCGGGCAGTTTGATTTAGTCGTGGATTTCGGATCTGGAAACACAGCCTTGGCCCTCCTGTGTTAACTCAGTAGGCCTTTGCAGCGTTGACAAGTCACGGGAAATTGGCCCGAGGTTGAAACCTGCTGGCATAGGTCTTCCCTGCCGTCCTCTTCCAGGGCGGGAGGGACATGGCACCAGAGTGGCTGAGGGCGTGCTCCTCCCTCCTGTTGCCTCGCCCACTTTATGTGGGTGCCCTGAGAAACCGTATTCATTCTGGAAATAATTCCATTGTTCAGAATGCTTTTCAAAGTTCTATTTCAAAATCGTATCACGTCACTTGGTCTCTTTGGCCTGTTTCTTCCTCTGCGAAGTGATCATAACACTGCCTACTCTCACTCCTCCTCACGTCATGAAAATCAAATGAAAAGTAGTTTATAAACTGCTGCGTTGCTCTGTAGATGTTACTAATTAATACTCCTGAGAGACGACACCTTTCCTTTGTGGCCACTATTCACCTTTTTTAGTCAAAAATAACCTCAGACGTAAAACTTGTCTCCAGGTGCCTTTTGCGATAATCCAAAATCAAAGTAGAAAGATGTTAAAAACCATGTCGAGCATTTCCTCCCTGGCATGGCCCTTCGTGCCCGCCATTAGCTTAAGTCTTCCCGTAAAGATGTCACTTCCTGTGTTGAAATTGTGAGGGTGTTTAAGGAAAGGGGACTAAAATTCCGTCTCTCTGTTTGTCTTCTCTTTAGGAAGTCACCAAGGCAGTCCAGCCTCTCCTACTGGGAAGGATCATCGCATCCTATGACCCGGACAACAAGGCCGAGCGCTCGATCGCCATTTACCTAGCCATAGGCTTGTGTCTGCTCTTCGTCATGAGGACCCTGCTCCTACACCCGGCCATCTTCGGCCTCCACCACATTGGGATGCAAATGAGGATAGCGATGTTTAGTTTGATTTATAAGAAGGTAATCCCCTCCTCGCACCGTCTGCATGCTACAGGTGGGGTGTCACGTGGTGCTTGGCACGCCGGTACACGCACGGGGTAAATGCTGACGTCCGTTCTGCAAGCCCAGGAAACAAATGGCAGAAGTAACGACTGTTTCTAATTTTCTTTGATGACAATTCACTTCAACTCATTAGTATTAAACACCTTCTATAAACTGCCTATAATATAGTTTTATTTTTGTCCCTAATCATGTCATCACTTTTTGGAATCCATGGCTCCCCATTAAAATGATTCGTATTATGATATCTGCATAACAGTCATTGACAAAATATCATCTTACAGTAATGCCATACAGCCTTATGTTCAATAAGAGTACAGTATATAATTGTTAGTGATAATCCGAGCCATGAAAGTTTCCACTAACTGGTTGTGACACAGTGGTGGTATTCACCTATCCTCTGCCTCATTTTGAGTTAGATTTTTGTCATCCTACGGCAAAAAACTTAACTACTCTGCAAACACAATTTCAGATCATTTCAGTAATGTGTTTTCACCATCGTGATTCAAGACCATGAGTGACTGCTCAGACCTACCAAGTCACTATTGAAAGCTGTTTTGGGGGAATCATTTGGATGCGATTTTACCCTACTTGTCCCCTTTCTCCCACCTGCCTCTGGCTGTGTGGAAACTTGGCTTATAAGGGTCACGGATCTGAAATTCACTTCTAGCAAAAAACCCATAACACTCCCATAATATCCATGCAAGCTCAGCTGTATTGTAAACCTTGCTAGCCATACTTTACTGTTCAAAGCAGCCTTTTATGGAGGCCCAAGAAAAAAAACAAAGTCCACAGTTTAATTGAATCACCTCAGCTGCAATCTCATCTGTTCACAAGTAGCAGGAAAGCGTGGGTGATAAATTGACAAACATTTTCTTTTGATCCAGAAATCTCATGTAAGTGAACAAATTATTAGATATTATTTGGAAGATAGACTCTACCCAGCAAGCATATCAGAGAACATTGAATCCAGTTTAAAAAATATTTATAAAAGTGCTTGTTATCCTAATGAGTGATGGCTGAGGATGTGATTGACAAGCATCTAAGTGATTTAAGTTTCCTATCTCATTTAAGCCTCTCTCAAACTTTCTGTGGTAGGAACTATTATCTCTATTCTTTGGATAAAAGGTTTTAAGAAACCAAGACCGAAAAAATATGGAAAATTGTGCAAGCACTTGTTCAAAATTTCTAAAATGGGTAAATCACAATCCTTGGAGTGAAGGATTTTCTAAATAACAGGGAAAATTAATAAGTACTGAAATAATGTAGTAAGGGAAACTTACTACACAAGAGGACAGAGGCATGGGAATGGAGGAGAAATCCAAGAAGGAGCAGGTTAGTTTGTAAATAAGCGCATACGTAACATTTAGCACAAATACAGCAATGGATGTGCTTTCAGAGTCAGAACGTGTTAACGACACGTTGCTTAGAGAATGTTGTCGCTGTCCTTTTTCTCATGGTTGGATATGTGTCCTCACACAGTTTGCTTTCTACCTCTAACCACACTTAGTGGCCTTCATCGACATCATTACCAAAGAATGCAATTGCTTGGCTGGGCTTTAAAGGTTCCCTTAACGTAAATCTGAAGTAAACTGACGCCCAAGCTGACCAGTTGCAGCCATGTGGCAGGCAACTGCTAGTCCTTTCTGCCATGTGCCAACTTTTGTCAGAGGCCACCAACTACCACCATTTTGCTTTGTTCCAAAATCTGCAGCCACAATACCTTCAAATTATAAGTAATGCATCTAAATACAAACTAAATTTAGCCTTGCCTGTGGATTTCACACCCTATTATAGTCTACTCCCTTAACTCGTGTATCGTATCAATATTTAGTTATGTATGTACTAGGTTGTCTTGAGGCAAGAATTATGTTTTAATAAATCTTAATAATAATCGCTGAAGCCTTGAATACAGTGATTTGCATCGATAGATAGGTGAGGGATTCCATTGAAACCAATAGTAGACAGATACTCTCCATCAAAGCCACCCTAATGGTAAATCAATTTTTATTAAATTTTATAAATGAAGTATGACTGATCTTTCATAAACGTCAATGATTTACATATGAAATGATATGGATATATATTTCTTTGTAACATTTAAGGATTTTGTATTGTTAATGTACTCTTTCACAAAATTATTAATGATTCAGTTATTCACATATCCTTTAATTGACTTGACCAGTAATTTTATTAAGAGAGTCACTATAGAACTGCATGCAAAAATTAGGGCTAAGTCTTTCATTTCAGATTTTACTGCTTTTGGTTCCATCTTTTATAGAAGTAAACCAAAAGCAAACAAACTAACAAACAAAAGCCCTCTACACTATATAAATTATATTTTAGAGGAGAAAAAAATAGTCATTACTCTCTGGAGGCTGGAAAACAAAATAACAAGAGGCATGACAGTATGATATTTACTGTGAAGAGAAATGTTTAAAATCTGAGAGGATACTAAGCTAGATGAACATAAAATAATTTTCATCATCTTAAAAATGCACACACGGTAACCTCCTCCCTCAGCTGCCCTCTTAATGTTCCTTATAAATATATTTGTCTTCTGTTTGTTGACATCATCTAACTCCCCCCCCCCCCTTTTTTTTCTTTTAGACTTTAAAGCTGTCCAGCCGTGTTCTAGATAAAATAAGTATTGGACAACTTGTTAGTCTCCTGTCCAACAACCTGAACAAATTTGATGAAGTATGTGTCTACTGATTGAATCTTTTATGCATTATTGTTTTAAATCATACCACCCCAAAGTTTTTCCAGGGTCAGATAACAACAATAAGTGGTTAAGTGAAACCCATCCCTACCTTCCCTATTTCTGAAAACCGAGAACACTGAGTTGCATAGCAGAGGGACCTGGTAGGGACCCAACACCAAGGCCCCTCAGTTTGCAGGGTATTGAACGAGGTTTCTCATAATTCAGTCTCTCTCAGACCCTTGTTTTCTTTTAATACTTTAAATCAGTTACTGACCTGGGTTGCATGTGATACTCTGAACCATTTTTGGTCATTGCTAGCTTGTGTCACAAATATTAATACATGCAAGGTCCTTGAGGACAGATACTGTGTGTTATTTATCTCTGCATTTCCAATATTGAACATAAGATTGAGCCCTTAGCAGGTGCTAAATAAACTGCTATTGAATTGGGGACACATTTATTCTGAACCTCTTGTCAGATAGAGGGGTGCCGTTGTGGGGTTTGAGCTCCTGGGCTATTTTTTCTCATGTTCTGTACTGTGGCTCTTGCTTTATCTAAGTAGAAGTTATTTAAAATAAATTTTTTTAATTCATTTTTATTGTTAGACTTATTGGGGTGACATCTGTTAGCAAGGATTACATAGGTTTCAGGTAAAATACGTTCTTGCCTTGATACTTAAGAGGTCCAATCTCAGTTCCACTGGAAAAAAGAAAAGCATACTTAAAAATGCAGAAATTTGAAATTTGTTCCTGGGGAAGCCCCAGTCCACGTGTGGAAAGCTTGAGCACATTGCTCTGTGCTTTACGTAGAACCAATCCCTCGATTTTAGTGTGCTCGGAACCATGAAGTATTTGATTATATAAGCTCAGTGCCCTTCGTTTCTTTAACCTGTGTCTGTTTGTTTGGGGGAATAGAGCATGAAATGGCACTGGTGTTGGCTGAGATTTTATTTCCCAGGGACTGGCACTGGCCCATTTCGTGTGGATCGCTCCTTTGCAAGTGGCGCTGCTGATGGGGTTGCTGTGGGAGCTGCTGCAGGCCTCGGCCTTCTGTGGGCTCGCCTTCCTGGTGGTCGTCGCCCTTGGCCAAGCTGGGTTGGGCAGGATGATGATGAAGTACAGGTAGCACGCTCCTTACATGGTTCGGAAGGATTTTGGGGTTTCAAATAGCCCACGCTGGGAAAGCCGACATACAAGAGTGTGGTGTGCATGCAACCGTGACCTACGTACTGGGTATCACTACAAAGCAGTTATGTTACGGGGGCAAATACCTCTATCAGTTCTTCCTATTTTGTTTGTCAGTCTATAGCGTTTCTTTATAAATGTGTTATGATTCAGTTCATGTTTATAGATCATGAGATTTGGATGCAACATGGATGTGAGTGGGAGGGAATACATACATTTTGGATAGAGTTTATAGGCTCTTCCTACTCTGGTTCATGGATCTTCATACCTCAAAGCGTTGGGTATTTTTTAATTACAGAATAAATCAGTGATACCAGGCACTGAGTAGATAGAGGACTTCTAGGGTTTGTCAGCTAGAGTTTGATGGAAAGCGTACACATTTTGGAGTCAGATAGCTCTTGACTTGAATCCCAGGTTGCATGCTTACTAGTTATTGGGGCCTAAGTCAAGCAGCTTTACCCCGCTAACCTCTCATCATTCATCTATAAAATAGAGGTCACCCCCTCTCCTAGACTGTCACGGGATTAGGAACAGTGTGTGGCATGCATCTAATTCAGTGGGGCGCAGAGGAGGCATTTGCTAAATGGTAGATACTATTTTTTGTTACTATCTATTTGATAACAAAATGTTCATCTGTTTTAATAAGGGAAACGTGCCTTTTCTTAAAAGCTTGAGCAGTTCCCGAGCAGTTAATTTGACTCATTTTTACTAATTATTTAATTGATTGGCAGAGACCAGAGAGCTGGAAAGATCAATGAAAGGCTTGTGATCACCTCGGAAATGATTGAAAATATCCAGTCTGTGAAGGCATACTGCTGGGAGGAAGCGATGGAAAAGATGATTGAGAACCTAAGACAGTAAGTCATTTAGGTACTTTCGTATCGTTCGTTAGTCAGTGAATGTTTAATGTTTTAAAAATGAGTCACCGTGGACTTCCAGCTCACATTGATGTTTCTGACAATCCAACGATCGGATTAAGTTACATCACTGTTCATGTGTTGGCAATTTTCGTGGGCTGTACTTTTAAATCATCCATCAAGTGTGTTAATTTGCACTACAGGGGAATTTCCTCCTTATGAAGGAATCACCTATTTATGTTTACCGCTGCTTAATATATTTATTTGACTAACATAATGATCATGATGCTGAAGGCTAATTGAAACTGTAAGTAGAACTCCTGGAGTAATAAATATACAATTGTGAGTCAAAGAAATGATTCTCTATTACTACATTTTCCTTAATCTACATGTTATGGCCCATGAAAAAATGAAAACAAATTCCTCTGTTGGTTTCCCTAAGTTGGTTCTCTAACTTAAACATACTAACACAGGGTAATATATAGATTGTGTTTCTATCAACCCTGCACTGGGGAAGTGCATTCGAGTCTCGAAAACCACTGTCCGAGATAGAGCCAGCACCTCCCGCCTTTCTCCAGTCTTGTTTCACCTCAGATCACATTTCTTTCACTGATTATATCCAGCAAAAAAGTCTGGGACCTACTGAGGTATGATGACTAGGATGATTTTGGGCAAAACGTAAACTGGGGCATTTCTGCAGCCATGAGACCATTTGTCTTTTGTTAAGTTTGTAGAACAGGGAACTTCATTTAAAAAGAAGTTCAAGTTCTTTAATTAAGAACCGAACTAAAGCTCAGCAGATTGGGATAGATACCCTGTGGGAGGGCAGATCATTTCAGACGGATGACACCCGAGGGTTCTGCAGGGGACCGTATACTAAAAAGAGCACCCTTTCGGGTGGCGTGATTACAGGTCGTCAGGAATTCAGGCTCCCGGTTCCAGGAGGCCGTGGTGGTGACCGGGCTGCAGGTGTGTGATTGGAACAACAGAGGCGATGCGGAAGTGGCTAAGTCCTTGGCCACGTAAATAGAAAGAGTAAAAGAGTATTTATTTCCCAAACATTATCGCTCACCTGTTTTTGTTATGCCTTTCAATACAAACCCAGGAAAGGCATTGTATTTTCTTTCCAGAAATACCGTCAAGATCGCGGGGACTAGTTTGGCTGACGTTGTTTTTCCTTGTTAATGAGTGTCCTCTGTCACACTGTCAGCCGTAAGCCTGTGAGCACAGGCACAGCAAGCGCGATGAGGTGACCGGAGTCCCGTGTTCTCTCCTGGGCAGGTTACTCCACTTGCTGACTTTTCTTGACTTTTTTCCCCCTCTTCCTCAAAAGATGAACTCCATCCCTCCGACTATTTCTGTGTCACTGATTCTAATAGCAGATGTTGTGTTGGTACAACCTGGTTCCTTAATCTGGCGTGCAATGGTCACCTGAAAAAGTGGGTTACCTGAAAAAGAATGGCTCCTGCTCCGGACAGCTAATACATGGTTCTGGAAGCGATCGGTGGGACGTGCTTCCGTGGGGCGGTGACCTCGGTCGGCCTGGGCCCGGCTGAACTGGGCAAATGGCTGAGCAAAGCTCCCTGACATTCAACTCCTTTATCACGCTCTGGTAATAAAGTCAACTCTCCATTTTTTTAAATAAGGAGCTGATAAAATGTGTTTATGACTCATGCAGTGTTAGTGATTTTATTACGGAGCGTTTTGCTTTCTCAATGATCCTTAGAAATGGTCTCGCGTCCATCAGTCCTTTCTTGCCCCCCTTCCATGATCCTCAGTTCCTCCTAATACATTTCAATGACAATTTTGACAAGTGTCCTAATGTTTCTGTAAACTGTTTTCTAGCATTTTATTATTAATAATAATGTGACCCATAGTATCCTTTTTCTGACGAAGATTAAAGACACGCATGCTGTCATTTATCTTGGTGACAACACAAGGAAGATGTCCTGTTTTTCCTTCTATGGATGTGGGTTCTGTAGGATCCAAGGTGTAGGTTGATGTGCTTAAGGTGTAGGTTGATCAGACGTCCCATTTAAAATGGGAAGAAAACAACGGTACTCTCCTGTTTGGAATGGTACACAGGGTCTGCCTACTGACAGCTTGAATTTAGCTCAGTGAGACAAGGCTGAACGACCACGTGAACCATTTGAAATGGGAGAGTACTGTTGATTTCCGTTTAAAACCGGACATCTGGTCAGCTTGCTAAGACGGCAGAGCCATAACTGTCACCGACAGGAGTCCCATCCCAGTGAAATCCCCAGATCGTAATCTGTCTTCGGTGCCAAATAATTGATACAGGGAAGCATGGACTGTGAATCAGTCTAGGCTGGGCACGTCGAACTCCATGGTCTTCATGGCAGTGCTCAAGATGACACTTTCTTTGCAGACTTAAAAAAAGAAAAAGATTTCCTCCAACTTCTGTCACTCGAGGAGGAGAACTTCTCTGAGTTACACGCCTGTCAGGAAATAGGATTTAAATTCCAGACACAGCTGTTGTTCCCTTCTCTCAGGACCCTCTATGTGTCCATGTCACCTCTGCTCTGGGCCTTCCAAGAGCAGAACAGGAGGGTCACGGTGACCCAGTTTCGCTGGTCCTGGAAGGACGGAATGGGGGCTGCATCATCGTCTGTTCTCATCAGCCTCCACACGCCCTGCTTTCCGCCTGCCAGAGCACTGAAACCATTTCTCTGTTTGTGTAGAGTTTACACTTGTAGCTTAGAACTTGGAAATACAAAACGACTGCAGATACTTATGCTAAAATGAGAGAGACAGCGAATGCAGCACCTACACTCAACTTTTGCAAGAACCACCTGGATTCCTTTTTGGTTTCGTGTGTCTTCTGTGGAAGCCTCCTGCAGATCAGTCACTGAGAGCTGGGCCTGAGCCTCGGCATTTTGACAGGTCTCTCGGGTGACTTTTACCTGTGCTGAGGTTTGAGAACCGCCCCTCTGTGGCTCATGTGTGATTGTCAGAGTTCCCCGAAGCCTCGCGTGAATTTCTGAAGGGGTCAGAAGCCATTCGCGCCTCTCAGAATTGCCTTTTCCTTTACAGATCTTGCACCGTTGTCCTCATGTCCACGCTTTGCCGTTTCAAACACCAACCAACAAACAAAATGTTATCAAAGTCTCATTGATCTTACCAATTAACATGGAGTGATAAATACGTAAAAATCATGTAATAAAAGTGAGCTTATTAATTATAGTTTAAAAATAAGGTTTACAGGTACTATGTGCAAGATGCAGGTACATTCACTATTAGTCCTCTTTCAGATAAGGTTAACTGAGGTCCAGAGAGGTTAAGTAACTCGCCCAAGGTCACACAGGCCCTTGGGAGCCTGTGTTCTGATCTCATGTTCTGAGATGCCTCCTATGTGAAAAATGTGGAAGGACCCCAAATCTTATTGATTTATTCATTTTTATTTTCATAGAACGGAACTCAAACTGACCCGGAAGGCAGCCTACGTGAGATACTTCAATAGCTCCGCGTTCTTCTTCTCAGGGTTCTTTGTGGTGATTTTATCTGTGCTTCCCTATGCCCTGATCAAAGGAATAATCCTGCGGAAAATATTCACAACCATCTCGTTCTGCATTGTCCTGCGCATGGCGGTCACACGGCAGTTCCCCTGGGCTGTGCAGATGTGGTATGACTCTCTCGGAGCAATCAACAAAATACAGGTAACGTGCTAGACGTGGGCCCGGGACACAGCAATTTTAGAGCCGTTTAGTACTTTTCTAGTGGTCAGGTGGGCTAGAGATGAATCCTTCATCTTGGGCCTCTGACGCACGGGATTCCCTCCCTGGACGTCTGTGTGGTCTGACGAGCCCTTGCAATGAAAACATCATGAAATAAAATGACAGCCTGCAAGATTCTCCTAAGTTCAAGGCATTGCAGCAAATGTCGTTTCTGGGTTCTGGAGAATTGTATTCCAGTAATCCAGCCGCAGATCCGTTTTAGTGAGCCAGGCAAATGTGCATAAAAATGGTGACAGGTTCAGCAGGAAGTTCTAAAAGTTTCCAGCTACCTCTAGGAATGGTCACCTCGTTTTCCAGATATTTCCCTGGACAGTGTGGTGAGTGAGAATGGCATTTTATGTCACATTAATTACCTTAAAATTCCAGCAATTGCTGGAGTAGCTGGTAGCTTTGAAAGAACGTTCTGGAGTCCCCAAGTGATGAGGCTTAATTTATACAAAGCTAGTGGAGTCATTCCCAGGAATGTGTGTGTGGTTCTAATTGTTATGATTAACATTCAGGTCAAAGTGTTTTATGATAACTCTTTGATACCATTTAAATATTTGATCTGGGAAATAAATCACTGTGACACAAAGAGAAATGATGGCGAAGGGTGAGCCACTTGTAAGAGGTTCTGCCATTAATTCACGTAGGCCAGAGTTTGCAGGTGGTGGCCCCTTGACCTAATTTTGGCCCCTGGACCTGTTTTAATTGAACTTCACGTTGAAAACACACTTGAATTAGTTGCCAGGATTTAATTTAGGAGATGTCACAAATGCAATAAATTACAGGGCTGTCTGGAAAAAACCCAGCCATAAATGCCTCTATTTTTCCTATTATATGGCTGGATACTTTCTGGACAGCCCTCGTATGTCTCTGATTCCTTTTGAAGGATTGGAATATATAGTAAACTCTTGCCTCCCAGGCTGTGGCAGCCCCCTCACCAAAGAGAGCCTGCCCTTTCCATGGCATGCCATCACAACCCCCTGCACAGCTGCATTCCTTAATTCTATCATCTTAAAATACGTGTTCGAGATCTGCAATGTAGACAAATTGGTATGTGTAGCTTAGAACCATAGCAGGTCTTGTGTGTGTGCATGTGTGTGTGTGTGTGTGAGAGAGAGAGAGAGAGAGAGAGGGAGAGCGAACAGACAGAGAGAGAGAGAGAGGGGCAGAGAGAAAGAGACAGAGAACAGACATACAGACCCGAAAAGAGATAGAGAGAACCACTGAACAGGAACTCAGAGGTAAAGAAACAAACCTTGAAAACAAAATTGGGAGAAACAGAAACCAAACTCAAGGTGGCAAGAGAGAGAAGAGCAAAGTAGGAAAGGGGGAAGAAGTGAGGCGAGGAGCAGGCTTTGTCATTGCCTCCCATGGTGGAGACTTCAGGGTGCATGGATTCGATTCTTCGTTATGCTCCCACCTTCCCTCGTAACACTGGGAATTGGTTTCTAATAGGGCCCTTCCTTTAGAATCAAGGTTTGATGCCCTGCAATCAGTTCTATCAGATCTTCACACCTTCATGAACCCGGAGAAGCGATGCTAATCATGCCTCTAATAAGGGAGGTGCTAGACAGACGAAGACGTTCGTTTGCTCTCTGTCCTCATGGTGAATGGAAACATGTAGGTGGGTAATTCAGGGGTGCTTTGTACCTTCACCACTAAGGCAGAATCAGTGGTGTGTTAGAAATCTAACGTGGAGAACGTTTTATAGACGAGCACGTGTTTAAAGAGTACATTTCAAATATGACAAAGCCTAGTGCTTGGCAAATGGACTTTAGAGACTTACAAAATTATTTTATGGAGACATAATTCCTAACAGAATTCATAAACTGTAAAGGCAAGATACAGCATTATTAAGAGTTTAAAATAGTTGTAACAATGCTTTCCTGCTCTTCTGGTTCTACAATCTGTTTTTGCTTGCCTTTTATAAACAGGATTTCTTACAAAAGCAAGAGCACAAGACGTTGGAATATAACTTAACGGCGACGGAAGTGGTGATGGAGAATGCAACAGCCTTCTGGGAGGAGGTCAGAATTATCTTTTAATTACCGCTCTAAATAGTTAAGTATTTTGTGAATGAGAATGTTAATATTTACCTTGTAAATTTGTTGTGAAGACTGACTGAGATAACTTAAATGAAGTGTTCATCAGGGTACATGCGATGCACATAGTAGTTCCTCAATAAATACAACCTTCTCTGATTGGAAGTCCCAGGGCTGTGCTTTATACATACTAGTCAATATGAAGATGGATGCTATCTACCAGTATATAGTTTTCTACTGTTTTTACTGCCATCTGCCTAGAAAACAGTGTTTGTGGACCAGATAGATCTTACTTCTTTGTTTTTAGAAATTTTGAACGCCCGTCTAGGCAGGAAGGAAAAGTAAGCGCGAGGTTTTCGCTCCAACTTGCAGACGTTTCTCTCCTCTGACCCTGAAGTCCTCCACGTCCCTCACTGCCCTCTCCTTCCGTCTAACGCACTGGGGAGCGTGCTTGCGCCTCCGGGTGCCGGGCACTCGGAGAGGCGCTTTGTGGGCGCCACCCTGTTTGATTCGCACACCTGCGCCCTGAGTCATAGTCACGTCTCCATGTCACTGATAAAGAAATGGTGGCTTCGAGCCCTTCTGGGACCTGGCCCAGCTCACGCAACGGGCACGGGCTGACGCTGGACCTGAGTGTCACGATTTCCGACCCTTTTTCGGAGCCGGGGACTCCTGTCTGACCGTGTCCTCACTGTCCAGCCTCTGTCACCTGTCAAACTGTGGACACTCCCTGATGACACTCAGGGTGGTGGTGCTTCTTGAACCTTTTGCCGTCGTGTCTGAGATTCCAGCGTCCGCGAGCCACGAGAGCTGGCATTTTACAGGGACTTCTGCGCACAGCCACGCCCTGAGCTTTCTGAGCCCCGAGACTCACTTTACTTGGGCCGTGGTGTCACACGCTCTGACACCTCTTTCTCAGCCCAGACTTTCTCAACTTTGCGGCTCCCTTAGACTCTTAATCCCGTCCTCACTGCTGTTCAACCAGATTTCTGATGACTTTAATTCTGCCTCGTGGACCCCTCGCGACCTAACCTCCACTTCCTCCAAGAACAGTCACTTCAGCTCTCCCGGCAGCACCCTCAGTTCCCTTCTCCTCGTGCCACATTCTTTTCTGAAAAACGTTCACGCGATCGGCTTCGGCTGGCATAATTTTGGGTCACGCGGCTAGAAACCGTGGGTCGTGTAACGATGTGCTCTGAGGCGTGGATGAGGCCTCATGCTTCTCAAACGCATCCTTCACACAACAAGTACTGAAAAGACCTGAACAACCTGCTTTTTTATTTTCTATGTTTTTGTTGTTCTTTTCTTTCCAGGGCTTTGGGGAACTCTTTGAGAATGCAAAACAAAACAGCAGCCACGGAAACATCGCCAACGGGGACAAGAGACTCTTCTTCAGTAACTTCTCCCTTCTCGGCGCTCCCGTCCTCAGAGATATCAATTTCAAGATAGAAAGGGGACAGTTGTTGGCGGTGGCCGGGTCAACTGGAGCAGGCAAGGTAGTCCCTGTTATTCCTTGTCATTACCATCTTAACTTGGCTTGCATTTCTCCTTCCTTTTCCGAGTTTGTCCATAGCAGAAAAAAGGGTATTTTGGGGAAATTCTTCAGTTGGTACTAGAAGTGTGATTAGATGTGGTGTTTCTTACAACATAAATGATCCAGCGACTCTTTCTCCCCCCTCTTTGCATTTGGGCTCAGCACTCAGCAGGGTCCCCTCGTACGTTGTGGGCATTCGTGTATTATTGAATACACGAACCATCCGTTTTTACCTTTCTGTGGTCCAGGCCTCGGCTCTGAACTGCTCCGGGAAGATCGTGGCTCAGATTTTACCTCGGCAACCACACAGCCGAAAGGTCCCCACTTTGTTGACATGGAATTTTGGAGAGTGGACTCTGTTATGCTTCTGATTTATTGTGAGGGAAAATTACTGAACGGATAGTTTGTTGAAGGAAATACTCAGGGATGTTAATTGATTCACTGCTGGTCAGCCTTCCCACGCGCCCCTCCACCCTAACTTACGGTAAACCCAGGAGTATTTGGAGATACGTGTGACAAAAATGATCAGCTTAGGAAGTGAAAACAACTGCAGGGTCCAACCTGATTGTCAGGAGAAGAGAAGACTTCATAGTGACCTTCAAGGATAGGAGCTGCTGCTCAGTTAGGGAGAAAAGACGTACCCTCTCTAGGAAACAAATTTACAGGGCGTGGAGGAATCAAATCAGAGATACAAATCAGGGTTACAGACTTATTTAATCCAACATCTTTGTGGTGTGGCTGTTTTGGTTCTGATCCACACTAACGTGTCTTTCGTTTGTGAACTGCCCCCTTGAGTTATTGTAGTGAAGTAACGTTGGTATAAGACGGGATCGCTGGGTCCCTTTGCTGGAAGGCTGGCTTGTGGCATCTCCCTCAGGGCGTGATGCTCAGTTCTGGTGCCGCCGCCACAGCTGAAGCCGTTCTGTGGCCTTGCTGACAACCCCTGACCCCACCCTGACTTCGCTCTGATACTGAGTTTCAGCCTTACAATAACTGAGCGTTCTTGTGTAGAATAAGCTCTTAGCGCCTGCTTTTGCTGGCTTTTAAAATAAAATACAGTGTCTACTAAGTTTTATAAAGTTTTTATACGTTTTTGTGTACCTATTATATTCAAGGATGTTTTCATTTAACTTCCTATCTCTCAGAATATCAGAATATGGCTAAACTTATATACATAAATGTATAAATTATATATTTATTTATAGGCATATATATCCATATAAACGTGTGTGTGTGTGTGTGTGTGTGTGTGTGTGTATTTTCATATATTTTTAACCTGGGTAATCAGGTCCATTTCCTTGTTTGGGTCTATAAAGCTGTTCTATATGAAAGTATCACTTCCCATTTCAATTTTTTTGGGGGGTTGGTTCCCTGAGAGGAAATTGAACCCAGGCTGCAGAGGTGAGAGCACCAAAGCCCAGCCCCTGCACCACCAGGGAACCCCCCCTTGTTTCAATTTTCGTACGAAAGGATTTTACGTGGAAATGAAGTATTTCACATTTTTTCTGCATACACTGAGAAGGCTCGAATTTGCTGAAATAGATATCACAGAGATGTCAGTTACTGGACCCTCCTTTCCTCCTAATGTGGTTCGGTGCTGTTATTATTTATTAAAATTTAATTAAACATGTAAAATTTTAGAAAACAAAATTACAGAAAAAGTCGGACGTTTTCCATCCATTCTGTCTCTCCTCATCCTGCTTTGTACTGTTCGCCATTTCCTCCACGAAACAGGCAGCGACTCTTGTTAATTTTTTTGAATGGACACACACACACACACACACTCACACTCACTCTAACTAAACATAGCTGCCCAGTATTTTGTTGGATAGATGGATGCTCTGTCATGTAATGAGTCACCTATGGGTGGCCATGTAGTTATTTCCAGTACGTTGACACCATGCATGACCTTGAACATACGCCATTTAGCACATCTGCAGGCGTGTCAGTAGGTTAGGTCAGGCATTTCTGTGTTTGTCACACTTCCTTCCCCGAAGGTTGCACCAGTTCAGGTGTGTGCCATTCTCTCTACACAAGACTGTGCATTTCCCCACGCGTGGCCAACAGGCGACAGGATCTCGGTTGTGAATTTTTCCCATCTCGCTGGGGGCAGTGGTACGTCAGGGTATTCCTGACGTGCATCTCTCTCTTTTCATATGTTTAAAGGCCACTTCTATTTTCATTTTGGTGAAATAGCTACTCACACACTTTGTACGTTTTTCTAATGGGTTGTTCGAATATTTCCTTTTGATTTTTAGGATCACTTTATTTAGAGAGAAATTTTTCCTGTGAGTGGTATAAACTGTACATATTTACTTCAGTTTGACACTTTTCTTTTGTTTTCCATGTGTCAGTGGTTTGTTTTTTAAAAATTTGGTTGAATTTCTCTTATTGTATGGCTACCGGACTTTGAGTCACATAAAGGCTTTGTGACTCCCGTGTATCTTTCTTTTTCTTTAGGTATCCTCTGATGTATTCTGAAAGCATTCTGTGGTGTTACTTTTGCACTTATCCTTTGATCTATTTTAAATTCATCAGAAACAGGGTGTGAGATACAGATGCTGTTTTTTCTGTTTGCCCTCCTGGTGACTTCCAGTTGCCCAAACCATTTATTGACTAGCCCATCTTTCCCCACTGATCGTAGCTGCTGCCTTATCAAATGCTAATTCCTGTTTGCATTCGGATCTGTCTTTGTGGCTTCAATTCTGTTCCATTGGTTCATCTCTTTATTTATGTGCCAGTCATTCATTTCTTAGAGTTATTGAGCTCTTACAATTTTATATAATGTATCATAGTATCATTAAATGATAATATTATTGAACAAATTCATTGAGTAGACACTTTGTACCAGGTGCTATTCTAGCCCCTGAGGATATAGTAGTGAACAAAACCTGCAAAATACCCTTGTCCTAAGGAGCTCACATTCTAATGGGTGATGGAAAAAATCTATCTATCTATCTATCTATCTATCTATCTATCTATCTATATGTGAGATGTCACATGATGGTACCATTTACTGAGAATACTATGGGACCAACAGGTTTTGGGTAGAGATTGATTTTGGAATGTGAGATTTAAAATGCCAACTTAATATGTGAAGAGAGATGTTATTGGGATATGTAAGTCTGGTTTCAAGGAATAGGGGGCTGGCAGTGTAAAGATGGGAGCTAGATGAGGGTCCAAAGGGAAAGTGTTAGTAAGAAGAGAAAGGTCCCAAGGTGTGAGCTCAAGACCATTCCAACCTTTAGAGGTTGGGGAGGTGCTTTTTTGTTCCAGTGGTTGTATTTATAATAAGAACTTTATGTTACATCTTTGATATTCTGTTTGTTTTTTTAGTTCACCAGTAGTGTACCTAGAAGAGGAAGTGCTTAGTCATTTTTGAATGAAATGAATTAATATGGCATCTTTTATAGTTAGAATAGATACCTCTACTTAGGATGAGAGTTGAAGGAAACCAGTGCTTCCCGAGAGGGATTTGATTGAAGGGTTTAACTTGATGACCACGGTTTTATTTCTAGACGTCGCTGCTGATGATGATTATGGGAGAACTGGAGACGTCGGAGGGTAAAATTAAGCACAGTGGAAGGATTTCCTTCTGCTCTCAGTTTTCGTGGATCATGCCCGGCTCCATTAAAGAAAACATCATCTTTGGCGTTTCCTATGATGAGTATAGATACAGGAGTGTCATCAAAGCATGCCAACTGGAAGAGGTAAGGAATTTGTGAAAATCCTATGGCTGTGCGTATGAGACCTTCAAACTACTTAGAGTACATACACAAATAGCTCCCTATTTAATCAGTTAGTCTACATATATTCATCAAGTTTCCACTCTGGATAAAACTATTGTGAGTCAATCAATTAAGAAAATATATAACCCCTATTTGAAGAGACTTGCAAAAACATGAAGGAGGTCTTATTTATTTATTTATTTTTAATAATGATGGACTTGTTTGGTTAGAATGAAATGGTTAGAATTTTGTTCACTTGTTAGTGAGGTAAGTGTCCTCTAGGGACATTTATATGGCGTGCAGTTTTTAAAAGATACTTCAGAATTACGTAAGAGGACTTTAATCATCTCAATAATACCGTAGCCTAGTGGAACTAACATTGACCTGCCAGCAGAGACTCAAAGGTAAAATTGTGATCATAGCTTATCCTTTGACCTTGAACGTGTAACTATATGGCTTTTAGTGATGGTAATTCTGTGAAACAGGCAAAATAAGATGATGCTGTTGACTCATTTCATAACCGTATAAGGGAATGGGTTAATTATCTGGAAATACATGAAATGTTTCAAGTGAAGTCAGTGTGTGGATCTTGTGCTATCCGCTACATAAATTGCATGTTGGAGGGTTTAGTGATTATCAGTGTCAATGTTAGGGCAGGGGGTACATCACTATGAGGTTTAGCAGCAGTATTGCCTGAATAGTGATCTTCATTCAAAATTCCTATTTTTGATAGGTGACATTTGACACGAGTGGATTTCCTTAAGTCACCTTTAATGAAAAAAATTACAGTGGGAATAAAATGCAAACTTAAGATCCAGTGCATGGAAACTAGAAAATGGCTGGTGGTGGAATATATAGAAACTGCAGCTTTTACAAAAGAGGGTTCATGTTTATATAAAGGGCTCTCCATGTATACTAACTTGTTCAACCGTAGGGTTCTTTATTAAAGTTCCATTCTCTTATTTTCCAAATACCATTCAAGTATAATGAAAGTGAAAGCTCCCCTGAAAAACACACTGGACTTACGTGGAAGAGGATCATCTTTGTTCCTCAAAAGCCCTTCCAGGAATAGCGTTTCACAACCTGGAGGTTGGAACGCTCCGTCGATTTGTAATGAAAAACATCTGAGTGTTTCTAGAGAACACAGACGTTTGTCCAGAAGGGGAGACGAGGGTGTACAAGAGGTAGTAGTACAAGATAAGTCGTGGGCTTTCTTTGTTTATGAGTGGAAAGGTGTTGGAAGGTTTCAGGTAGGTATTTTTTGGTCTGTTTTGATCCTACCTTTTCCCATGGGAATAAAGGGTGGTTTGAGTCCCCCCCGAGTAAACCTATGAGAGCGTATTTAACCCACACGTGGCATAGTTACATTGCTAGTAATAAATTCAGAGCTAGAGTGCCCTCCTCCAGGGAATGAGCATTCACCGACCTCGGACTCGTGTTCAAGGGCCTGGGAACCATGAGTGGGTGAGACACGGTCCATTCCCTAAAGGGCTCCTGCTTCAGTGACCTGTGTTTTAGGGAATGATTGGATGGTATGTGCGTTATGTCTCAACAAAGCTGTTAAAATAATGAGGGAAAACGGATAAGAGGAAGAACACATCATTCCTTTCTCTCTCTTTCCGTGGCCAGACTTACAATTATTTCGAAGGCATATAATACAGTGCTTTTGAGTATCTTCAGGGGCTTGTACATCATCTTCAGCTCCTTTAAAAGAAACCCCATTAGCCATCCATTTCTGTGCCCTCACACATCATTCCCCCACCCATCCTTAAGCTGCCTTCTGTCTTTTGTGCCTAAACTAACATTTTAACAAGAAGAAGGCAAAGAGTCTTCCTTTTGAAAACATTTATTGAGTCTTGCTGTATGTTAAGGAAATATGAACAGAGCAAGATCCATATACTTCAGAGGTTCATGGACCAGTAGGAGACAGAAATAGATCCGTAAAGAATGTATTGGGTGCTCTAATAGGCAGGCTGACCAGACATCTCATTTTAAACAGGATGGAAAACAATGGTCCTGTCCTGTTTCAAACAACACGTGTGGTCAGCCTATGGACACCTTGCATTTAGCCCAGTGAGACTAGGCCAACCAGATGTACCGTTCAAAACAGTGCTGTTGAGGCATTTCTATAGGAGTAAAAGGAAGGAGCTCGAGAATCGATCTGCGTCTGCCTAATACGAAGAATAATTCCCACAAGCCTCGTGTCCTCTGATTGAATGAGTCACTGTGGCGTTCAAACAGTGACCAGAGTGCAACGTGTGGTCTTGTAGGAATTCGTTGATTAAGAACATTAGAGCCAATAAAGTAGAAAGGTTGACATGAAGAAGTGGGAGATTGATGAGTAAATGGTCACTGGGTTGTTGAGAAAAAAATAAAAGAGGTGAATATTAGGTGCCTGGTACATCCTCTGGTGCAAATGAGTAGTTCCTCCTTTGAGGTGGCTTATACTGCCACAGAGCAGGACACACGTAAGGCAGATGTGTTTGAGGGTCAGTTCTCGTGAGTGAGTAACTGCTGTGGACAGGAGGTGCAGGTCAGTGTGGTTGAGAAGGAGAACCAGGAAGCCTAAGAATTATGAAAAACCATCAGCGTGAGTTTTGATGGTGACAAAGTCATTACGAAAGAAAATTAGAAAAGTAGTCATCTATAAATATGGTTGTTGGTCTTCATGACCCGGTCAACAAAAGTCGGAATATTCTGTGGAAGAAAACAGGTGGCATAGAAGACCGTGGGAGTTGGGACTGTAGGGACATGTGTTCCATGCTCTGGAAGTAACAGTGGAGTTGGGAGGTGATTCCAGTGTCCAAGTCTGTCCCTTTCAGAGCCCCAAAACATCACCTCTGTGATTCCATGCCAGACACTCTTCACTGTGCTTCACTGAGCAGGGTGGCTCAAAGCACTCATAGGCTGGTTGGGAACTTTCAAAACACACCCAAAGAGACCATTTCAATATAATACAGCAGGTGCTGGGATGGAGGTGCTCTCAGGAGGTGCTCACGGAAGTCCAGCTGAGGGCTTGTCGCCCACCTGGAGAGTTCAGGGACGCTTTCCCCAAGAGTGGGCCCACCTTGAAGGAGGAGTGAAAACAGAAGAGGCATTTGGGACTGAGGAAGATGTACGGGCAGAAGATGGGACACGGAGGCAGTCGGTTAGCACAGGGAGCCACAGGCATCCTGAAGGAATTCCAGCATAACAGGAGACAGTGAGTGGGGCGGAATGAAGCTGGAAGACCACATCCCGGGAGCCATGTGTCCCAGGCTTGGGCATTGGGTCTTGGAGAGCTTTCATCAGGGGAGGGATGCAACCCCCTTTGCATTGGAGCTCTATCAGTTTGGCTGTGATAGGAGGAGCAGAATTAAGGTGGACAGGACTCCAAGCCCTGTGGGATAGCAGAAAGAACACAGATTTTGGGGTCTGACAGAGCTGGGTTACTAAACAAAGTCCTTTAACCTTGCTGAATCCTGAGTTTTATCCTCTGCAAAGTGAAGATAGCATTATTGACTTTGTTCGGGTTTTCTGTGTACTTCTGTCACATAGGAAGGAGTTATTAATAACAAATAAAACAGCTGTCATCATCACAACATCATTAGCAATAGTGGAAGTCGTTCTGTGTGTTATTCTGATGGAAAGGATGGAAACTGATGGGAAGCTGTTTGAGTACTCCAGATAATGGTCGTGATGGGTACCAAGGGACCAAAATTAAGCAGGGGGACTTTGAGACTGTAGGGAATGTCGTGTTTATGGACTTAATATTTGCATTTGTAGGAAAGGGCATCATAGACCTTCAGGAAAGAGGTTTTCCCCCTTGAGAAATTGGTTTAGAAATCAGGATTCCTTGTGCAACAGGAATTGGGTTGGTAGGGACAGGTAGATGGGCCGTCAGTTTAGGAAGGAAGGACATAGAGGTGGATGACACGGACCTGCGACAGCTCATCAAGTCACAAGGATCAGAGGTCCCTCTAACAAAGTGCTGGTGGAGGACACCGCCCAGTGGGCTTTAATAGAAATGACCAGTGACGGTGATGACCTCCATGTTTTTTTTTTAACGTGCCATTCACGCTTCCCTCTTTACCTTATATGTCAAACTAAAACAATTAGCTTTTCATTCCTAACAATTCACGAATCCCTGCTCTTCTCTGTCCTACTGACTTTCGCTGCCGATTTAGGCCTTTCTAGTCTTCTTACGACATGCAGAAACATCCAGCAGCCTCTAAACTCCTCCTTCCACTTGGCTCCTGTCGTGCGTGCAGTGAAGACGTTTGCAGATGCCGTTCTCTTCGCCGAACGTTATCTCTCATACTGCACGGTGCATTCCTTGAAAATCACAATTCTGAAATATTTATTTCAGTATACTCCACCTAACCCGTTGATAGGCAGAAGGGTAGATTCTTAATGGCTGTTTCAGAAAGAGTTTGAAGTAGGCGTGTCCTTTGCAAGAATTTTGCTCTGAAAGTGTTCTTGAGCCTCTCGGTCCAAGAGTGTGACAGCACGTCACGGCTGGGAATTGCAAAAGCAATTCGATGCACCTAACTGGGTTAACAGGCAAAGTCAAAACTTGCCCATTTTCAGTGACTTTTTAGCATTTCCATATTTTGTATTTGTTGTTCTTGTTGTTAAACAAATATTCGCACATTTGAAAAAGGCTGTGTAATCCTTGCTAACAGATGTCACCCAGTAAGTCTGACAATAAAAATAAATTTAAAATTGAAAAAAAAAAAAAGAAAAAGGCTAGTGAGGATCTTTCAAAAGGAAAGTTTTAGTTTCTTAAGTGTGGGGAGGTGGTTCTGAGCGTAAGAACACGAAATAGCTGCAGAATCGTTGAGCTTAGGTAAGCGGCCAGTGCGAGCAGAAGTATCCCTCGTATTCTGTGTTGTCCCTGTCACTAAATACTGCAAACATTCATAACTGAATATGTTTTTATTTTGATGGCCAAAGTTGATCTGTTTCTGAACGTCCTTACATCTGGACTTGGAACTGGAGATGAGAAAGAAATGTTTTCTTTCTCATTTTTCTGTTTTCGTTCAGCCAGGACAGCTATGAGGCACTTGTGTATGTAATGATGGTCAGTGTCATAGGAGTGGGCAGGTGGGTGTACGTGTGCTTGGACAGGAGAAAGCATGCACGACATAGTTTAACATAGTTTTCTGATTTTGGAGGGTTGAAAACCGTTCGCTCAGTGGGACAGCTTTCAAAGACTTTATCGCAGGGAAGGGCATGGAGAGAGTTCTGCCCTGATAGACTAGCTTGTAATGTGCAGACAGACCCCAGTGAGCGATTCACCTCAGTCGTCTTTTAGGCACATCTCCGTGTCTTGCTTATACAAGGGCTGTCTGGAAAGTATCTGGCCATGCATTGTGACAAATCGAGGCATTTGTGGCTGGATTTTTTCCGGATGGCCCTTGTATATTCTACTTTGGATCTAGGTTATAGTAGAATCAATTTCTACTACAGGCAAATTGATAATTATTTTTTAAATGCCATATTGTGTCCCTGGGCCCATTAACTCATCCTCTCATTTTATTCTTTGTATGTACTCAACTATCCTTAAAGTCCTCCTAAATAATTGTAATTTTTGTAACCAGCGCTGTAGGCTTTGGTAGCTTAAAAAGAGGAATCAATATGATTGGGCCCTTGTTACTGTACTCCTCTCTTAAGAAGGTTACAATCGTATTTTCTTATTGAAAAAGTGACATATTTCACTGTCACTTGCCTTTTTTCATTCCCAGCATACCACGTCACCAATACTTGATGCTACCACACAGCCCCCAGAGCAGACAGCAAGGGAATTCTAGGCAGGCCAGTGTTTGTGGGACAAGTAATTGTATTGTCTGCATTCAGTGACTTACTCTTGTAAGGTAGCAGGGTCTGGAGAAGTAACTGGCTTTTATAATAGTGCACAGTGGACAGTGAGGTGGGAGATGTGAGACAGGTCAGGGGTTCAGGGTATGTAACTGGTTCGCCCCAAGTTGTTGAGAACCTTTTGTAACCATGGTTACACATTAAGGATGTCATGATGGCCGTGACAGATGCATGATGATACGACTTTTTACTGTGTAAGTTGAAAAATTAAAACCCTGTGTGTGTTTTCTATTTCACCATTGCTTGGAAGTTTTCATATTTAAGTCACTAGAAAAAAAAAGTGGGAGAGAAGTTGGCCAAAACAAAAAATCTTGGGAGGGAAATTGGCAAGAAGTAGGAAACACTTGGGAGGGAAGTAAGCAAAGAAATGAGTTAACGGCTGCTCCGGAAAATAAATTCCGTCATGCAGATACGAGAAGACTAATTACATTAAGTTTTGACCTCTGGATGTCCAGATCTGGACACACTAACCTGCACTGGACAGAGGTTTAACCTTTGGATGGTCAGACCACGACTGTAAGAGAATTCAGGAATGTTCAGGTGGGAGATCTGGAGAAATGGAGATTTGCATTCAGTAGTAGCCGAGCCATAATGGACACCTAACACAGATATCTGAAACACACTGAACTCTGTCCCCTACACCAGAATAAACCACTCTGAAGTGACTGTACCTTGAACCACCTGTAATTGTCTACTGATAGGTAATTAAATGGGTTTGGAAGCACTGGCATTTGTTTGCTGTAATGTGAAGCTGGTGTATTTATTTTATAAAACTACTGAACCAGAACTGAACATGAATGGCACAGCATTTCCTGAATGAAACTGTTCATTGTTCGTTGGAGCCCTGGCACTTAAAAATAAATACTTAGCGAACATCTGTTGACTAAGCAGTTTGGACACATTGGTGCAGTGAAGTCTCACTTTCTAGTTATCTAGTGGCAGCTTTGTCTGGAGTTTGTGGTCAAAATGAAAATGTGCTGAATTCTGAACGTGTGTGCACTAGGTTTTAGGAATTCAGATTACAATTCTGGAACTAATTCTTAGCTTAACTCATGAGAGTTCTTACATCTCTGAAACCAGAATGGCCCCAAGACTCTCCCTCTTAGTGAGTTTTGGGCAAGTCAGCAGAACAGTAGTATACAAACTTAATTACAATGGTCTGGGGCCCAGCTATCTTATGAACAAATAATGAAATTAAGATGTTTAAGCTAGGCCTTTATATTAAAACAATAATAAAATCATTACGTTTTCCAAAGGTGAAAAAGCCATGTATTGGAACCTATGTGCCTGATGTTCCATTCCTGGGGTTATAGACCCTGCACTGCTAGAGTTTTCCGTTTTGTAGTGATGGCTAACTAAAGGTCAAGAGAAGGTTTTACACTTGCATTTTAAAGTGGGTTTTTTTTTTGTTATTTTTTTTGGGGGGGGGGGGTAGTTCCCTGGCTGGGAATCAAACCCCGGCCCCAGCGTTGAGAGCACCGAAGCCTAGCCACTGCACCACCAGGGAACTCCCTATACTTGTATTTTAATAGAACCTTAGAATTTAGTAATGTTCATAAAGATCTTCATAAGAAGGAAAACTTAATTTTTCTAAAAATTCTGAGTGTAAGAGTTCTTTAGGCCAAATAGCCTTTGAAACGGCAATTGTATTATTGTTAATATGTTGCAGAACTGAATCTACAATACCCAATTTTTATTCAGGAGGTTTTGTTACCCTGAATTCAAATGAATAAATTTAATAATTGATTTCAACTGGTATTAGTTGAGTTTTTACTATGGGCACAGTACTGTGTGAGGTTCCCTGTCTGCTCTTTGCAAGTATAACAAGGGTCTTTTGTCTGCAATGAATCTTTGACTTACACATATTTTGGGGTGAAAGGTATATGTATATATTCCTTTAATAAATATTTGTGAGTGCCAACATTGAACTAGGGAATGTGCCAAATTCTAGGAATACTGATAAACAAGGTAGAACCCCTGTCCTCAAGGAGCTTTCATTCTCGTGGAGATGAACAAGTCAAAACCCACGTGGCTGTGTGACTCCTGTCACGGTGGCTCAGATGGGTGCAGAGAGGCAGCATGTAGAAGATCAGGCAAGGTATCCCTGGAGGAAGTGACAACTCAGGTGAGAGGTGATGAATGAGTGGGCGTCATCTGAGTGCAGGACAGGGAGAACATTCCAGAAAGAGAACAGAATGTACAAGGCCTAGGGCCAAGGGAGAACGCTGTGTACTCGGGGAGCTGCGTGCAGGTCCATGTGGCTGGGGTGGAGAAGGAACTGATTCTGGAGCCAAGAGAGCATGGAGCTCCCGGGGCAGCTCAGGGAGCGCAGCTCATCTGTGGTCTGGGTTGGATAGACAGAGCTGAGGGGAGAGGACTGTCAGATCGGGGTTTCTGTCTCCCCACTGGCCAGCGCCGAAAGAAGCCAGTGGATGCAGAGAGGTGGAAGGGCCCTGGCTCCCTTCCCTGTCTCATCTAACGGGGGAAATGCAGTTCTCATACCCAGGCCGGCACGAGAGGCGTTGGGGAAGCATGGTGCAAAGTGGGAGCATGAGAAGAACCCTGGGAAGAGGACACGTGGGGCCACGGTTACTCTTCTTTATTGGGAAAGTGCCATCATGCATTCAAAGCGCTATCTTAGGTTGGTTCGTCTAGGGATGGGTGTGCCACCTCGTGGCTTCCCTGGACCCCAATGGGAGAAGAAGGATTGTCTTGGGCCACACACACAATATGCTTACACTCACGAGAGCTAAGGAGCTAAAGAAAAAGGTCCGTGCATCATTTTCGTAAGGTTTTAAGAAAGTTTACCAATTTGTGTTGGACCACCTTCATTGCTGTCCTGGGCTGCATGCAGCCCGCGGGCCGCAGGTTGGACAAGCTTGATCCAGAGTAATACGCAGACTGGAAGAGGATAGCAGCAATGTTGTGGTTAAAAGTTTATGAAATATTGTTATTTGCATTTCAGAGAATAAGAGGTGAAAGTGTAAGAGGCCTAAGATCCCATGTCTCACAGTGGATGGGGCCAGCGATAGAACCCAAGCCTTCTGACGCCTTATCTTTTCTGCTAGACACGGTTAGAGTTGTTGCCTGCTGGAGAAGAAACTCTGCCTTACACTTGGATGACGTGTGCCTTGAACATTGCTGACTTTCCGTTTGAGCTTCAGGCTGGTTCGTGTCACCGTAATTGTAACCGTGTTATTAAACCATCAAGATTATAAACCTGTTATTTGTCAGGAGAAGATAATGATAACAAAGGCTTGTGAACTAATGGCATAGAGAATTCCATGGTTTAGTTTTGAAAACTCTGTGCAGGATATTTATTGCCCTGTAAATGATACATCAGGCTATTGCAGTCCTGAATATCTCAGGGAAGCCACCATCCACGCTAACACACTTACAATTTAAACAAGTCAGGAGCTTTCTTCCCAGACCTTGACCCAAATAACGTTCTCCTTTCCCTTTCCTCTTGGGGCATACTCTCTTCGTGCCTCCTAACCTCAAATTTAAATTGGAAAGTCCAAGGGTGGGCAGCCAGCGTGCGAGAACAAGCCTGCTCAGGGCAAGTTGAACAGCTGGTGTTCCAAAGTCAGCTCTTGGGCGAAGAAGGATCGTGGTTAGATGGCTTCAGAGGTAATGGGTGAGTGAGTGTGGAAGCCCCTCTCCTAAGGAACTGAATGACAAGCAGGAAATCAGTGAAGTTCCTGAGGACCTGGGAGATGCATGGGAAACCCCACAGCAGGATCAACTGAGACAGAACCACGCATGTCCCCGTGACCCCTGAGAACAGAGTGCTTTTCCATGGATTCAATTTCTCCCAGCATCTTGGGTAGGTAGACCTAGAAGAGATAGTTAAGGAAGTAGGAGCTTGCTAAATGCCAGTTCTTACAGGTAACGAAATCAAAATCATCCGATGGACTTTTAAAAACTGGACTTTTGAAGGGTCCATTTGGAGAATTCGAAATCTGGAATCTAGACATCTGTAATTGCATGAGTCTAATGTAGAACCAGAATAAGATAAATGAGATATTTTTTTGTTTGTTTCAAGTTTCTTTTTTGACTTCCTTAGGAACATTTACCCAAAGACACCTTAAATTACTGATTTTTGCAGCTCTTGTTTGAAAAATGCTCAAGGTATTTTCAAATACAAACACAGATCTCCACACATACAGAAGTAACCACTAAGGAGGCATAGAGATGTTAACGGAATTACATATTACTCCCAAGTTAGTACGTAAAACCATAGATGAGGGCTGTCTAGAAACTATCCACGTAATATGAAAAATAGAGGCATTCGTGGCTGGATTTTTTTCCCCAGACAGCCCTCGTATGCATGTGTATTTGTATATGAATATTGAACAATAGTTTATGACATGGGTGTCAGACAAGATGGTAACGTTCGTTACAATAGCTTTCCGTACTTTTGCTGGGCCCAGTAAACCTTACATTAGAATTGAAGTTTTCTGCTATGAATTTGGTCAGGACCGAAGCTCAGGGATGGAAGAGCTTTTATTTTTCAAGTTGACAAGAGCACTTCTGCTTTCTAGCAAGGAATGATCTTTGGCCAACACTATTTCTGTGTATCGCCATTTGCAGTCAGGTTTGACTTAGGTCAACAAGTTATCTTTCCTAATAAACAGAACTCCGATTAATTGGTGACTTTCTTCATGTATCTCTCCTGTGGTAGATATCAACCTCTTGGTAAATGCGAACAGAGGTGACACGTCCCCACGCACAGGTGCCGTGTGCGAAAACGGTGAATTCGTTCTCTCTCTCTCTCCGGGGCTCTCTGGCTTTCTCATGTCCTCCCCTTTCTTTCCTCTCTTCTCCCCACCCTTCCCTCTGTTCCCCCAGCACCCCTTTTCTCCTCCCTCCTTCTTGCCCATTTTCCATGTGCATAGAGCACAGCACAAGTGTTTAAAAATCCTTCAGCATTTACTTAGCGGCACTAGCTGTCCAGTGACCCACTCTTAAAGTCATGCTTTATCAAACGGCATTACCACTGAAGTTCACGTGGCTTCAACCCGAGTTTCTCACCCTCCTCTCCTAGCACAGGCGACTGCATTGCCAAGCTTGTCCTCAAGAGTGATAAGGCAGCCATAAAACAAGGCCTCTGGCATTCTCCTATCTACAAAGTCGCAGGAAGCTCAGATATACTCAGCACATATTGCAAAACTGCACAGGACCACTCTATCCTTTCTTTAAAGTTCTCTCTCTCTCAACATAATAACACCCTATATCTTGCCTCTGTGGTACATTCAGGTCTGACTTAATGAGCTTGTACTAACAGTTCCTCTTTAACAACCCTGATTTGTCTGGCTCAGCTGAATAATATCAGGGTGATGAAGTTAGGTGCGTTTTAAAAGAGTGAAATGATAAACGTTTGTGTGAAAGGTACGGACATCACCTAGGTGTATTATACACTTCTTAATAATAATGGAAGTTAATCTTTATTGCACACATTATAACATTACTTTGACCCTGTCTGGTACTCTTTATCTAAGTATTTTCAAGTGTCTATAATCTTAAATCAACCTAACATGTACGTGCAGAATCCTTTGAAGTTGACATTTCCTTTCTGACCAGCACACTGTAAAGGAAGTTAGTCACAGAACAGAGCTCTCTTTGAGTCAGTTAAAAGGCAGATTCCTGAGCTCTGCCCTAAATCTTCTGAGTACGAATAGATACAGCATTTTTAAAATTAGTTTCAACTGTCTAGAACAACATAGTGATTAGACATTTATGCATCTCGCAAAGTGATCACCCCCAAGTCCCCCACCCATCTGACCCTGTACACAGCTATTACAGTACCATCGACTGTATTCCCTGTGCTATCCTCTACCTCCCATGACTACATATATATATGTATATATTTCATCATGTATATATATATATTTCATCATAGTGGACAGTCAATATTAGTTTATATTAGTTTCAAGTGTACGGCACTGTGGTTAGGCATTTATATAATTTATGAAGTGACCCCCCCCCGATAAGTCTAGTACCCATCTGAGACCACACATAGTTGTTACGACGTTATTGACTACACTCACATTCCCCATGCTGAAATACAGCATTTTCTAAACCCCACCACCACCATATGATTCTGAAATAACTGGTCCAAGGTCTACACTTTGGAAACAATGAGCCAGGTACTCTATTTTATCTGTTGATAAACTGTGCTGAGAAAATTATTAAAAACGAAAGTGGCATTGCAGCATGGTTTCAGAGCAAGATGTTTCAGGGTCTCTTTCAACAAGGAAATGAATTGATCACAATTTTTATAAGTTTATATTTGATTTGTTTTAAGACTTAGGTTTTTAAATTGAGGTATAGTTGACATATAACATTGTTTCAGGTGCACAACACAATAATTTGATATCTGTATACGTCGACAAATGATCACCACAATAAGACTTAGGTTTTTTAAAAAAGAAATCTCAGTAGTTCATTTTTATACAAGAAACAAGTTTGTGCCTAGCATCTTAACTCCATTCAGTGATTTCCTTCAACAGTTTTTATGAGTACCTGTAAGGGAACACCAGGAAAGTTGCAGTGTAAGGGAAGGGAAGTAGAATTGTCCTTGTGTACAAGGCTTCCCCGATCAGCTCATGCTCTTCGTCCGCTTTTTAAATTCGTGAGAGCACCAAGTGGTGCAGTTTATTTTAGGTGATGATTTTCACAGAACGGAAAATGCCGGGAAGGCTAAAACCAACACCCTTAAGATAAATATATTACCAGATTTGAGTGCCCTTAGCACTCAGCAAAGATAAATGTTTAACAGTGTACACACAACCAAGTGTTTTATGTTAAATCAAATAGAAAAAGCCAAACACTAATAAAGAAGTCCACAAATGCACAATAAACCAGGTAATCAGAACAATTGCTCACATTAGCAGCACGATGTTGTTATTACTGAGGCATTTGATCTTGAGATAGTGGGTTGTTCACAGTTCTCTTCCGCCTGCCCCAACGATTGTGTTTCATTTCAATCTCGGCAGCTTTCTATTCATTACAGTCTCACAGGTACTTGTTAAATTATCCAGATTTACACATTTCTTTTCATAAATGGTTTCGGTCCAGGGAAAGAGGCCAGATGCATTGGCTCAGACTCTCAGATCTTTTCAGGTGCAGGTATCTTTTATTTTCATGCTTTTTGAAGGTAATCTGTCTCACGAGTGTCTGTTCTAGACAGGAAACATTCACATGACAATGTCACTGTTTTCTTAGCTGTGTTGCTAGGTGCCTAGACAACTTTTAAGTAGGACATTTCACCAAGTCCTCACCCTCATTCTTCCACAGAGCCCCCAGCTTCAGGTAGTTCCTATGATGAATGTGATACACACTTTCCCAATCCACTTAAATCCATGTACTCCTCGATCTGTAAACAATATTGGACAGTTTTGTTTGTGTGGCTTTAAAATTTACATAATATTTACATAAGATGTACGTATACTTTGTACAAATTCTTCATTTTGCATTCTTTGTTCCCCTCTGAGGCCTATGCTGGTTATAGAAATTTCATATTTTTAAACTGTACTGTCCCGAAATGTCACAGTTTATTAACTCATTCTGCTACTGATGAACACGTAGAACAGTGGTGTCCAACCTCTGGCTTCCCTGGGCCACATTGGAGGAAGTGTCTTGGGCGACACATAAAATACACTCACACTCACGATAGCTGATGAGCTAAAAAAAAAGTTCACCAGAAACATCTCGTAATGTTTTAAGAATTTGTGTTGGGCCACATTCAAAGCCGTCCTGGGCTGCAGGTTGGATATGCCTGATGTGGATTGTTCTAAGATTTCACCCAAGACTGCAGTGAAAATCTTTGACTATTTCCCCTTGCACAGATGCACGAGTTTCTCGGTGTAGCTATTGAGTAATTGAACTGCGGTGTCTTGACATACACACGCACATGTCCAATTTTGTTCCCGACTGCCAAATTGCACTTTAAGGGCCCCGCACCAATTCACAGCAGCCATTTGTGATGGTTCCCAACGACTCACATTTTTGAAAGCTCCTGTGACTGGCAGAGACTTGAGTTATTGCCATTCGAACTTGTAAAAAGCCATCTCTTTCTATTTTTCTAACTTTCAGTTCCCTGACTGCTGGTGAGGTTATACCCATTTTCGGGTTTGCTAGCCATGCTGACTTCATAGCCGTTGCCTGTTTAGGGGGTAAGGTTCTGTGGTGGCCGTGAGACGTGCTTTCCAGACCACCGCGGGAGGGAGCACGATTGAGCAAGGGCCACAGTTCTTACCCATTGAAATCCTTCACTCACTGAGTTCATATTGAGATGGTTCCTTCCACGGGCTGCTTGCCACGAATGAGTAAGTGTGACCGGTGTGCAGATTTGTGCTCGGAAACGTGGGGCCAGTTTATTAATGAGTTTTGATCCAAAGACTCCCAGATGGCTTTGCAAAATGTGCTTAGACCAGGACTGCACACTGGCGTCCTGGCCTTCCAGCCAGCTTCCTGATCCGCTGTGCTTCACGCAGGGCTTGGACTGGCTGGTGTTGAGGTCTGACAACCCTCCTTGAGGTCTGACAACCCTCCTTGAGGTCTGACAACCCTCCTGGGCTTCCCTGCCTCTTTTGACACACCTATTTCCCCCAAGAAAATCATTTCCTATTTAGTAATGTCTTAGCTTAAGAGAAGAGATCTTCAAAGTTGCTTGAAAAAAGATCTAAACTGATAGGAAATAGAAGATGTTTTAAGTGTTAGGCAAGACCTGAGCATTTAGCAATACTTTCCTCAATCATTTTAACAGTGTGTAAAATAGCATTTTCTGTTAAAAGTATGGTACATCTAACCAGAGCTTATCACAACTGCTATCCAAAATTAAAAACCTAAAAAAACCCAAAACTTAAAAAACTGACAGAACTGGATAGTTTACTAGCAAAATACAAATGAATAAAGAAGCATAAAAAATGGACATAATACCATCGTGAAGGTGATTCTGTGTTTACTAGTTAGAAGGCACTCTCGCTAGATTTTACAGCTGAATTCTATCTCATATGTAAATAATATGCATTTCCTATGTTATTTAAATTAATACAAACTCATAGGAAAAGATGGAAAGCCATTTTAAAAAAGGAGGAAATCCTGTCATTTGCAACAACGTGGATGGACCTTGAAGGCATTCTGATAAATGACATAAATGTCAAAGACGAATAGCGTATGATCTCACGTATATGTGGAAACTAAAAGTCCTGAACTCATAGATACAGGCAGGACAGATCGACGGTTGTTAGAGGTGAGAGTCGGGGTGTCCTGCTGCATCTCCTTCAACATGTCAGCATTTCTCACCTCAGGCCTCTGGTCACTCTAGGCCGGTGGTGTTGACAGTGACAGTTCCTTGGGGGCGGTGTTTACCGCGGTTCCCACCCACAGGAGATGCTAACAGTTTTAAATGAAAATGATCACTTTGGGAGTTTACAGTTTTGTATATGAAGTTCTATTTAACTTTCATAGAGTAGATAACAGAAACAAAAGAATGAACAAAAGTCACCATTCGATAGTTTAGATCGTGTTGGGAGAGATGGCGGATTGCTCGGATTGTGACAGAAAAAGGAGGGGTGGTGTGGGGGTGTGTTTTTAGTCAAGGGCCAGAGAAGGAGGCGGTAACAGAAGATGTTGGGGGGTGGAAAGAGAAAAGCAGAGAACTTCTTTCTGAGCCAACTAAAGGGGGGGTGTGACTTATCTACCATCTCATTCTTCAAGTCTCTGGCCATGCCCCACCTCGTGCAGAAATCCCTCTCGCATTTTCTGTCTGTACAATGAACTTGTCAGTTAACCGTGTGCTACTTGGTGACCCGTTTGACAATGGCCAGTGATACCTCTGGGACGTTGGTGAGCATTCTCTAGGATCGTGGCTTGTTTCCAAACTAGATTTAGAATGACTGGGAGCCAAGAACAATTTCTGGTCGTTTCCAAGCTTCTTTTACATGGTGGTTGTCACCGGAAGGCCATTAACGGGGGGAAGAATGACCCAGCTCACGTGGAAGGGAGAGTGGGTGGGTCGAGGACATAGGAATTACGAGTAGGTGCAGGGATGGGTGAGGAAGAAGGCTGTGTTGGGTGGGTGGGTGGGTGAGAAAAGTCTGGAAAGGTGCTGCCTTCTACCCATGTCTACCCACTAAACGTGCGGCAGGGGGATGTACGGAGCACTCTTTTAAGTTCTTGTTTTGAGAGGTTTATTCCTTTTTGATGATTTCCTCTTTAAAGTGAATTTAAATGGGAAGGAAGTGCACTTGAGCATATTCATAGCACTTGGGTTTGTCTAATGGCCTATGGATGACACACACACACATTTATGTACCTGTAAATATGTATAGACTTTCTTTTTTTGGTATCTTCTAATTTTTATTTAATGATCATTAATGGCATTTTAAAAGTAAAAGAAAAAATATTGACCAATGGAAGTCATCAAGATTCAGCATTCTAACTGGCTGTGGTTAAAGCCATCGTCTGATATATGAGTACATTTGAAGGAGAACGTACGTTTTGAATTCAGATCCCACATGCTAACGATTCTTCTCCAACTTTCTGTTTTTGACAATAGGACATCTCCAAGTTCGCAGAGAAAGACAACACAGTCCTCGGAGAAGGTGGGGTCACACTGAGTGGGGGGCAGCGAGCGAGAATTTCTCTAGCAAGGTGAATATCTGATTTTTGGTCCAGGGAGCATTTGCTGTCAGTATCGTGCATGTAAATTATGGACCGTTCTCTATTTCTTTACATTCTGTTTGGGAATTGAAAAGTACCTGGGGTGTTATGCTAGCTGGCTAAGAATCACCTTTGAGAACTTGCAGATCGTGGTCCTAGCTGATAACCTGATGGCTTTTTCAAAATGTGTGCCTTTATTTTGGTGTGTATGTATGTGTTTGCCTTATGGTATGTTTTACTGCAAAGGGAAACTCTGGGACTCTGCCCAGCATAAGGAAAGGCAAGATGTACATTTTTGTTAAGTCCGTCACACAGTCCCCTGCCCACCCCCACCCCAATGAACACACCTGCCCTAGGCTTCTGTTTATGCTTCCTGCTTTGGATAAACATATATCCTCAAATTTTTCAACATAATACACTAATTCTCATAACAAGAATAGCAAGGCAAATGATGTCACTTGACTTAAGGTCTGTAATCTTTAAAGACAAATAAATGGTACAAGCGCAGCTGACATTGGAGTGGGTAGTTCCATGGGTGGACAGAGTCTCGGTCTAAGCATTTGGAACTGTCAAAGAGCATGAAGTTAATTTCTGTCAAGAAGAAAACTTGGTGGTTAAACTGTAACTGTTCGGTTTTAAAAATCATTTGTGATGTGGGATGTCAAAGGCCCTTCTAGTTTTATTTGAACAAAATTCTTTTGACTGTGTTGCCAAAGTTGTTAATAAGAAATCCTATTGACTTACTGATGTTTTGGCTTCTTTCCCTTGACTGTTCCTGCTTTTAGAAGCTGGGACAGAAAACGAACTCCCTGGGCACCTGCGGTTGCCGGGTGATGTTACAGGTGGGGTGTGGGCGCACGGTTGTACTTAATCCCATCACCCTGAAAAGATAAGATGGTTCTCCCACTCTATGGGAGAAATCATGGGATAATTGAGGCTCTTAGATCTCACCTTCCGAAGGCCACATGGTGAAATGGTAGCGTTACCATTTGAACCAAGTCCTCTTGACTCTTCAAGAAACCGTCTTGATACTGGGATTACGGTTTACAGCTGTCGGTCAATAGACCTGAGTGATTCCCAGACAGGATCTCAGGGCTCCTAAATAAATGGAAGTTAATTAAATAATCTGTGAGCCTAAATAAGACTTACCTGAGACGTGCCAGTTCACATTTAGGTGCCATGTGCTGTATGTGTCTTCTAGACGTGCAACATCTCATTGAGTTCACACGGGCTGTCCGGAGAGTATCCAGCCATGGCATGTGAAAAACAAGAGGCATTTATGGCTGGGTTTTTTTCCAAACAGTGCTCGTATATTTATTCATTTAAGATTTGGTTTTATTGTAAGGTGCACGCAGTCTGAAATATTAATACTGCTGAAAACAGTTGTTCATTTTTATTCTGATCAGAATGTGTCCTGCGTTGTCCAGTTTTAGATGATGAACATATTATTTGTAGCCTCTTGAGAAGCTATGATTGTAGATGTGAGGGAGAGAGAGAAGTATAACTGAGTCATGGAGGGATCATCTTGAGAGGGGTCCTTTATCCAGCTCCTGCATGTTATCTTCAAAAATAGTTTATACCGCAAAGGGTCTTTTAGATTTTACTTTGACTTTTTACCATTTCTTGATTCTCTCTTAGTTACTTACTTGATTGAACACATTTTCCTTTTTACAGAAAGTACCAAGAATTATCCATAAACACTGAATCCTGTGTGATTGGGATAGGGGGTGCGGTGGGGTTACTAGTAACCACACCTGAAAAATCTAAGTGTTATAAAGAAATGATCTCATTCCCCTTAATAGGGGATTGCATCTTTATCTTGTTACTCTTCAAAGATCAACTTAGTGAAGATTTTAATTGCTCATAAAACTTTATTTTTTAAAAAAGTAAAATAATATGGGTATACATTTTTACTATGAATTACTCATCTTTGGAATTTTTACAAATATGGGACAGCGATCAGGAGCAAAAACCATAGCAATTATTCAGCCCCAATAGCACTGTTACCGAAACATTTAAAAAATAATTTCAAGTCTGTGTTGCAGTTTAGTTACTGCCTCTGACAGTTTGCGGGGTTGAAATAGTCTATTTTATTGTTTATTTTCCCACCAAAATGCAAACTCATTGAGGGTAGGGACCATGTAATTTTTACCACCCTATTCCCAGCACGTAGCATGGTGCTTGGCCCTAAATAGATACTATTGTTGAGGTTTTCATATATTTTTTTTTCTATTTAAGGGGATGTTTTAAATTGCACCATGTGGGATGATTCACTTTATAATTTTTACTAGTTTATGTCACTTAGGTTCAGCAGAGCCACTTCAGTAGTTCTTGGAGTGTTGTGAAAAAAGCCTCGTGACTTATTAGTCTCCGTTTAAAATGATCTGCACTAAAATGACATGGGAAATGCTAAGGAAATCTCTTGAATTTTGGTTTTCTCTTTAGAGCAGTATACAAAGATGCTGATTTGTACCTGTTGGACTCTCCTTTTGGCTACCTCGATGTTTTAACCGAAAAAGAAATATTTGAAAGGTATGTTCTGTGACTAAGTTGTTAAAAGACAAAGGAAGAATGATTCTCTACCATCATAAACTGCATGTTGCCCCTCAGTGTGACAGAATGTAACAGCACTTGCTCAAATCTGATTCACCCTTTGCAGTCAAGATTCAAGATCACGGCCAGGAAAGCTTCTGACCACCTCATGCCAACCCAGCTTCTGCCATTGCTGTTGCTTTGACAATAACAATCACCATGTTTTGGCCTCGTGACATACCGTTGTAATTGGTTGTTATACTGAACATTTTTACTCGCTTTTTGTGTGTGTGGGTTAGTATTTTATTCTATCTCCTCCTGAGATGGTAAACTTAAGGACTTTAATAAGCTGAATGTTTCAGTGTTTAATGTAAGTGAATGCTCAGACTCTTCCAAGCTCAGAACCTCTGTCGGAACCTCTTTCTCAGACCCACAGCTAGAGATCCACGTTCATGGAGCTCCCAAGAGGCCTCAGCGCGTGTGAAGTTCCTGAAAGGAACAGTTATTAATAGTTATATGACTTGGTTTCAAAGTTTCAATGACTATAAAGTAGTTTATGAGGAGAATGACGGTGATACTCGTTTAGAAATGAAGATTTTAAGCAATAAGGATGTAGATATGTGTTTGTATTAAATCCTGGCATTTTTACTGGAAGCACCTTTCCTAGAATTTAATACCTAAGCTATTTTTATTGTCCTATGACTGTGAAAAGTAACTTCTTACCCATGTAAACTTTGCCAGCTATGTTAGGATGTTAGAGTGCAATCTAGAATGATGCCTTTTTCTATCCAGTGTCTAATATTTTAATGCCTAAAAAAAATGGGTCTTTCCTAGATGGTTCTAGTCGGCACTGAGTGCTAGACTAGAGGAAAATTTTAGTAGAAGAGGGTCAATTTATTATCCAATTCTCAGGTGTGTTGTTATTGTTTTAACACATCAGGTTAGTCTTAATATAAGCTCTTGAGAACTACATTGGTGGCCAACTTAAAGTGTAAAAGGAAATTACCAGAAAAATTGAAAAAATAAGAAATCTCTGATATTTTAGAAGATACATTAGGAATACAGACCCCCTTACCCCCAGGAATCTTAAGGTCATCCAACAATTCTCTCATTTTCTAGGTAAATCAAGCAAGATCCAGAAGGTAACCAATGTGTTCAGAGTTAAACATTTATTTGATTTAGGTACTTAATTTGGTTCCAGGTCTGTTAACACTCAAATTTACATTATGGTGCACTGTAATAATCAGTGATTATTTCCTGTTATAATAACTCAAGAGGCACCATATTAATTACTATGGGGCATTTTAGTATTATTTTAAAGGTAGTAATAACATTGTGTCATAGAGGCTTTATAGAAGAATAAATTAATAAAACTTAAAACGCCGGTTAGGTCGTATTATAATCACGTATTTATAAAACTGATTTCTCCATCTTTTCCTATTCTTACAGCTGTGTCTGTAAGCTGATGGCTAACAAAACCAGGATTCTGGTCACTTCTAAAATGGAACATTTAAAGAAAGCTGACAAAATACTCATTTTGCACGAAGGCAGCAGCTACTTTTACGGGACGTTCTCGGAGTTACAGAACCTCCGGCCGGACTTCAGCTCCAAGCTCATGGGCTACGACTCCTTCGACCAGTTCAGTGCGGACAGGAGGAACTCCATCCTCACGGAGACCCTGCGGCGGTTCTCGCTGGAGGGCGAGGCTGCCGCCCCCTGGGGGGGTGACACCAAGAAGCCGTCCTTTAAGCAGCCCGGGGAGTTCGGGGAGAAGAGGAAGAACTCTGTCCTCGGCCCCCTGAGCGCCATCAGGAAGTTCTCAGGGGTGCAGAAGGCCCCGCTGCCCATGCACGCGGTGGAGGAGGACACGCCCGCGCCTGCCGACAGGAGGCTGTCCTTGGTCCCCGACTCGGAGGCGGGCGAGGCCATCCTGCCCCGCAGCGACGTGATGACCACGGGCCCCGCGTTCCAGGGGCGCCGGCGGCGGTCCGTGCTGGACCTGATGACGCACGCCTCGGGGACCCCCGGCCCCGCCGCGCACCGCAAGCCCCCGGCGTCCGCGCGCAAGGTGTCGCTGGCCCCACAGGCCAACCTTGCGGAGATGGACATCTACTCCAGGCGGCTGTCGCAGGACAGTGGCTTGGACATAAACGACGAAATTAATGAAGAAGATTTAAAGGTGTGTCTCCATTATTCATGGTGTTTTTGTTTGGCTTTGGCTTTGTTTTCTTTTATTATTATTATTATTTTTTTTTTCTTTTTCACCGAGGAGCAGCAATACAGGGTGTGTGACCACACTTAACTCAAATGATGGCTTTAGCACGAGGTTAGCTTAAGCTTACAAAAGTGCAAAGTCTGTCATCATGGAAGCAACTGGAAAATGTAAAATAATCAGCTGTTACCTGTTGTGATGGGCATAGCTCTTGCCCATCAAATGCATTGTAAGTCAAAGCAAGGGCTACTGTTGGCTTTCCTAGACCAGTGAAAATTATGATCATAAATTAGAAAAATTCTATACTGTTTAAAATTTTATAAAACTGCTTTATTACCATCTTAAAACCTCTGTGGGAAGAGGTACATTATACATAAATATATAAACAAATAATAGCTTCAGTTATTTAGAGACCAAGAAACAGTTCTCTATGCTGGTAGCTTATATAAGGTATGTAAGCATCTAGTCTATCGTCAAAGACAACTTCCATTCGGGCTTATATATCAGTCTTGCCTGAATTTAGTGTGAGCTTTGTTATCTTTAAAATTTGCTTTATACATGGGATTTCTGGGCAGTTTTCTTTCACAGAAGGTGTGTGAAACTCAACATATACTAGTGCTAATCTTCAGACAAAGTTTTTTTACATTAAATTTTAAAGAGTAAAATACTTTCAGTCTTAAAATAGGAAGCAGTATAAGGGAAGGGGTTTTGTTTGTTTGTTTTACTAGAGAAATTCCTGAAGTGCCTTGGATGAAACAGGCAATGTTTTAATGAATTGATGTGTTTACTAGCATAGATCAAATAAGACTCATGTGATCTCTGACAGTCACTGAATGTCTTTGGACTGTTTCCTTCTTTGTAAAATGAAGAAACAGAGTAGGTTATCTATAAAACATGTAGTTTCAGTATTTCTGTAATTTTATAAAGGTTTCCTAAAGGATAATAAATCTGTTTGGTTTAAATATCAATCTGAATGAATTTCTCAAACCTGAGCCTTTATATTTAGTTTTAAAGAGTGCTTTCTTTGACTAATAGAGTTACTATTTATTGATTGCTTGTAGTGACAGGCATCGTATAGTTAGAGCCATGGGTACCCTGGAATGTATCATTATCCTCATTTACAGATAACGAGACTAAAGTTCCGAGAAGTTCAGCTGCTCGGATTCAAGCGGTATCTGGGAAGTCAAGGGTGGAGTCCAAATTCAAAGCAGGTTTATTTGACTCCCCAAATCTTTATACCTAACAGGTGTGCTGTGTTCCAATTTCATAGGACCCCTTCTTTCAAGTTCTAGTGCTTCTTCTATGAATTTTGTTGACTATCTAGAATTACTCCTTTTCAAATTTTTGAAATGCATCTACCATAGGACAAATAAAAACTTCCAGGGGAATATACTGAAGATTAGAATTATGTAACTTAAGTTGGAAAGAGAGGTAATCCTAGGTGACTGAGAAAGGTACAAACATCAATTGGCCTTCTGGTCTATTGGGAGACTTCTCCAGGTAGCAACATTTCAAACTGTATTTGTCCATGGGCCCCTGAAGAAATAAATTAAATCAAGGAGAGTTCTGGGAAGCTTCAATTGGATGGTGCCATTCATTTGATAAAAGATATGACATGGGTACACCTTAAAATGGTAAAATATGTCCAAAAAATAGTAGTTGTATGATTAGTGACACCACACATGTCATTCATCATGGTTTATATCTTCAAATAGTAATAGTAATAAAATTTTGCCAGTTGCTTGAGTTCCAGTTAATGGAGAGTCTACTTATATTTATCTGGCATCTGCCAGTCCCCATGGGTGCCGGTTACCTGAGAGTCCACTCTATTCTCTTATTTCCACACATTCAAAATAAAACCTCAGTGGTCATGTGAATCTGTATAGTCTCATTGCAATAACCACGGTTCTTTTTTTTTTCAGGAGTGCTTTTTTGATGACGTGGAGAGCATACCAGCAGTGACTACATGGAACACATACCTTAGATATGTCACTGTCCATAAGAACTTAATTTTTGTGCTAATTTGGTGCTTAGTTATTTTTCTGGTTGAGGTAAGAATTTTCTACTGTAAAATATTACTAGGGTTTAAAGTTAAATTAAGAATAGCATGGAAGGATATATGCATGTATACAAGGGCTGTCCGGAAAGTTTCCGGCCATGTAATATGAAAACTAAAGGCATTTATGGCTGGATGTTTTCTGGACAGCTCATGGATACACCATGTATAAATGTATATACATAAATAAGAGTGTATATGCATATATGTAACTTCACATTGTATCATGGTATGTAGAGTTTTATATAGTTTTTCTATTGATATTTTATTTCATATATCACATATTAATATAAAATACACTTAAACACATATTTTCTATATAAAGAATTTGTACTGGAGAGATTCAAAACCTCCAAGTAGAATGCCTTTATGTGGATCGAAATTAAGCACTGAAACTCCTTCTGTACTAAATTTTAAATTCATTTATATTGCATTATTAAACATACAAGTGCTGAATCACCACCTTTAAATGACAATTTCTTTACAAAATTAACTAGTCGATTAGTGGCTCAGTAATCATTGGCAGTGCCATGCCATTTTGATTATTGTAGCCTTGTAGTATAGTTTGATAGTTCAGGTTCTTTCCTGAACTAGTTGGAATTAAAGCAGATGGAAGCTGGTGTGCAATGCAGTATAGCATAGTGCCAGCTCTGTAATCAGACTGGCCTGGCTGTGAATTCTAACTCTAATTAACACTATGAAACTGATTGAGTTAGGTAACCCCCCTGATCATCAATTTGCTGCTGTACAAAATGCAGATTGTAATGGTACCAGCTTCACAGGCTGTTTTGGTGGGTTAAGAGACATCCTGATCATAAGGCACTTAATGTGGGGCATGGCACATCCTGAACCATGATAGTTGCTATTCACATCAATATCGATAAGGTCATATCATCATTATAAAGCTCAAGTTAGCTTAAGGTGAACAAACCTATAACAGATATGATGAAGGTTTCAATAATTGTTTTTACACTTTAACAAGAATACAGGATTGGATGGATAATTTGACACTCTCACACGAGTAATAAGAATTATGTTGAGATAGATGATAAGTACTGTATTTTGCCATGTACAATGCTCACTTGTCTGCCCAAATTTGTGAGGGAAAAATAAGGATACACATTATACATGGGTAGTACTTATTTTATATCTCCATAAATATTTTTAATTGTTATGTATGCTTTGAGTTAAAAGTGTCACTCTAGAAATCAGTAATTAAAATATTAAAATGAGAGATTTTTTTCCCCCTGAAAGTTTGGGCCAAAAACGTGGGTGTACCTTATACACAGGAGCACATTATATGTGGAAAAATATGATACGTGTGATGGGAATAATTACAGAACATGGTGAGCACCAGAAGGAAATAGACTGCAGTGAGATAAAGGTGGGACAAGAGGGGTGGACAGGCAGGCCTTTCTGTGGGCATGATGTTTACGGACACCCAAGAGGTGACACAAGTCAGGCATGCCAACACTGGGGCCAGTGCAGAGGGCTGGGAATGGTTTGGTGAATTACGGGAACTGAGAGGAGACTGGTGTCATCGGGGGTGTGGAGTGGGAGGGGAAAATGAGTGACATCGTGATGCCAGGATAGACAGCAAGAACCCGACTCTCAAGACCGCTGGCTGCTCTCGAGAGCATGGATATTATTTCAGATGCACTGGGAAGTCTTCGAGGGGCTTCAGGCAGGAGGCACTATGCTCTTTTCTATGTTTGAAGATCCCTCTGTTGTATAGAATATGCAGGGGGTCCCCCAAAATGTAAGCAGACTTTGAATGATGATAAAGTCCGTGTTTATGAGCACACAGTTTAGTTTCAAAATCTAAAAGAATCTACTGAATCAAATAACTTTTTGTGGTTGTGGACGCCTGTTTTTGCACTGAGGCCCGGGCCGGTCCGGGCACCGCTGGCCACGCGAAGCAGTGGCACCGCCGACATCAGGAATCACGTCGTTGGGTGTTCGGGTGCGTTCTCGTTCAATAGCCACCTTCAATTCGTCAACAGTTGCTGGTTTTGTACCATAAACTTGATCTTTCATGTATCCCCATAAACACAAAGTCCAGTGGTATCAGGACTGGTGGGCACGGAGGGTATTCCACGTTCCCCAGACTTCATCCACCATTTCCAATCAGTTAAACCTGGGAGGGGGGGAAATTCTGTGAGTTATCAGCTATTCAAGTGTGTATCCATTTTTTGCGGGGGACACCGGTAGCCTGGATGGAGGTTATGAGGAAAGGCAGGGACTTCTGTTCTGACTGGAAGGGACTGCTGTTTTCAGTGAGGCTTAACGCCCACAGCGTGGACAACCTTCGGTCCTATCTGAAGTCCTCGGCAGGTATTCCACAGTGAAACATGTAGGTGTGTCTTCTCTGTAGCTGAGTAAAGTTCACTGTGATAGAATGTTGGACCATTCTACCTTCTTTGCTTGCGTCTGTATTTTTGAGCCTTTTATGTCCCTGGCCATTTTACTTAGCCCTGGGCAGTTTTCTTGTCCTTCACACATATTTTCGTTAATTATGAACACCAGAATTGGACCCGTCCAGGGTTCCAGATACAGTTTTTGCAACCATCCTGTTAGAGTGTTACTACATACATGATCAGCGTTCATCGGTCACATTGCCCAAGGTGTTCAGTAATTCATTTAGCAAGTAAGTCTTTCAAACGTAGGCACGTGTCTCCTCTTTCTGTATCTCTATACTATGATCTTCTACACCTACCTCCATTTTTTTTTTTTTTTAGTCATATAGACAAGTTACTTACATAATTTTAAGTCTGGCCTAGTTTCTAAATACTGGTTACTTCTTTTTCATCTTGCAGCTATTTGCAAAGTTCATGAACCATCATCTTGGCCATTCATAGATCGATCCTTAAAGCAGGCTTGTCCAACCTGTGGCCTGGGGGCTGCCTGCAGCCCGGGATGGTGTTGAATGTGGCCCAACACCAATTTGGAAACTTTCTTAAAACATTACGAAAATTATGCATGGTCCTTTTATTAGCTCATCAGCTGTTATTAGCGTGAGTGTGTTTTATGCGTGGCCCAAGACTATCCTTCCTTCAGTGTGGCCCAGGGAAGCCAAAAGGTCAGACACTCTTGTCTTAGAGAATGGATATGTAATAAGTACTCTGTCTATGCCCCTACATAACTGATAGTTATTAGGTGCATGTGCTGCCCAATACAGTAACCACCAGCCAGCCATGTAGGACCATGTAAATTAAATGAAATTAATTATAATAAAATGTACAGTTCAGTTCCTCACTCTCACACACACATGCTACATTTCAAGGGATCAAGTGCCACACGTGGTAAGTGGCAACAATATTGAATGGCACAGGTATATAACGTCTGTTATTGTAGAAGTTTCCCTTGGACAGTGCTGATCCAGACGGCACTGTTTTCTCTGTGATTTGCAATGATGTTGTAAACCTTGAAAAATCTGAAAATAATGACCTTTTAGCTTTTACCCTTTAATCCTCCAGGACTGTTCTCTGTCATAAACTGCATGAACTTGATAACCTGACAACATTTTGGACATGAAATGATGGAACTTGCTTACTCAGTTGTTTCTATATGACCCGAGTATTTTTCCTAAAGACACGATGTCAAGCAATGGTCGGAAAGGTTTTCGCTGGGTTGGAGGTTCCATGTCTCCATCCACCAATGGTCTCTGCCCACAAGAACCAGGAAGTAACTTTATAATAGACACTGATTAGACAAGTTCTTTGGAAAACAGCTTTGATTATTGTTCCACAGTAAAAATTATAAAATGTTTATTTCCAAGATGTACTTCCAGAGAATTTTGCCAATGATGTCATTATGGATAACCCTTTAATTGAGAACAAAGTCAGACCATAATGACCTAAGAGGGACTCAGACATACAAGGGCTATCTGAAAAAAAATAACCGGCCATAAACGCCTCAATTTCTCACATTACACGGCTGGATACTTCCCGGACAGCCCTTGTCTACCTGAATTCTTGAGTAGTAATTTGAGCAGTCTTAGGAAAGAGGAAAACATTTTTCTGGGAACAAAGACTTAACATAAATGGTGGCCAAGTTTCTTGTCATTCTGAATTTACTTGAATTTCAAGGAAGCAAGGGTGGTTTTTCTTTTGATGAATACAGTTCGTGAAGGCTGTGTGTACAAGGAAAAGTAGGCAAGTGGGGATGATGCCGTCAGAGTTTTTATTATTCCACTACCTGGTATGTGACTTTAACTAAAACTGATACACCTGTTTCAAGGATAGGACTTCACAATGTAAATTCTCGATTAATGCTAAATGTTCCCGTTATGTTTTTATATAGTGCTATTCAGTACATATGCAGGAAAAACATCAGCGTGTGTTGTTTCATTCCAGGTCGCTGCCTCTTTGGTCTTGTTGCGGCTCCTTAAAGAGTGAGTAACCCACGTCCCGTTGTGGGTGATAGATTGTTTCTGTTGATTATTTGGGTCTTATTAAATCTCTTATGCATTGTGCTCCATCTCCCCCACCCCCAAAAATGGAATGCTTTTGCTTAAAATTGTGAGCATGGCAGTTTTCGCAGCCCCAATGTCTAAAGGATGTAGTTGTGTTTAGTTCCTGTAAAATGTAGTGAACGTGTCTAAAACAGTATCCATGAGTATTTTCTCTGAGGGCTGCATAAAGATCAATTTGCTCTATTTCAGTGGTGCAAATTGAATGCTTTTTTGCAATAGTAAATCTTTGGGGTTAAAGGCATAAGCTCTGCTCACAGGATAGGTTGTGTTTTTTACACTCAAGTTCGGTTTCATTTACCCACGTTGGGAATTCCGTGGGGAAGTTCGGGTGCTGGATAACAGGTTCGCTTTGCTTTCCAGAAGACTTCCTCGGGACGAAGGGAACAGCACGAAGGGTACAAATAACAGCTATGCGGTGATCAGCACCAGCACCAGCTCCTTTTACTTTTTCTACATCTACGTGGGAGTCGCTGACACTTTGCTGGCCCTGGGATTCTTGCGAGGTTTGCCGCTGGTGCATACGCTCATCACCGTGTCCAAAATTTTGCACCACAAAATGCTGCGTGCTGTTCTTCATGCGCCGATGTCAACCCTGAACACGCTGAAAGCAGGTACTTGACGAAGTAAAAATGGTCCACAGTCAAAGGGGCCTGGAAGTTCCTGGGTTTCCCGGTGGTCGTGTTGGCTTTGCACGGAGGCTTCTCCGGGAGCCTTTGCGGGCACGCGCATCTCTCAGCTGCGGCTGCTGGGGGGTGTCGCTCCTCGTACTTCTGTGTCAGCTAATTTGAGTAGCTCAGTTCTATAGGAGGTGATGCAGATGGCGTCACAGTAACGCCAGGCGCTTCTGGGTCCCTCACTCTCCATTCAGACCTTTGCTCGAACCCCTTCCAGGCATCCTGTTGCCAATGTTCGTTATTGTTTCAGAAAGGAGGAGATTTGAGGTGAGCAAGGAAATTCCCAAATCTTGTGCTGATAAAGCCTTTAGATAGGTAGAGTAGTTTCCTGTAATTGTTCAAAAACCATCATTTAAATTCGTTCCAGGTTGGTTTTTTTTTTTCTTTTTCATTTCTGGGGGTGGTGGTGGGAATCCCACAGATAGTTCTAAAGTATTTTTGACACCGCCGTGGAGGTTGATAAAAGCGGGTAGGCTTTCGGTTGTAAGGTGCGCAAGACCTGCGGATTTAATGTGCAATATGTGACTGTAACTGATAACACTGTACTATACAGTTGAAATTTGCTATGAGAGACTAAAACTTAAACATTGTCACACACACGAAAAAGGAAGATGCGAGAGGTGATGGATGTGTTAACTCGACGGGGGGAATCCTTTCACAATTTACACATATATCACATCTTCACGTTGCACACTTAAACCCTTTTACAATGTTGTAGGTATCTCCATAAGAATAAAGTCACAGAAAGTAAGAGAAGTAAAATAAAGAGACCACAGGTTTAAGAAACCAAGGACAGAACAGTACATTGAACGTCACCAATTCCATCAATTCCATGTTAGACAAACTCAATTTAGAGTTCAATTCCTCGGTTAATTCTTACTGAGCACTTACTCGTGCAGCACTAAGCCAGGTGTCACCTGGAAAGGGGACCGAGGCACACAGTTCTCGTCCTAGGAGAGCTCACGGAACCGTGGGGCGAGGGAGACACAGAAACGTTTGATGACACAGCAAAGAATGCATTCCAAGGTTGAGATTTTTAGAGGATTTCTGTCTGCCAATCTCAAGACCAGGAGTATCCACAGATTTTTTTTTCTGGGTAACCACATGTCGCTGTTAGCGTTCAGAGACGGTCTTTATATTTATTCTAAAGCCCTTGTATGTGTCTCAGGCCTTGCCCCATTCGGTGATACTCACCCCCACCACCGGTGTTAGCCAGGACACGTGAGTCCTGAAAGCGAGGGAGTACCAGATTACCCTGGTCCGAAGATTTCAGGTTTTTTCCAGAAAAACTGAGACCCAGTTGTTTGTCCAAGTTTCCGGCCATCAGAAATGGGCAACGAGACATAACGGAAAAAACCAAACAAAACCGTGGGCATCGTCTGAAGCCTGGCTTGTCCCTGCCGGAGTGATGTTCCTGGGCAAGCGATGCTTCAGAGCCTTGGCACCACATCTGGAAAATGGGGGTCTCGGGGTCACCGTGAGAATGAGACAAGGCAGGCGACTTGCCTGCGACATAGCCAACGTGAAATCAAAGTCAGCGCCCACTGTGGTCCCCTTCTGTGGGGCAGTGTCCCGACAGAGGGTGTGTTTTCCACCCCCTGGGACATTGCAGAGCTCCTCATCCCCTCGCACACGGCTCCTCGCGGGTCCCCAACCTCCTCGCCCTCATGTCTAAGTAGTTACCGGTCATTTCATTTTCGCCTTCATCTTACTTTCTGACCTTGAACCCGCTTGTAGGGCAGTTCTGAAACATTTCTGTGTTTGCATTTCTCCACATTTATGCTCCTGAGAATGGAAATAGCAAGATGATCTGAGTACATCTAGAGGTCCTTTACCCTCCCCTGCTTGCACCCCAAATTTGGTATGCAGGTTTGATGCTTTCTTTAAAAAACCTTGCTATTGCTGATTTATGATTCGTTTGTTCCCTTTAAGTTGCTCAGACATTCTCTGCTGTACTTGGTAGCATCCAGTGCTTTCTTCACTGACCTTGATTTTCTCTGACTCCTGGTCTAATTTTCCTATGTTGCTACTTAAATGACTTTAAGACACACAGACACATCATAGGTGCTCAGTAAAGTGTGTTGAATGAATGAAAGTGTGAATGCATATTTTCGGAGGATACTACCATGTGAAATATAGTAAGTACCACCAGAATGATACTTTTTTTTTTTTTTCACCAAGGTAAACTTTCATTTTCTGAACAGGGTAAATACCAGAAGTTATTTTTTATTTTGGGTTAACTTATGGAAAAATATACAAATGTGTCTAAATATGCTAGAGGGAAATGTTATTGATAAAGGCTAAGAGATAGTGACTTAAATCAGTATCTACGCATTGAATAATGCCTACCTTTCAGACTTTTTGCTGAGGGCCATGAGTGGTCCAAAGTAAATGTGGCATGGGCCCACTGACCTCTAGCAGTTTACATCTAGAAAAATAGCTAAGACATGTACACACACAGGTGACTTTGATATAAGACATGGATGTAGTCATGAAAGCCCAGAGGTGCTGACAAGATGTGTCACAGGTATCACGTATCCCCAGAACAGGAAGGGATTCATTTGAGCCAGTGCAAATATTGATGCCTTGTGGCAGGAGAGGCATTTGAGTTGGGCTGGGAAGGGGACATAGATTCTGACAAGCAGAGACGAGGGGGAAGGATTTTCAGACAGTGGGGACCCCATGGGACCGGCAGGGAGGGAGGCGGGTGGGGGGTGTATTTAAAGAGTAAACCATGAAGGGGATTTAGTTATAAAATTAGTCACAGGGATGTAAAGTACAGTGTGGGGGATGTGGTCAATAATCTAATAACTATGTACAGTATCAGGTGGGCACTAGATTTATCGGGGTGATCACCTTGTAAGATATATAAATGTGTAGTCACTGTGCTGCACACCTGAAACCAATATACTATTGTATGTCAAGTATAATTAAAAATAAATTTTGAAAAAGTAAACTGATTTGGCTGAAACAGACATTTGAGTAGAGGAAGCTCTTAGCTAGGTGATTGAAGGCCAAGTCCTGGAAGGCATTAAATATTAAACCAAGAATTTTGGACTTTGTCCTCTGGTTAATGAGGCAGTGAATGGTAAGATCCAGCATCACTGGGTCTGTGCGGTATTATATTTTATCTGATTATGTGTTTCAGTCCCCGCTTCCAGACAATGAGCTCCCCAGGGGTAAGGAGCACGGCTAAATCACCCCGGGTATGGCGGTGCCCAGCATTGAGCCTGGCACGTGGTAGACATTTCATGTGTCACTCTTTCATTGAAGCGAAAAAGTAGCACATTTATAGATGTGAGTTTAGAAGACAGGCAGAAACTTCGATTGCCAGTGAAGAGAGGGAAAGAGAGAACGTTGGCCAAGGGGGTTTGCACAGCGGGCAGCACGGGGGGCCCTGGGCACAGCCACAGGTTCTGCAGAGATGTGCCAGAAAGATGCGAACGTCAGAGGAGGACAGGTGGCCCGTACGGACGGCAGGTGTAAGGTAATGAGAACACATCCGGTAAATGATTAAACTCGGGCTTGCACGTGTGAGCTTGTGGCAGGTGGGCGCCCGTTCCTGACCGAATTTGTGATCAGGGCTCTTATTAATGACATTAGTTTTTGCCTGAGTCTTACAGCAATCTTTGTATAAGTGTAAAAGTCTGGGGCAATGACTTGAACATATGGTTACTTAGAATCTTTGTACAACGCTCATATTTTCTAAGTTCTTATGTATCGCACGACATGCTCGTTTTTTTTTTCAATAAAAATTTCTTTTATTGTTGGACTTATTGGGGTGACATTTGTTAGAGAATTACACAGGTCCCAGGCGTACAATTCTACAGTGATATACTCATTTTTAGTTGAGTTCTCAATGCTTTTTCTATGATGCAGATTCATCAGATTTATCAAATGTTGGTATGTCTTTTTAACCTGATTGGTTTTTGAGCTGTTTATCTTCTTTTATGTTATAGGTGGGATCCTTAATAGATTTTCCAAAGATATAGCAATTTTGGATGATCTTCTGCCTCTTACGATATTTGACTTCGTCCAGGTTTGTAAAAATAAGTATTATTATGTGTCTCTGCAGTTGTTCCTCCTTTAAAAAATAATTAGACAAAGACGTAAATGAGTTTTTGTTTAGCTTTCATGTGATTAAAAGTTGAAGTCCTATCTGTTGTAAGCATTGTGTCAACATCAGAAGTCCTCAAAGTAGGCATCGTTTTAGTGAATTCAGCGAGAAGTCAGAGCTCTTCACCTGACCCAAATTCAAGGCAATTCCACATTTAGATTTAATAAAAACTGTCCACTTGGGAGTGGTTGAAGAGGTGCAACAGACCACTGTCCATGAAGTATAACGTTTTTGACATTGGCATCACTGTCTGATGGAAGTCACCCACCTCCAGAGGGCCAGTGTTAAAATGAAGGTCAGTTCCTTGATGGGCTACAGTTTCAACCTGTCTCATCCGTCAGTACTTTGGCACAGATGTGCTGGCCAGCCCTGTCACAGTGAGGACCATAATTCAGGGACAGAAGTACAAATACTTGTTCAAGAAGGTGATGAGGGAAAGAAAACGAAGGACCGGTGAGGATTGTCCCTGGGTCACACATCTAAAGATTCACCTGGGGCAGCCTGGCTCTGAGCACGCGTCTCCGGGTGGGGCTGATTGGCTCGTGGTTACAGTGAGGGGGATGGAAGGGGATGGGATGCAGGTGAGTTAGGGGAGATTGCCTTGGGACTCCGTCAGTGACAAAGGCGTGCTGTGAATTAACGACCTTGGCTGTTGGCCCAGGTTGTAAAACGGCTTCCTATCTGGCTTAGGTGGAGCCCCAGAGAGCAATGGCTCCGTCTCAGTGATCTCCTCGGAGAGACCTGTTGGAACAAGCAGCCCCTCTTAGGATGAGTCATTCTCTCTTCCCACCCACTGTCACACCCCGCCCCCAACGACAATACTCGGAGAGAAAGTGTATAATAAGGGCGGCCACATGGGTGTGTGTGCACCACCTGCACTTGCAGGTGCAGGAGAACCAGATGGCCACTATGCCTTGTCCGAAATGACTGGCACAGTCGAGCGCATTAACTGTCCCCCGTGGACCTGGGCATTTTGGATTTCCTTCAGTTGTTCTGTTTGGGGACATAACTCAGTAGCAGCGGCTGGCAGTTTTTCCCCGATGCCTGGAGTTCGTGCACTTGAAGGGCATTCCCTGTGTTGCGCCGGACATTTGTTCGTTGTTCCAGGAGTGCGTGTGACGGGTCCCAAATGTAATATTATTAAATCGGGTAGAAATTGGAACCCGGACATCTTGACATAATTGCGTAAGGACCCGTGATAATTTTTTTTTAACTGTAGTAGTCCACTGAGTATTTTCTGAATCAATGTAAGGCTCGTTTCAGAAATCCTCTGAGAGAGTTCATGTTTAAATATTTATTTTATAAATCAGCCCTTTTTGACCCATGTGGTGGCTCTCAAATCCTTTCTCTTATGGCAATTTGAATAGTTTCTGCTCAAGTTCTAATGCTGTGGGGGTTTAGTAGTTGGGCAGGACCCTTTTAAGTTCCTTATTTTATTTGCAGAAGGGCCTCACAATGAGGAAGCATAACATATCACAGTCAAAAACATTAAAAATCTGATTAATTCTGATGTATTAAACCTTTTATCACAGGTGCTCCCTTAAATTGTGTGCTCCTCTGGTTATACTATGTACTTCGTTATGTTCTGATTAAATAAAATTTAATCTTTGTCACATTTCAGGACATGCTTTCTGTACATGATAAAGCATACCTGTATATTTCCTTTTTAAAAACATTCATTTCTGTTTCCTCTACTTCCTACCATTTGATAATGTTCTGGCAAAATTGCTTGGAACGTCATATCACAGCAACGGAAGCCCTGGGTTGTGTTCTGCAGGTAGCTTAGAAGACACACGCTCTCTGAGGGCCTCAGGTTTCTCGTCTGTAAAGTGAAGGTCAGTCTCATGTGAAGGTCAGTCTCATGATGGTCACTTTTAGTACTAAAGGTACATGCTTCGGATTGGCACATGGAAGTGGACCATATGTGACAAACTTGAGCTTGAAGTCAAACAGACAAAAGCTGTAGTCTATCTCTATGTTTGGGTGAATGATTTATGTTTTCATGAAACAGAAACCTACAGGTAATATTTTTAAAACACTGAAATCTTTTATTCCTAGGCCTCAAAACCTTTAAGTCTTTTTTATTAAAATTTCTTCTCTTTTATCCTAACATGCGATTACACACAGTCCTGCTACCTTGATCTCTACTGTGTCTTTTGAGATTTTTTTCCCTGTTCATTCTATTAATACCTTTAATCCAAGTTTATCCAACCTATGACCCACAGCCTGCCTGCAGCCCAGGACACCTTTGAATGCGGCCCAACACACATTCATAAACTTTCTTAAAACATTATGAGATTTTTTTTTGCGACCTTTTTATTTTATTTTATTTTAGCTCCTCAGCTATCGTTAGTGTATTTTATGTGTGGCCCAGGGAAGCCAAAAGATTAGATACCCCTGTCTTAAAGCCTTGCTTAAACTGCTCAAGGACTCACTATCATTTATGAATTCCAAGTCTGGTGTTCACTGCCTGGTTTTTATTCATTTATGTACCTACTTGTCTATCAAGTGATTACCTTACTTACCTGATTTCGCAGTGATCTTCTCTGTTCTTGCAGTCAGCCCCATGTCACAGGCAGCACTGTGACCTCCAGGGTCAGGGGTGCTTTCTGCTTATGGTGGTGAAGTGTGCTGTACTTGCGCGGAGTTTGAGTGGATGGGTGACCTGCAGGCTTTATAGTGTTGATTGTGTTTTTCTTTTGACGAAGTTCAGGATTTGTGTAAGGATGAATGGGAATTAGAAATCTGCGCTCACCTTTTTCACCTTGTCCTGAAGTTGCTCTGTGTGTTGACCTTGTTGTTTTCTCACTCATACACCTGGTCTGCAATGCCTTGTTTCTTATCCATGGTGAATTAAAACCAGGACGGAATTAAAGGGGTTGTATGTGTGTGTGTGTGTGATTAGAATATCGAATACAGTAAACCAGGGCCTCTAGTTTTCACACACGGTGCTGAGTTAATTAGCTTCCAACTTTCATGCCTCAGGATGGACTCTTATGGAGCAAATAGAGTTGTTTTCTTCAGTATTTCAGCTTATTTTTCACTTACTTCCCTCTTCATCCAGAAGATTGTAAGAGCTGGAAATCTGCGTGGTGAAGGTCTCATTACTTCTAGTTGTGCCCACTTCCCCATTCTTCTCTAAGCCAGTATGATACCTGGGTGAGTTTACTGCTCAGATATGTGGTAAAAACAGCAAAGTCCAGCAAACACTCACAGTGCTGTTTACAGCTTTAAGTGTCAACAGCAAACAGAGGACCCGATGCTAATGGAGTTGCCCACTGTGTCCATGCTGTCAATGTAGTGGCATTTGTCTTTCAGACGTGCTGGTACTAAACAGGATGGCCCATTGAAACTAAGTCATATGACCTAGTTAATTATACCTAGGAGTTGATTTTTCTATTCCCCACCCCAACAAAGATTTTAGTTTTGAAAGAAAAAAACTTTGGTTGAAAACAAAACAAAACATAGTCTCATCATGGACATTTGGGGCTTTCTCAGTGTCTTGATGTCACTTACAGGGCAAGAATGGCCTGAGGAAGACTTTGCTTTAGATTATCGAGTCACCATATGTATGTACTTAGCCCAATGTCTGGCCAGTGAAGACGTGTCTCAATACTTGTGGACTGATGGCGGGGCTCATACTGCAGAATTTGGTGACTGGAGATGAAGAGAGGTTTTCCCTAGAGAGGGGACATGGAGATATGATCATCTGAAGTGTTAGATGAAAATGACAACCTATTCAAAGACGATTTATGAGTCCTTAGCTACACCCCCATTCCCCCCCCCCCCATCTGCCAGAATGTTCCGTATTTCAGTTCATCAGCTGTAAGTGGCATGTGTCACCATGGAAATTGGTGGAGAACTAGTTCGCTCATTATTATATGGGTGTTATAATAGGTTTATTTTTTAACCCTTGTTGTGACAGTTACTTTATTTTTGTGTGTTATTTAAATGGGTTATTGTAGAGCAAATGTTAGCATACTCTTTTAAAAAAAATTTTATTAAGTTTGTTGGGGGGTCACATTGGTTAGTAAAATTATACAGATTTCAGGTGGACCTGACTAGACTAAGCAGATATTCTTTCTTCTTAAAATGTGTGGATTTAGTGTCATGTGAAAATGCAGAAGTTAAACCTTTAGCTTGATCCTGAAGAACACCAACAAAATTTATTTATGGCACACTTTAAAGTGCCCAGGAAGTGAGGAGTATTCTGAAACCCAAGATGACCATGTTTTCAAAACTTGAAAATGTCATTATAAGAGACTGAAATAATTTTTTGAGTATTCATAGAACTTACTAAAAAGTCCACCTTGAGGTGACAGACTTCCTAGTAGGAAGGTGCCTGCCCCTTACTGAGAATAGCACAGAGTACGAAGAGCTTACTTAGAAATACGAGGGCTGTCTGGGAAGTGTCCAGCCACACAATATGCAAAGTAGGTATTCATGGCTGGATTTTCTTCCAGACATCCCCTGGAGAGCGCTGCCATACCTCGTCCCCTCTGTTGCATGAACACACTTACTCACTAGTGCGTTTTCTTTGATCCTGCAGTTGGTCTTAATTGTGATTGGAGCGGTGGCAGTGGTGTCAGCGTTACAGCCTTACATCTTCCTCGCCACCGTGCCCGTGGCCACCGCCTTTGTGATGCTCAGAGCCTACTTCCTGCACACCTCCCAGCAGCTCAAACAGCTGGAATCGGAAGGTGAGGTGCTGAGTGCAGCGATCGCCTTGCACGTGGCCACATGAGCTCCCTGGGATTCTACTTTTCTAAAAAGGCTTTTCCCCCTGCTTTGAAACCCTGTGTAATATAACAGTGACTTTTAAGAAATATATGTATATAAAAGGAAACAGTAAATGACAAAGTACACATCAATTATTTTGGTTAATTCAGATCACGTGGGCTCCTTTTGGCTTGAAAACAACTGTATAGGGTCTTATTGGGGTTGGTATATAGGACATGCATTCATAATTTACTTATATAAATTAAATTGTAACATCATAGTTCTACTGTTATTCAAAATTTGTTGAGGTTTCCAAATGATCCCAGGTAAAATTCCTCCCTCTTGTTTTTAGACACCCCCTTTCTCTCCTTTGGTCAGCTTTTTTGTGCCCCAAACACTTGAGGTTGAGCTTTCTGGGAAGCATAGTTTTCAGTAACAACCTTGGTGTGGGTACATTTTCAGGGGATAAATTTCCAGTGTGTTTCTGCATTGAAGGTTATTTGTTAAATCAAGTCATCCAAACGTCTTTGAATAAATTGTCTTAAGAGAAAAACATTTCCTCTCAGCGGGATTAATTTAGGATTAGCCAGAAAAACAATGCCCAGTGGTAGCCAAAAAATATGAAGAGATAATGACAGTGATTTTATAATGAGTCCCCATCCACGGGAGCCACATAACAAAGGAGAGTAACTCATTAAAAAATAACAAATCGCGTGCGTCCTGATCATGGCACCAGAATGAAAAACTCTCTCACCGATGACGTTTGCTGCCTGATTACTCATAAACTAATCTTTGCGGGGTGTAAGGGCGTAAGAATTTGTGTTAATGCACTTACGTGATCCGCCTTGTTTTCTGTGGGACTCTCACAGGCAGGAGTCCGATTTTCACTCATCTGATTACCAGCCTGAAAGGACTGTGGACGCTTCGTGCCTTTGGACGTCAGCCTTACTTTGAAGCCCTGTTCCACAAGGCCCTGAATTTGCATACCGCCAACTGGTTCTTGTATCTGTCAACACTGCGCTGGTTCCAAATGAGAATAGAAATGATTTTTGTCATCTTCTTCAGTGCCATCACTTTCATCTCCATTTTAACAACAGGTACCAGGAACGTGGGAAGTATTTAGCTAAACGTTTCATTCACAGTTCTGCCCGCCAGTCCAGAGCTACATCCTGCAAGTTCAAAATTTTAGGTATCTTTAAACAGATTTTTTTTGGTGGGAGACATTTGTTAGTCAAAACATTGGTTGGTTTACTGTTGAACAGATCATTTTCTTGAATTTCATTTCTGTTGTTTCATTGTGGAGCTAATGTTTTCTTTGAATGCGAGCTGTCCCAAGTGCTGGCCCTGCTTGATCTGTTGGGTAACAAATGTGTGATTGAAAACACCACCCTGGACTCTCATATTGGTAAAGAATTAAAAAATAATAGATCTCTTTAATGAAGAACTCTCTGAATAGAGGGAAGGCAACATCCGCACTTACACATACACACGTGCACGTGCACGCGCACACACGCGCACTGACACATGCGCACATGCACACGTGCACATGCACACACGCACGCGCACATACGCACACGCGCACACGCACACACACCATCCCTGGTAAATTTGATCCTTTAGGCCAAAAGTAAAATTTGTTATTCTAGTGAGACTTTCGCGTGACGAAAACTGCCACAGATGTAAAACGTTCGATGAAAGTGCCATCTTTTTCAAATACAAATGTGCTGAATTTTAGGATCTTGGGTAAACAAAGAAACAAACAAACCAAAAACAACAGAAAATATTTCCTAAGTAAAATAAAAATCTGCATGGACAAGTGAGCTGTTCTAATGTAAGGATTTGAGGTACTGTGCTATACGAGGTGGTGAGACATATATATGTGTGTGGCAGTGGGCAAAGGCTCAGAGCAGGTACCCGATCCAAAGGCTTGTTGGGTTGTAAGAACAGAATCCTGCAGTGAAAACGAGGCAGGAGTTGCAGAGCCCAGGCACACGGGGCAGGGCCCTCCTCTAGGAACGGAATAGGCTGCGAGCAGGCTCAGTGTTCCTGCCCATCTGTTGAGGGCCACATGCTGGCCCCTGTCCCTTCCTTTGTGCCACTGCTTCCTTTATTTCTCTCTCTGAAGACTGTGCCATGGGGGCTTAGTGTGGCCTGTCCATTCAGGGCCCCAGAGTTAACTGCGGCGTCGGTCTGGTCAGTGACAGCATGCAGGGGAACAGAAAGCAGGCTCGTGTGGGCCCAGGTGCCCACCTGCAGCCCCTCAGTGGCTGTGAGGGCGGTGGGTTCCTCGCATCCTCTGTGGCCTCGGCCTGGGCCAGTGTAAAGTGACTCTAGGAAAGGAATCTCCGGGAGCCGGCCGATGCACCTCAGCAGTACGGCAACTTGGGGAAACACTTTTTTTTTTTTTAAAGAGTTTCTTTTTAGGTTCAGGATTTAAGTCTTTTTCTCTGAAGTTACTTAAAACAGGATCAAAGCAGGCGGAATTACATGAGTAAAGGTGTGACGTACCTTCACACCACTGTGTCCTGTGCTGTAGTGTAAGGGTTAAAGATCTGATTAGGCCTGATTGCCAGGGTGATAGTCAAAACATTTAACAACAGTGCGATCTGGGATCTAAGGGTCGAGTCAGATGCCCGGCCAGCGTGAAGGTTAACCACACACTTACTATCAGGGTCTTCAGCTGTATTTGTATCCACTTGTACACATTAATTAACTTCCCTAAGGGCAAACCCCGTGTTCCTCCTGTGTAAATAGACACGATAAGAGTACCTGTGCCATAGGTGTTTGGTGAGTATTAAATGTATTCAACTTGACCTTACTGTCTTCTTAATCTCCAGCATGAGTAATGGTGTATTTGGATCCTGAATAAATCTTCTCTGTTTAGAATAAATAATTTAGTACTGAAATCACCTACCTGCTGTCTATGGTTTATCTTCTGTTACAGGAATGGTGGAAACAAAATTTTCAATTAGTAGTCCTAGGATGAGTTATTTCTTCCCATTTTAGAACCCTGTGACAGTTTTATCGTGCACAATAGATGCAAGGACTGACTCCCAGTTGAAACATGATAACCTAAAGCTATAATGACTTCAGAAAACTTGTATTAGAACAGTTTTATGGCCATAAATACTGAATATTTATGAATTACAATCTGTGGTTCTCTCCAGCCCTGAAAAGCTATTTACTTTAATTAAACATTTCAGTATCGCCCTTCCTGAGTGAACTAGCATTTTCTTTTTTTTTTTAAGAAACAAAGATGGTGATCTTTTCTTTCCAAGTGGCAGACCCAGGAGTTTTCACTTGCCCTGGAAACGCTCAAGTCCTCTTTCTTCCCAACAGTATCTGAGGAGCAGAGACAATCATCCTTGTAAGGGTGTGAAGCACATTTAAACATCCTGTGGGTGCTGCTCACACCTTGTCCTTGTGTCCACCTTCTTTGTAGGGGAGCTCATAGAGACACGGGCTCTCTCCCCATGGCCCACTGGAGCCTTCGAAGGCAGTCTTACTTTCCGAGCAGCAGCAGAGATAAACATGGTATCTCCCCAACGCCAACACCCGCTTCAGCGTCTGAAGCATTTAAACCACCGGACAACTCTTTCCTGATCTTCTGTCACTCTTAGATTTAGAAGGGTTTAATACTTACCGTAGGCAGGGCATTATTACTAGTGGTCGATGCTATGCTGAACTCAGATGAAAAATGGTTAAAGCTGGCACGGAATTGAAATCTAACTTTAAATCATGGATGCTGTGGGAGAGGTATAAATAAAGGGGTTCATGGAAGAGAGACATAACCAAGTTTGTTTCTGTCTTTTTGTCTACCCCTAGGGGAAGGAGAGGGAACAGTGGGGATTATTCTCACTTTAGCCATGAATATCATGAGTACACTGCAGTGGGCTGTAAACTCCAGCATAGACGTGGATAGCTTGGTAAGTAATTATTCCTTTTTAAAGTGTTTGGGAAAAAATTGAGAGAAACCAAATGTCGGTAATAACATAAAGTGCCACTATGTACCCACCCCCCAGCTTAAGACATACAGCATCACAGGTAAATACAAGGCCACTTCGTGCCTCTCATTATGCCCTAATCTCTTCTTTCCTCCACACAAAGACCCACCGTCAAGTTCTAGTGCAGAGGACATTGTTGCCGTCCCCTTGCCCAGGAGGTTTGCTAGGACACCTACTCAGGGGTAGTATTTCTGGGTCATAGAATTTAACCACATTCAGCTTTACTAGACGGTGCCGAATTGTTCTGGCCTGTTGTGCAGATTTATATTCCCATCAGGAGGGTGTAAGAATTCTCCCAGGGCCTCAGCCATGGTGCCCAGCAGGGCTCCGCCATTCTCAGCCCGGGCAGTCTCGTGGGTGGGGCGCCATCACAGAGAGATAGGGCAGCTGCCTAAGTACTTATGGGCCCTTTGAGGTGCCTTTTCTGTTAATTGCTTGCTCGTGTCTGTTGCCTGTTTTTCACATAAACTGGGGTTTTGTTTTGTTTCTTAACTGTTTTGTAGGATCCTATGAATTCTGGATCACTTCTCAGTTCTACCCATTTGAGACACGGTCCCCCAGTCATTGGCTTGGCTTTTAATGGCTTTTGATGAAATGAAGCTTTTAAGTTCAATGAAGTCAACTGCTTCGTCTTTCATGTTTTGGGCTCTGGTAGCTTGTTTAAGAAATCCTTC